>CM040757.1:2891221-2974151 GCA_022829145.1 Albula goreensis | reverse complement strand
GACACATAGCTTTTTACAGGTGATCCTGCTCTCTCCACCTGGACCCTGTGAACAACACATGGTCACAGAGCTTCCAGTGAATCTCTTCCAATTACTGCAGCTTTATCTAACAGCACATGGAGACAGAGCTTCCAGTTAACCTCATGCTCTTACTGCAGCTCTAACTCACAGCACATGGAGACAGAGCTTCCAGTTAACCACATCCTGTTACTGCAGTTCTAACTCACAGCACATGGAGACAGAGCTTTGAGTTAACCTCATCCTGTTACTGCAGCTCTAACTCACAGCACATGGAGACAGAGCTTTCAGTTAACCTCATCCTGTTACTGCAGCTCTAACTCACAGCACATGAAGACATAGCTTCCAGTTAACCTCATCCTCTTACTGCAGCTCTAACTCACAGCACATGAAGACATAGCTTCCAGTTAACCTCATCCTCTTACTGCAGCTCTAACTCACAGCACATGGAGACAGAGCTTCCAGTTAACCTCATCCTCTTATGCAACTCTAACTCACAGCACACGGAGACAGAGCTTCCAGTTAACCTCATCCTCTTACTGCAGCTCTAACTCACAGCACATGGAGACAGAGCTTTGAGTTAACCTCATCCTCTTACTGCAGCTCTAACTCACAGCACATGGAGACAGAGCTTTCAGTTAACCTCATCCTCTTACTGCAGCTCTAACTCACAGCACATGAAGACATAGCTTCCAGTTAACCTCATCCTCTTACTGCAGCTCTAACTCACAGCACATGGAGACAGAGCTTCCAGTTTACCTCATCCTCTTACTGCAGCTCTAGCTCACAGCACATGGAGACAGAGCTTCCAGTTAACCTCATCCTCTTACTGCAGCTCTAACTCACAGCACATGGAGACAGAGCTTCCAGTTAACCTCATCCTCTTACTGCAGCTATAACTCACAGCACATGGAGACAGAGCTTCCAGTTTCCCTCATCCTCTTAATGCAGCTCTAACTCACAGCACATGGAGACAGAGCTTCCATTTAATCTCATCCTGTTACTGCAGCTCTAACTCACAGTACATGGAGACAGAGCTTCCATTTAATCTCATCCTGTTACTGCAGCTCTAACTCACAGTACATGGAGACAGAGCTTCCAGTTAACCTCATCCTCTTACTGCAGCTCTAACTCACGTCACATGGAGAAGGAGGTTTCATTTAACCTCAAATTGATTTTACAATTCATGCTTTACTTAACCAACTGAGAATTAACTTGTCTTTTGCAGTTATGACCTGCAGAATCAGTTTGGATAAGGACTATATAGTGTGATGCAGTGGCAGCTGTGGCCACTGGGCTGGGTGATGAGCGGAAGAGGAAACACAACAAATGTTCGATAACAACGGGCCAAAGGCCGTTTATTTACCCCTTTTAGGGGGAAAAAGGAAATACAAAACAAAGAACAAACACAAAACTACAAAACAGTCAAAACTCAGAAACAGCACAGCCATTGGGAAACAACACCAAAAACCAAAATAACAACAGACCTTTTCCAGTCTGAAAGGCTGTGCTTAAATAAATGGCCTGATTGAAGGTGAGTGCTAGCACCTGAGTTGATTGGAAATCACCTCCAGCTGTACCTGTCTGTTCATGAGACTATTGTTGTGCAACTTCCTGCAGGCTGCGTTCCAGTACTCAATTTCGTCTCCTCCTTTCCTCCTTTCCTCCCCTCCTTTCCTCCGTGCCCCGGAAGCTGATTATGTGTCCTCCTTTCCTCCACTGTTCCAAAGCGCAATCTCGCCTCCTCCTTTCCTCCTTTCCTTCTTTTTCGTTTCCTCCAAACGGAGGATACATCGATGTATCCTACCGCGGAAGTCTTTTCACATTTCTGCGTGACATCATAGTGCTCACGACCAGTCAGATTAAAAGACCATCCCACTGAATATTTTAATTGGCTTTGGTATCGTCAGAGTCAGTCGAAATTATTACTTCATCAATAGCCGACGTCGACTTTGATGACGGGCGAATCGGATTAGCTGTTCCAATATTCGATTCATTCCTCCTTTCCTCCTTTCCTCCACTCCTTTCCTCCCCTCCTTTCCTCCACATATTTCCGGCGTATTTCCGGGGTAGGAAAGGAGGGGAGGAAAGGAGGAGACGAGAAAAAGTATTGGAACGCAGCCGCAGTCTCTCCAGGCTGAGGGAGGGAATTGGAACAGACAGCAATCCAAGGGGGAGGAGCAGATGGGCTTGCTTCTCCCTCCACCATAATAGCCAATCAGTTACAGTGGTAATACAGGTTACTCGATGCAGACAGCCACTTGTTATGTCAAATTAACCAGGCTTCCGTCGTTAATATCCATACTCCTCTGAAAAACACAGTGGGATCTTTAATCACCACGACAACTCATGACCTCAGTTCAGTTTGCTTCCGTTGGATGGCTCCTTCTACCTTTTGGGGTTCTCTTTGCTCCAGTAGGAAGAATGTCCCCTACTGGCCTACCAACACCCCCTCCAGCAGCAATTTTGAGGGGGGGGGGTCTACCATCCAAGTACTAATCAAGCCCACATCTGCTCCTAGTCAACATTAGAAGTGGTTAGGGTGATAAGGCTGTTTCTACCATAAATACAAATGGCACTAAATACATCAGATGAGAATTATGTTAACTTAAACTGTGCTGCAGATACAAACACAATGTAATGTAAATTTAAGTTGTGGTGCCAGGAGATGTGGAGGGAGGAGCAAGCTCCTTGGCTCCTCCCATTGTACTGCTGTCAGTCTCCTGGTTCCCTCTGTCAGCCTGGAGAGCCAACAGCAGTGGCCTCACTCACAGGCAGACTTATCTGATGGTGACTTGTAATCAATCCAGGTGCTAGCACTTGCATTGAATTAGGCCTTATATCATTTTAGGCTTTTGTTTGTGGTTTCCATGGCTGTGCTGTGTTTTCATTTATGAAATTTATATCTGTTTTTATTTGTTGGTTTTAGGATATCGGCCCCAGAAGGAGGCAAATAAAAGGCCTTCGGCCCATTTTTGTTGACATTTTTGTTGTGTTTTGCCTTCCACTCACCGCCTAGCTCAGTGTCCACGCCTACCACTCCACCACAATATCTGATTTGTGCATTTATACCTCTTGTTGTCAGGGCTTGAGGTTCCAGCGCTGGTCTCTGGCTCCCCAGAGAGACTCATTTTATAAACGGCTCAACCTGTCTCGGGAGTCTGGAACAGAATATGACTGACTCGATGCGACCATAAGAGTGTTCTGTCCCAGATCAGACGACCTGTAGAGACACAAAATAACAACTCACTTAATGAATACAGGAAAAAATAAAGACTTACACCACAGTCACACTAAATAAGCAACATACAGACATACAGCACATACTCCTTAGTCACAAGGAATAAACATACACAGACCAACCTACGCTATAGTCACACTGAATAAACACAAACACACCCCTCCACATCTCACTTGACTAGCTACCTTCTACAGCTCAAATCAAATATAAAACCTGTGTGCTAGCCTGCAGGGCAGTGAATGGAACCGCTCCAGGTATCCATTTCATCTAAGTCATAAGAGCAATAGGCCTATATGAAGCAAGTGTAAAAAGTGTCTGGAATTCAACTTTTTACCATCATGCACCAATGCTTGTGGAATAGCCATGAAATATGCAACTTTTAATATAACAAAAGGAGCGGTGATCAGAATCAAAATCGGCCGATCATGATGATGATCAACTGGTTATCTGATTAATCACAAAAATCCAGATTGTGCATCTCTAGTGTTTTGTATTTTAAATATAAATATCAGAAATAGTGCCCATCCCTGCACACCAGCAGATAAACAGCCACACCAAACACTTCATTTTATTCACTATTACAGTTTTTCTCGATTGCTTACACACTATAACTGGGCCTATTACAGCTTTTCTTGAATGCTAAGGCACATCTCTTTTAATTATGCGGCATTTCCCAATACTCTAAGTACAAAAATAAAACTTCGCACTCATCTTCTCAAACATCAAACTTCCATGCCAAAACTCTCCTCTCAAAAAACATTTTTTTACCATGTTGCCTTTTTTGAAAAGATTTTTAATTTCTCCCCTGGTCTCAAGTTACACTGGAGGACACTCTGGAGTCAACCCTTTAGGCACTGGAGGGAGTTCATGGAAACCTGTCTTCGTGTTCTTGCTGACACCCCATGGCGATCACCCTACAGTTTAACCACACCTTAGGGATCAGAAGGAGCAGGCACAGTTTGCAGGAGGAACCCTGCCCTTCACTACACCAACCAAACATTCCTATAACCTGATATCAGTCTTTCACATTGTTGTGAAAGATTTTAGCCCACAACTTTTTACAGATCTCCTGTATTTCTGACAAACTGGTACATATTCAGGCAAGAACGGCTCTTCAGGTCCTGACACAGCATGTCTACTGAGATCATGGCAGGCCATTGATCAGGCCATGATGAAACTTTCATTTTGTTTCTTTTTAGCCATTCAGATTAAATTCAGGGGCACTACTGCCATTCTGTTTCATATATGAAGATACATGCCACAATTTTTGCTTATTGATCAAAACTCAATATTTGTTTCACAGTTGGAGTTAATACTAGCCTATTGTTTCTCTCCTTCAACAGCCTTCCTGTGCAGTGGTATCACTCATTAACGTAACAGAGATTGAATCTGTTTTTTCATGAAGGTTTGCACACTCGACAATGCTAAAGACAACACATTTCTTCCTCATAGTGCATGTATGTCTACAGTGAGTGTCTTATGTCCTCATGAATGCCATCATTTCTGAACTAAATGTGATTACCACACATACTTCCTTTTATGGTATATAACCTTCACCAACAACTGTTATCCTTTAGAGTAAGAATCTGATTTTGTTAAGCAGTCAATTAAAGGTTGCCATATTTTATGAAACACACCATCACTGTCTGTTATGGTCACACTAAGGTGCTCCAGTGGAAGAACCCTGAGTATCAACTTGAACAATATACATCTTCAAACCAAAAGTAAAGGCTGTAGGCAACAAAAAATCCCCTCAGACTCTAGCAGGGCTGTCATGATGCTACCTCATTCACCTGGCTTAGTCACGTAGACGTAGTCAGCGTACAGTCGGTTCGTGCCTCCGCAGGCGCCCAAGCATGACAAGTAGAGAGCTATTGTGATGAGGCCAATGGGGGGTTAGGCCGAACTACCCCGTATCGAACCCCGGCGAGGCTGGCCAATTGTTTCCTCGCCAATGGGACCTCTGGCTATGGCTGGGAATGGTGAAGCCGGGAATCGAACCCCCGACCTCAGGACCCGTAGGCGGGGAAGTTTAACTGGGAAGTTTGCTTTAACTGGGAAGTAGTGATGTCTTTTCTGTGGCTTCTCTTGTTGTATAAATGGCTTGTGGTTTTCTCCTCTGCATGTACTGCAAGTGGGCAGTAGACTCAGTGCACTCAGACTCAGTGGAGCTCAAAGGTCCATGTTCACCACTGACCTAATTCATGCTCCTGTTAGAAGTGGGACCCACACAAACTGCACTGACTACAGCTCTACTTCAAGTATACTAAAACGCTTTTCATATTTATTAAAGCTTACATTTAGTTTTCTTTAAATTACATTTTCATTTGATACATTTAAATAAAAATGTATTAACAACAGCTTCATCCCCAAATATGGCTCCCCCATAGAAATCTACATATACTAAAATTGAAAGGACATGTTCATATAAGTTCATGCAAATATTAATGTATGTCATAATTTTTGCATAAATGAAGGGGGTATAGCTCAGTGGTAGAGGATTTGACTGCAGATCAAGAGGTCCCTGGTTCAACCCCAGGAGCTAATACCAATTCCTTGAACATGGAAAAACCTCATCTTACAATATACATTCATCAAGCACATTTAATGTGCTCTCTGTGATTTTGACTGTGGCATGATTGTTGGTGCCAGACAGGCTGGTTTGAGTATTTCTATAACTGCTGATCTCCTGTGATTTTCATGCACAACTGTCTCTAGAGTTTAGTCATAATGGTGCAAAGAACAATTAACATCCAATGAGCAGCAGTTCTGTGGACAGAAATGCCTTGTTGATGAGAAAGGTTATCAGAGAATAGCCAGACTGGTTCGAGCTGACAGAAAGGCTGCAGTAACTCAGATAACCACTCTGTACAATTGTGAGCAGAAAAGCATCTCAGAATGCACAACATGTTGAACCTTGAGGCGGATGGAGAAGCCCACGTCGGGTTCCACTTCTGTCAGCCAAGAACAGGCTGCAGTGAGACTCCCTGGTCATGACCATTGCCTATTTTTTGACTACATTTCTGGATTTTGGACTTTGGCTTCTGTTAATAAAACCCTTAACATTTACGTCCACATCTGAGTCCTACCTGAGCCCTGACAGTATTAGTATAAAATGCTCAGTGAGTGTATTATCCAGTCTGCAGTCCATAGTTAATGCGTCTTTTTATCTAACACATAGATAAAAATCAGTGTGTTAAATATCTGTCCAAAATCACCCTCCTTAGGAAAGTGCAACATTGAGAGGTATATTAATAATAAATGCTGTGGGGCCTCTGAGTAGCTCACAGGGTCATTGTCTCTATCAAATTTTTGTTATATTTAAGTGAAACAAATATAACAATATGTCACAAATATAACAAAATAACAAGGTGGAGCAACACAAAAGCTAGGAGCAGGCTAAGTGCTAAGCCAGCTGACCAAATAGAATAAAGAGGTAGATGTAAGCCTTTCCCAAATAGTGATTTATTAAACTGAAGAAGAAATCATACCTTTTTCAACCTTCAGTAGATATAAAAAAACAGTAATATAGTTATACAGGTTATATAAATGTTTTGTGGCTAACAAGCTAACTATACCAAACAAAATTAACAGTTGAAAACCGACAATTTACTAGCAATTTACTACCAATACCCTTCTAACTTGAAAAGTAAAAAGGCTAAAAGAAACACAAACTGAATGTTGTAAATAGTAAATGATTAAAAAGAAAAGGCTCAAAGCAAATGTATCTCTTGGGATACATTATCCATGGTGAGTATATTTAATATAATATTGTAATATGAAATATTATAATATAATTGTAATTCCATGATAGACCATCACAGAATAAGCATTCAGTGTAATTTAAATCTCATCACACTGGAAGGCACTGGTACCTTTTCTGTCATACCTCTGCTCGTTCTGTCTTAAATGAAAGTAACACTTGTTTGTATATGAACAGATTGAATCATTAACATTTCCAAAACCTCAGGTATGAAGACTGGTCTTACGTGAGTTGATGAGTTTCAGTCAGCTATCATAGTTTCCTTGAGAGGCATGTGAAAACTGCTTACAGTTGGAACAGACTTATAATGTTCTTGATGCTGGTGAAATGGCAGTGGCTCAGTTTTGATACATACTGGACTTTCCTGCATATTATCAAGACTGTACTCACCATTGTCTTGTTGAACAGACTCACTAGCTCTTTTCTTCTGGCTGTGAGTTGATTCTGGACTCTGTATTGTTGTTGTCATGTTGAACTGAATATTCAGTTTGAATGCAGAAAGGATTTTGAGACCAGTTATCACTGAAGATCTTTCCGGTACATCTGCCAATAGGTATTGTTGTGTATTGGGCTGAGTTAGGTGTGGTACCTGTGGGTACCCATATTATTAGGTGTTTCAGGGATCAAGGAAGTGAAAATAAGTGTGCATGGGCCATGCAAATTGCTGTTCAATGTGAGAGAGTGGAGGAGTAAATGGAATCCATTTCACCAGGCACATCTAAACCAGAAACTGAACTGTTGCATCACATGGAAAAGAGTAAAACAAGGCAAATTCTCTAGAGACAAATCAAATAGCAGTGAGGGAAAATCAGAGAGGAAATGTTACAGAAGTGGACAAACTGACAATGTGGGCACAGACTCAAAATGTCCAGCATGAGGACAAATATGCCAATAATGTGACACAAAGGATCATTTCCCCAAAATGTGCTGCATAAAGAGCTCAAAGAAACAAAATGCAGTTGATAGATTGGCTTTTGTGATTGAGAGAAACAAAACATTAGACTCAGTTTTTATAGGTGGTGTAAATTGAGCATGCTGATTGATTCTGGTGCAACCAGTCATGTTATAAGTAAACAGACATGGAAAAAAATGAGTGAGGAAAGATAAAATGGCAGAGAGGTGTATCCTTACTGTTCAACTGAAGGGTTGCCAGTTCTAAGGAGATTCACTTGTGATATAGAGGTGAATAACAGAGCTGAACAGGCTGAGTTCCTGGTGATAAAAGGAAGAGGCAAGCTATCTCATGGGTAAAAAGACAGCTGTCAAAATGGGAGTTTTGAAGATAGGCCGTGACACTGACTCAGTTGCTGCTGTCACTGATCTCACTATTGCATGAGTTAGATGTAATCACTCAGTAACTATGGCAGCAGATTTCCCTAACCCTTACTGTGAGTTAGATGTGATCACTCAGTAACTGTGGCAGCAGATTTCCCTACCCCTTACTGTGAGTTAGATGTGATCACTCAGTAACTGTGGCAGCAGATTTCCCTACCCCTTACTGTGAGTTAGATGTGATCTCTCAGTAACTGTGGCAGCAGATTTCCCTAGCCCTTACTGTGAGTAAGATGTGATTACTGGGATTTAAGTTCTCTTTCATATCCACTACAATCACTCGGCCCAATACCACTAAGAGACAAACATTGATTGGCACTTAACCTGGACCCCGCTTCTGTGCAGAAAGTGGATTAGGGCCTGGAGTAGGGTTAGGGAAGGCCTCGTTGGTGGAGTCTCTGCTGGTGTATTTATAGTAAACAATGACAGTCCCACACTGTTCTATTTGCTCTCAAATGGTGTTTAACCAAAATAATACAAAGCAGCCTTCATCAGGTACATTTTCCATAAACCACAGGAAAACACCTAGTACAAACATATGCTACAGTTCCCTACCAAACACACACAATTCATACACTACCAGCACAAACACATATACTACAGCATACTATCCCAGCACACTAATATACTAAAGAATATCACAGACCATCATGAGATAAAACCAGTCTCTCAGCAGATGAAATAACATTTGAGAGGATTTACAGGACTATGAGCGCATCCCTGATTCAAGCCTGACTCAACCCCACCTACCTCCCTCCACCCAAACACTGTAATAACCCCCCAAAAACCCAGATACCATAACCTCACCCACCCCCCCCCCCCTCCACCCAAGCGCCATGGATGTGATTTCTTCCTCCAATCAGATTGTAATGGTAAAAACTGTAATGGTCTTTATGTCACACTGATTGTGCTCATTGCTGTACGTGGTGCCTTTGCTTGCTACTCATTGGTAAACAGTGAAGAAGCGACACACTATCATGGCATTTTCTTTCAGCAGGGAGATGTGTTGCTCGAGAGCAAAGACACAGCATTAACATGATTAACAGGAATTCACCAGCATGGCTTTTCCATCAGACCTGAGGTAGCTGCAGAGCGAGTTAAAATAACAGTAAGATGGTAAAGGCTAAAAGACTCACAAGAAATAATTTAAATTAATAAAACTGAGCAGAAACAAACAAAAAATAAGGCTTATGTTTGCATCCCAATGTGGGCATCAATGTAGTGGTCCCAGTTGCTAACTGCACAGGAGTAAGCAGAAAACTAGTGTCAGGAGGTGAGCCTGACGTGCCGCTTGGGTGAGTTTTCTTCATTGGTGATTGGGGGCACGCGTGCGGTATGTGGATCGGGGTGGTTTGTCTCCCTTGTTTTGCCTGATTGGTGATCTGGCGCAGCTGTCTCTTGTTCTCTCCGCACAGGGGATCAGGATAAAAGAGCAGGGGATGAGGCAGTTGGTGTTCGGGCAGCTGGGAAAGAACCTGGTTGATTTTAAGACGGGGTTTTGAGTTTTCGGGAGTAGTTTTGTTTTGTTTAGTTTCATTTTGTTTTCCTTTCGTTTATTTAAGTTTTCGTTTCTTTAGAAGTTTTGCCGGTGTTTCGTTTCTTGGTTTCGTTTTCCCATTTGGTTTCTGTTTAGTTATCATTTTGATTTGGTTTTGTTTCGTTGGGAGGAATCCCGTGGGGGGGATTTCTTTTTAGGTGCGTGTGTGGAGAGCGTGTGGGGCAGGGACTGCACGCCTGGGACTGTGACAGCGGCCGAGGAAGGGAAGGGATGGCGGAAGCGGCAGTACCAGTGCCAGTGAGGGAAGAAGGCAACGGCTGAGGGAGCTGCATACCCCGGGCTGGGCAGGAGGCGAGCGGGGGCGTAGCCCCAGTGGTAAGAGGGACGTATCCCGCAAACATCAACTTCAGCAGGAACTTCAGCTTTCCCCGTCCCAAGCCGGTGCAAGCGGCGAACCGTGAGGACCCTCTGCAAGCGGCCGCGGCGGATCCCAGGCACTGGAGGAGAGGCAGTCTCTGCCTGGATTTTGGTTTTTGGTTTTCATTTTGGGGTGCGGAGGAGGCCCGGCTTGGTGGCGCGGGCCGAGTCGCACCCCACCCTTAGTTTCTGTTTGAGTGAGTGTGTGTGTGTGCGTGTGTGTGGGCCTCCCTCCCTGTGTGGTTATTCCCCCCTGAGTTGGCAAAGAGGGGGCTGGCCTGTGCTGCGTGGGCAGGTCCGGGAGAGGGTCCGAGTTTGGTCACTGAGTGGAGTGAGTGTGGGCACAGGGATAACTTGCTTGGTGGTGTGGCTTGCGGTGTGGTGCGGGGAAGTCCCTCTCCCGGGAGTTCTCCCACGCGGCACGGGGCCAGCCAGTAGGGGCCTAAGAGAAGCGGGGGGGAAGTTGGAAAGGGGGAAGGGGGTCACAGCGGGTAGCTGCCCGAGCATGAGTTTTGCTGCTTTTAAAAAAAAAAAAAAAAAAAAAAACCCCAATAAAGTCTCTGCTAACCTGATCCCTTGTGTTTTGGTTGTTCTTGTGGGTGGGTCCCAGTACCTGTGTTGGGAGGGTCATCGAGGGGCGCTACTGCGACTCCCGACACTAGCACTGGCTTTACTCAAGACAGCTGAGCAGTAAATGAGTGAATCAAATAAAAGTGGGTTTGAAGTCAGTGTTTCAGTGAAACTCGCACGACTTTCGGTTTTTAAATTAGACTGTTCAACAAAGCAGAATAAGCTACAATAGTCAAGTATGACTAAAAGCTCAGCATGTACCTGCCAATGACAGTGAGAGGTTTTTTTTTTTTTTTTTTTTTTTTTTTTCCTTTTTTCTCAGTGTTGCGTTCTCTATTGTATGAGATTCATCACAGAGGCTAAGGTATAGGTGTACAAATCAGTTAACATGATACTCCTTGTTAAAACTCTGATTAGATGGTAATTATTTATGAAAGCATGGAGTAAATGAAAAAAGTGATAGAAACTGAATATGTTGTCAATTCCAGAAGTGTGCAGTGTTCATTATACAAAAATTTAGAAGCATTTTTAAGAGCATGAGATTCTCACAAGTATTGTTCCACAAATAATGCATGTGTATCACTTTTACCAAAATTGTACACACACACTTAACACTTCCAGTATCATTTTTATTAAAATGAAAATGAATAATAGACCATAGATCTTAACATGAGCCTGCCAAAAGGCCATATTTGCATGTACAGAGATTGGTACAGTGATTAACAATGGGGCTGTTTTAAAGTGTGTAATAAGGTTGGGTCAGGTTTTGGTTTAGTAAGGCTGTGTATATTCACAAGTGAGTCTATGTGAAAATCTGTGTGTATTTGACATGCACATACACACACACACACACACTGGCAAAACTCTATAAATCACTGGAAAAAAACAATTATATTATCATGATAAATTTTCATGTCAAGATAACACATGCCTATGTCACATAAATGTAGCCCTGTTGGAATTAAATAGCATAGCTAACAGTTTGTTAGCCATAGTTCATTGTTAATAAAGTTACTCGAACATTCAATGTAGTTTGAATAAAACGTCCTCACATTACTGCAGCACAACCGGTTTTTATGTTTGTTGAATATTTCCATTGGTGACTTTAACCTGTCAATCACTTCTGTTGTGTTTAGTTGGTCAGGGGGCGGGTGTGTTGCCGCAAGGCATTAATTTTGTTTTTAGTATTTCTGCCGGAATATTTGTTTGTTATTAACTATATCGCAGTTTAAGAAATCATTTGTTAAAACTGATTTATCTGTTTGGGTCATATGATGACACTACTTCCTGCCTTACCACTTCCTCCGTTGACTCTCTGTTTTTGGTGTGCAAGGAAGGAATTTCAGGCATAAGGTTCTCTTGCATATCCGAATCCATCCACATAGGAGCTTCTTAGAGGCAGTGCCGTAAGTTTGTTAATCGATTAATAGATTAGATATCCTTGAAGCTATGTTCAATAAGGTACTTTTAAGTGAACTGTTTTCAGCTATACACTATGCTATCGGCTGCTAAGCTAGGTAAACCAGCTATTTGTGTTAATATTTGACTAGTTTGATATATGTGATTTAAAAACGGACACAGATGTGGATTATGTTTGTATTGAAGTGAAGAACAGTGAAGACACACTGGCAGCGTCGAAGATGCTCGGCACCGCTGCTGCCTGCCACTGCCCGACGCTTGTGGGCGTGTCCTGTAGTACAGTCATCATTTAGGAGTCGCCATTTTTGGTTGGTTACAACTGTAACACGTTTTTCTAGTGATCTTGTTAACAGCTGTTACCCTCCATGTTACACATATCGGTGTAACGTAGCTGTTTTATTTATGTATGTATTTTATTTATTCATATTCTCATCCGCAAATTTATTTTGAGTGTGTGACAACCCATGAGATTTACAGTTCACAACCCAGGATAGCAAAAGCTTAGCTACATCAGATAGATCAGATATTCATATTGTGTGGAAAACCTTGGTACCGTACATTAAGCAATATTACTGTACATTATATTTATACATGTTCACACACATTTACACACCAGAAACGCTGACGATTTCTGCCACCTTTTTCCAGGTGGTGTCTTCGGTGTTAGAACAAACGATAGCTAGGCTGGCTGTTTAGCTTTGAGCTAGCTGGGCATATTAGCCAACTAACCTCTTTTAAGTTAACAATGAAGCCTAAAAGAAGTTATTTTTTGCATTACATGTTTTATTGTTTGTTAACATTACCTTAATGAGTGTTTAGCTATTTGAATATCATGTTTTGTGTGTTTCAGGTGGGAGAATTAAAACCACATGCATTGCAAGTATTGCAGTTTTAGCGCAGACCAAGACAATCTCGTCAGATACACCTTTATCACAGGAGACCTCATCATTGGTCTTGTGTTCATTCTGACTGTGTTTGTGTCTTTAAAACGCAAGGAGCTTTAAAGTCGCATCTTTCAAGGTACCATCGCAAAGGTGCAGCTGTTGATGTGAATGTTGTGATTTTCAAGAGATATGTTCTGAAAGAGATTTTTTGCAACATCTTGGAAATCACCTTAAATGTCAGGAAACAATTTGATATCTAGAATGTGAATTTAAAACAAACAGCTATTCAACTTTCTGCTTGCATAAAAGCAAAAAGAACTGAAAATATACACTAAAAGACTGTAGAACTGTGATTCAGTGTTGTGCCATTAATGTAGCTGGCACCACTGACCAAAGTAAAGCCTCAACATCCTTACAGGATGATTCAAGTTATGTGTCAGGGGAAGATAGAATAGATTGTTTGGAGGGTGTATCTTATGATACAATAGAGCAAGATCGCAAATCTTTTTCTTTCTGTGCATTCTGTCCTAAGTGTCTCAGGAAGTACAGTTCACAAAATACTTGAGGAATTTTATGATTTATTTATATACTCAAAATGTCATGCCTTTCAGTCAGTAGCAGAGGTCCTTGAAAAGCACAGCATTTCAACAGAAAACACTCTTGTTCAGGAGATACTGTAGTTAATTCTATATTTACGTCCCAACCCGTTACTAATAGCAGCATCAGTAAAGGGCTGTCTATCTACTGACAATAGAAGAAACTTGTATTTCAAACAGAATTTTCTTTTGATTTAGCCAGTAGAATATCTTTATAAGCAAGACTGTAGAAACACCTTTTTCTATGTACCACTGATACCAGTGCTTGAAAGCTTGTTGAGACGTTCAGATTTTTTTAGTAAATTAGATTTCAGACAGTAACGCTTACCAGGTGTTTATAGGTCATTTCAGGATGGCCAGTACTTTAGGCAGAGTAGTGTTTGCACTGACGAAGATATAGATTGGTCAGGGATCTCAGAATTACCCCATGACCGTGCAGTCCTACACATCAAGTGGAAAAGTGCATCCCATCCTGAAGAATATGATTTTCATTCCATTGGGTCCATATCATCTCTGGACACCGCAAGCTTAAGCTCCTCATGAAGCCCCTCAAACAGCCCCTCACCTACCATCTCAAGGTATTTATGATGTTAAGAAAAGGGAATGAGTCATATGAAAAGACCAAAATAGGCCTTGATGTGACAAGAGACATAAAGATGGAAATTCTGGACAAAATTGCTCAAGTAGCTTTTGACATAAAGGCTTATCCTGATCATCATGAACTTGATGAACATCATGAAACATTGCTTCTGCTTTGATTCTCAAGTACCCTTGCCTCAAAGAACCTGGTAAAGGTAAGGGTTATGGCTGGTCAATATTAGGAACAAAGCAAAGCTGGGAGAGGCAGGTTGCAGTGAAGTCTCTGTTAACAGGAAACAAAAGGCAGATGGAGACACAGTGGAGGAGGCCGTAGTTCTGCAGGACATCCCAGATCTTCCCACTCTGTTGGCATACTTTTTTGGCCTTCTCTACACCCTCAATATTTCCTACCCGAAGGCTCTCAAGTATACTTTGGATGCATTTCAAAACGTGTTAATGGACATTGGCTCTGATTGCAAACAGTGTGTGCGATCACTGAAGAACAAACTCTTGCTTTAAACCTTGGTGATGTATGTGCAGTAGTGCACATAGTAGTATGGACAACAACTTTTTATCAAAGATATCTGTTTGAGTAATTTGACTTTGAAAGTGAGTTTGATTTGGCATATGTCAAAGGTGACGTGCATTTACTGGTTATTTTGAGAACATGTTTGCACTTTGCCTTTGTGTAACATTCGTTTTAAACAATGTAACAGTTGTTTTGAGAGTTACTTTAGTATTTTTTTTACATAAATTCAGAAGAGGGAATTTAAGATATATAAGTGTTTTGACTGTGACATTGAAAACTTTTGTTTGTCAAGTTGGCAATACGTTGTGTTTTTAATTTTATTTTGTTAAAGTAATGGATTTTTTTGTTTGACTATGAAGTGCATCTGGTCTTTATTTTAAAAGGTGGTCTTCTATTTTTTCATTATTAAAATACACACTCAGGTCACAGTGAAATACAGTTTGTAAAATGAGCATTGAATATTATGGATTCATTTAAGAATTTAACTTAGGCCTATATAATTATTTTGGCCAGTAAAGAAAATTGAATGTAGTGGAAAGAAAATGGATTCTTAATTAGCTTTATGTGGCTCTGTGAACAAAACTATTTATTGAACAAACAAATCTGCATTGGCAGAATGAAGAATAAAAAGTGATGACCATTAACAGAACAAATTAATATTAGTTGGAACAACAATGTACTATTAGTTGGGGTAATCACATGGCAAATCATTGAGAAAACTCAAAAATCTTACTGCATAATGTTGCTTTGAAATTTTTTATATTCTCAACTTTTCTTTTTTACAGTGTAGTCAGTGCATCTGTCTTTAACTATGCTTACAAACTGTTTTCCTCAAATTTGTCTTTGAGCATCCTGAATGTCCACGTCTGTTCTGGGCTGAACACAAATGGTACGTCCTTCCTAATCAGACGTAGTAGTGGCTCTGACTGGGTTGTGAATTGAGTAATAAACCAACAGCTGTAACTCACCAAGCCCAGGAAACTTCTGACCTCTGAAGTGTTCTCTGGCTCCTTGGCCTCTAGAACAGCTCACATCCTCACTGCCGTTGGCCCAATACCTCTTTGAGATAGCAGTATGTCCATAAAGATAACCTTGTCCATGTTTTTTTTTTCTTACTGTATATTTATTGCATTTTAAGTTTTAAAACAACACACACATATACACACAAATACACATACACATGAGTAGCTCAGCTCAAACAGAGATATTACAAAAATATGGTACAACCATCCATGTACAAAGTACAAAAAAAAAAAACAATACCATCTTTATGTAAGGTATAAATTAGATTTGCTTAACTCATGAAAATCCCTGCAGTAAAATGGCTGACAAATCAGTCTTCAAGGAATTGATGAGGGGCTCCCATACATAGAATAGATAGAATCTGTCTGTTTTAGAATGAAATACACAGGTGAGATATTCTAAAGGAATCCAGCTAAATATTATCTTGTGCCAACCACTAATACTTGGGACTTCATCTTTAATCCAATGTAATAAAATATTTTTCCTGGGTGCAAAGGTAAGTATGTTATACAGCCTTTTCTTTGCATCAGGAACTACATGTTTACTGGGAAGGCCTAAGAGTAATGACATAGGATCTAAGTCTAACTGGACTTGTAAAATCTTCTCAATCTCTTGAGCAGTTCTAACCCAGTAATTCTGCAGTGTGTGACAGGGCCAGAAACAATTTGTAAGGATGCCTATTTCAGTTCTACATTTAAGGCATAGGGGAAGAGGAGGGATTAAAAGCATGTCTACAATTGGGAGAAATATGCATTCCATGTATAATTTGGAATTGGGTTGATATAGTATGATTACATATTGATATTGAATTGGAGTATTTCCAAATACCTTCCCAATTTTTGTCTTCGATTATAACAGATAACTCTTTCTCCCAAACATTGTTAACCCCTAATTTGCCATTAGCAAAGATATTGCACAAGAGACCATAGAATAAATTTACAGAGACACCCCAAACTGAAATAATATCCTTTCCACGGGCAAGCTTTCCACATCATCCGTCAGAGTGGTATTGTGCATAATATAATGCCTTATGTGTAAAAATCTGAAAACATCCTGCCTTGATAACTGATACATTTGAACCACCTGCTCAAGTGAAATTAGTTTTCCAGCAGAGAACAGATAACTCAACCTGCTTAAATCTTCAGCCACCCATTGCCTAAAGCCTATATCTGACATCCCTGGTAAAAAGTCTGGATTGTTCAGGATTGGAGTGAATGGAGAGGTTCGCTTAGAGCAACCTTCAAAGTAGCAGACAGCTCTCCAAGCTCTGATTGTATTCATTGTAACAGGGTTACTACAGCTGTCCTTCATAAACTTAAATTTCTTGAAGAATAACAGATCGTGTAAGGAGTATTTTTTTGTATACAGAGTAAGCTTGTCCATGTTGAACTGATAGTTTTCTGGATTCAGTGTCAGTGAACACTCTTGCAGCTGTTTCATGACTGCATGCAGATGTCTGTTGTGTGTGTCTTGATTGTGTGTGCGTGTGTGTGTGTGATGATGATGCCATCTGATATATTCTTTACATCTTCTACTCTCGCCACAGTGCTGGCTATTTCATGCTAGCACTGCTCACTGGCCAAGGATACGCCAAAAAGCAACCTCTTGTAACGGTTCACACCATTATGCACCTCAAAGGTGGTGATCTCTCGTGACTCTGAGTTAAGTTCAAGCTGATGATGTCCACATTTCAGATCAAGCTTACAGCAGATCCATTCATCCATAGAAGTAATTTCTCTACAGTTGGAATAGGGTAACATTCTCTGGTCATCGCTTGGTTTGTTTGACGGATGTCTAAGCATAATCTGATCTCACTGTTCACTTTTGGTATGATCATACTGGGTTTACCCAGAGGGTGGGGCTGTTAACAGGTTCAGTAATGTCCATTTTCAGGGGTTCTCTAATCTTGGCCTCTACGGCTAACCTGAAGTTGAATGGAATACAGCAGAGAGGCACGGCCACAGATTTCACATCTGGGTCTGTGTGCAGACCGACCTGTTTGGTGTTCAGCTTTCCTATGCCTTGGAATACTATACTGCTGGGTATTGCTGCTGAAGAGTGTCTTTGACATCAGTGACAGCAGCAGCTGAGTCAGTGTCACGGCCTATCTTCAAAACTCCCATTTTGACAGCTGTCTTTTTACCCAGGAGCGGCTTGCTTCTTCCTTTTATTACCAGGAACTCAGCTTGTTCAGCGCTGTTATTCACCTCTATATCACAGGTGAATCCCTTCAGACCTGTCAACCCTTCAGTTGAACAGTAAGGATTCACCTGTCTCCCTTCTAGGTGATATGAATGTTATTTTATCTTTTCTGACTCAAGTTCTCTCAATGTCTGCTCACTTATTAACATTACTGGTTGCACCAGAATCAATCGGCATGCTCAATTCTTTCTAGCTACAAAAACTGTCTGTCTAATGTGTTGATTTCTTCAATCTCAAAGACAAAGTCTTTTTTTTCCTCAACTGCATTGACATTTTGTTTCTTTGAGGTCTTTGCGCAGCACATTTTGGGGAAATGATCCCTCATATTACATGTGTGGCATATTTATCCTCATGCTGGACATTTTGTGTCTTTGCTCACATTATAGGTCTGTCCACTTCTGTAACATTTCCTCCCTGATTTCCCCTCACCGATATTTGGTTTGTCTCCAGAGAATATGCCTTTTTTCCCTCTTTACTGTGCAACGTGATTTACATATTCAGTCTGTGGTTTAGACGTGCCTGGTGACATGGCTGCCATTTGATCCTCCACTTGCTCACATTGAACAGCGATTTGCATGGCCCATGCAAAAACATTTTTACTTCCTTGATCCCTGGACCACCTAATCATACAGGTACTTGCAGGTACCACACCTAATTCAATCCAATACACAACAAAACCCACTGGCAGATATACTGGAAAAATCTTCTGTAATAACTTGTCTTACATTCTTTTCTGCAATTTGTGTTTCTGATCAACCCTTATGGTGGCTCTAATATAAAGAATTGAGTCCACAAAGTGAGGTGAGGCGGATGTGGAGGAGAGGTAATATATTTTTGAGTATTGGAACGCATCCCTCGTCATCCATTCAATACACATTTTTACTTCCAAATAATATGGCTTTCACTTCTGGACCTCCGAATCATATGGGTACTCACAGTTACCACACTTAAATCCAATCCACAACAATACCTACAGATGATGTCAGATGTCCGGCAACAGAATCAACTCACAGAAGAGATGAATAAGTGAAGTCTCTTCACCACGTACCTGTGTACAGGTGAGTACAGTCTTGATAATGTGCAGGAAAGTCAGTCAATATGTACCTGTCTACAACTGAGGTTAAGCCATTTCACCAGCATCAAGAACATAACTGTTCTAACTATAAGCGGGTGTTCAGATGCTTCTCAAGGCAAATATGACTGAATTCTCATAAACTCACAATTAAGACTAGTCTTCATACATGTAGTTTTGGAAATGTTAATGATTCAATCTGTTCATGTGCAAACAAGTGTTCATTTCATTTAAGACAGAATGAGCACCAGTACCCGCCTACACCAGTGTGATAAGTTTTCAGATTACATTGAAAGCTTATTCTGTGATGGTCTACCATGGAATTACAATTACATTATAATATTTCATATAATAAACTATATTAAATATACTCACCAAAGATATTGTGGCCCAAGAGTGATATTTGCCTGCTTCTATATTTTATAAAAATGATACAATGTCCTAGCATGGATGTTAGTTTTTTATACTATATTTGATAGTATATCCCAACAAGACAGCTTTTAGAATACATTTATGTACTTTGTGAATGATGGGTACTGTTAAATGATGTCATGGCCTCCCTGGGTAGATACCGTAAGCTCAGCCTTACCGAGTTTTTCTTCCACTGTAAGCATTAGCGTTGTCTTGGGTTGGTACATTTACTGTATCTCCGCACTCCCCAGGGTGGCATGCAGCTAACACACTCGGTTTGTTTGCATACAATAAAAAAGAAAGGTTGACGTTACCTGGTTCCATGCCGAAGCTTCTCCTTCAACGGCTAGCTCGGGCCTGGAGGGCCGCAATGGTAGCTGGTTTTTGGCTAAAGAGTCCACACACATGATTTTCAAGGCCTAAAGTGGCTGCCAATTGAAAGGAAAGACAGAAATCTGCAAACATTGTGGCCCTCCAGGACCGGAGTTTGACACCCCTGGTATAGAGGAAGCATCTTATAGAGGATCAATGAATCCCAAATTCCAAATTTATAATCAGCATCACAGAAAATTTTGAGATGGTTTATGAAGCTTGTGTGTGCTCTGAGTTTGAGTTGCTAATTGGTCAGTAAGCTTCAGTACCAGCTGACTGAGGGGGCGCTTTTCATAACCACCCTCTTGGGCTTTTAATGCCTTAAACTGGAGTGTCTTGTTGGCTTGATTTGAGGTGCATCCAAAATTGGAGTGCACTTTTTTATATTTATCATCAATGAATAATGGCCTAATTCTGCCCTGAATTCATTATAGAATTTTTCTGCAAAATTCTACATGTTGGGTGTCTATTGGATGCTTGTCCCATTTAGAGTAGGTCTGTTCACTGAGTGGACCCCATATCTCACATCCACACATATAGAGTGTGCTTTGACACTTTTCTTTAAAGTCATTCACTGTTTACAACATTCAGTTTATGGTTCTTTTTAGCCTTTACAGCTGGCGTTAAGAGTTTACATCAGTGTGAGGATAAGGGCTAGTTTTGGGTTAGCATCAGTGTTAGGGTTAGAGTTAAGGTTATTGTTAGTGTTAGTATTAGGGTTAGAGTCAGTTTTAGGGTTAGCGTTCATGTCAAGGTTGGGGTTAGAGTGAAAGTGAGGCAGGTTACTGGCAACAGAAGGCAGCTAACAACCATCTACTGGCTCCTGCAGTCAGTTGCCTTTAGAAAGTAGGTGGTGTTTGTATGTCAGCTTCTTTTTTTTTTTTTTTTTTACTGAAAACCAATTCAAGTTCATATATCACAATTCAAATTCACATATGTTATGTTCTTTCTGCACTTTTTTTGATTCTCATTGACTATATAAAACAGTCCTGAAAATGTTAATCATACTGTGGAAGCATGCTAAGAGTGTTTCATCAACAACAGTGTTCTTTCATACACCGATAATTAAAGGAATATTTTGATAGAGGCTTGTGCAGAAGCAGTGTAAGTAGAGAGCTGATGGAAAAACTTTCACACAAACCCTGGGCCATCTACATTTCCACCAGCTTCCCCTGTGTTAATAAGTAACCTGAGCTAGGTCAGCAAATATTTACTTTAGACAAGGACATAATGGCAAACGTCCTTCATGTAAACAAACTGTCTGTGTTTGTGTTTAGTCAGCAGCTGCATGGGTGCAGACAGTAGGGAGTTTTGCTTTGTTCTGGACCACCCCCTGGGCTGTCATAATAATAATGTTTTGAAAACTATATTTTAACAGTGTCATAAAGAAGATAAAGGCAGCAGCAATGTTACAATTGCAACAGCAGGAACAAAAAATAAAATGCAAAATAGAAGGGGAAAACAACACGACGAATAGCTTTGCAATCAATATCAACTCTCAACTGAAGTGTTTCCCTGGTATGAAATTTCATATGTTTCACAAAGGAATGCTTAATACATTCACAAATTCTTACATTTACTAAACCTGAATGTGAGACTACCATCTCACCAGAAATGTTGTGTAGAGCTAGGGAAACAACAGATATGAGACTGACATGTTTATTATCGTATCCAGGTACAGTAATATGTATGTCTGTTTGTTTTAGTCTATTCTCGTGCTCACATTGCACATTAAAATCTGGTACTTTAACATCAACTGTAATTTTAAAACATTATTTTAAAAAAACATTCACTTTGAGTTTCATGTTGTTTCTATCGTAATTCAGGGGGTGTACTAAACAGAGTTAGTGTCTTAGCAACATAAATTTGGGTTAACCTTGGGTAACCCGTATTATGAAAGTAGTTCATTTTTTTAACTGGGTAAACCGGTATTTTAATACATTATCTAATCTGCTTCATTGCTTGGCAGGGTACATTGAAACTGGAGCTTCTGACCATATGTAAATGCAGCTTGTTGATCAGACATATGATTCATAGCATCACCGCATCTCGGAAATTACTTGTATCTCAGCTCTTGCTTCATGGGACAGTCGGTTTGGTTAGGATAAGAGATGGGAAGAAACTCAGATAAAATACACTGTTCCAGGTGATTCATGTAATTACTGATCTGAACAGGAATACTACTATATAATTTGTTGATCTGTATATTAAAGTCGTTAGTGAGCAGTTCTGCCATGGTCCATTGAAAAACCAAGATGTTTTTGTGACAACCAAGAGACTCAGCAGTCCACAGCAAGTTAGAAACGAAACTGAAGTGAGCATATACAAAAAGTTCCAAAACATTCCACTGTGGAATTTCATATACATTAACAAAAGATGTTCTAATCTGAATAATATAAAAAGGAAACTGGCTGCTTCCAATAACACTTATTTTTTCTTTATGACCGGGGTGATTCTGGACACATGTCCACTAAAACTAACCATCTGGTGGATAATGAAGGATTCAAAGGCAAAGCTAATTATTATGAGCCAAACCTGCATTGTGTTACTAAGCATAAGGAAAACAATAAGGAGTTTAATCATGTGTTCAATGACTTAAGTATATTCATTCACCCCAGTCTATAATTTGGTCAGATATAAAAACTTAAAATATAAAAACATTTTGTGTATTTGTTTGTCACATAAACACAGTGTGAATATAGGAGCTTTTTCTTCATGACATGCATAGCTATAATGGCAAATTACCTCTCTAATCATGAAAAGCATGGACAAATGAACAATTATGAACAATTAATAGCTTGTTAAGATTCTGGGGTTGCAGTTGTGGTTGGAATAAAAACCAGCATACACAGTAGGTCCACAGGACCGACATTGGGAACCACTGCTCTGGAATCTTTCTTAAATGGAATTAGTGATTGTCGTGTTTAGAATGATAAATAGCGTATTTTTTCATTTCACTTCCTGAATCAAACCCTAATATTAATAGTCAACTGTTAAGTAAATGAAAGCAACAGCAAACCATGGTTTGTCTAGGGATTTTTCAGCCTTTCCAAGTGAAAAAATCTCATTACCATAATAATGCACGTGAATCAGCAGTAGGAAATAATGTGGATGCTTGACTGTGATTTCTGAAGTGGCAGCTGGCGTAACCGCAGGATAAATTTGTAGTCCGCATAAGAAGTCATTAACATTTCTAGAGAGAAAATGTGAAGTGAAATTCAGAGTACAGGAATACATATTAAAGCTTGACGCTTTTACTGATTTAAACTCTCGAACTATACCTTGCCTTCCAGATAAAATTTAAATCAGGAATTGTTGGAAGCCCCTGCTTCCCTGACCACCATGATTTTAATATTGGCATCATAACTCCTAAGTTCATGGGTTACTTAGTCAGCTACACGCTCATTAATTCTAGGCTAAAAGCATGCAAAAACCAAGCCTGTGAAGAAGAGTCAGAAGTCGAGCTAACAGACTCTGATATGGATGATGTAGATTGTGATGAACTTAGTCCCATATGAAAGTGATCAGTGATCTTGTTCTTCATTATAGTAATGCATAGTAAAATGCCCCTTACTGTACAACATTGGTTTTGTGCCAGTGAGATTACCAGATGCTCAAGTAAAATCAATGCTTTAGGTTAAAATTGAGGGGAAAATGTGTGTTGTTGTCACATTTAGGACCTCTAGTAACCTATATTATATATTTACACCTTATGTAAACAAAATTGCTCATGACCAGAGGAAAGAAATGGCAGCAGTTTATTGTAATCGCACGCAGGGTGAGTGCCTTATCAAACATCCTCTCCAAAAAAAGTTAAGATGGTACTAGGAAAGAAGGACAAAAAAGATTACTGTCATATTGAATTTTGACATTAAGTTGTGTTCATAAACACAAACAAACATACAAACATGCTTGATATGCCCTTGGAGGGAGAGACAGGATTATGCCAACATAACATGAGACTAGTGTTTTAACCTTAAACACTAGTTGCATGTGATGCCAGCATGAAACAAGTATACAGAGAGTCAGCAAACACTGAGCTACTCACAGCTTCACCCCCCACTTTAAGAATGCTTGATGTGCCCCTGGAAGGGAGAGACAGGATTATGCCAACATAGCATGAGACTAGTGTTTAAACATCACATGAGACGAGTGTTTAAACCTTAAACACTAGTTGCATGTGATGCCAGCATGAAACAAGTATGCAAAGAGTCAGCAAGCAAAGAGCTACTCACAACTTCACCCCCTTTTAAGAATGCTTGTTATGCCCTTGGACGGAAGTGACAAGATTGTGCCAACATCACATGAGTTTTATGCCAGTATGAGACAGGTATGCAAAGAGATGCAGCAAATAATGAGCTACTCACACCCCCCAACCCTCCACATTAAGAATGCTTGATGCACCCCTGGAGAGTATGAGACTGTGGATGAGAGTGTGGCGAGAGTGAGTTGACTGATGCGTGGATTCTGAGCAGTTCATCAACTCATTCCTGCTTGCTATATTATCCCTGGTCAGGTTGACTCTTCATGGCAGGCCAAAACGACCCTCAGGTAGGGATGGGAATTAATAAGATTTTATTGATACCAATGCCATTATCCATTCTGCTTATTGATTGTTTATCAGTTCCCTTATTGATTCCTGATCAATTTTCCATGTGGAAAATAAAGTAGGCCTACACAGATTTTCATCATCAACGCAGTTGTTTTATTATCGCTGAGCCTAAACATTTGAACCTTTCTGAAAATAAATTACAATGTTCGTTTTCTTAAAAGGATATAACTTGGAAAACAAATATAAAACTGACTGATAAAATAATGATTCTTCTTTAGAAAAATAAGCATGCCTAGTAACATTGGAATAAATTACAGTACTTCTTTTCAAAAGGGAATAAGCTTGAACCAAATATAAAACCAACATAAAATCAACAATTCTTCTGCAGGAAAATAAGCACATTTTGTGACTGTATGGTGACTCTCATTAACCTGTTCTTTCAATTGAGTGACTGCATGCATAACCTTCAGCATTTCTTTCCTCAGAGATTGTGGCATGATTATTTTGTTGCTTTTCATCATGATTCTGTCTATTTCACATACTTCTTCTCTATAGTTCCTTCTTGTGCCGCTACCATGGTGTCCTCTAGAATGTGTCCGAAGTTGATTTAATAATTGGAAACAGTTTTCTTTTTATAATATTCTGAGTAGAACATCTTGTGCAAATGTATAATATATTTGAAGGGCCTTTATTTTGAAAGTCCACAGTGAATTGTTCTGCAACTATTTGCGCAGCTACCTGGGGTCCTCTAGAGTCTTTCTGAAGTTGAATTAGTGATTAGAAACAGACAATGTCCTCTTCATAATATGCTGAATATGATACCTTGTTTATCTTTATAAGAGATTTCAAAGTTCTGTAATTTCAAATTCCACAGTTAATTCTCCTGAGTCCTAACCTCCTTGGTGAGCCAGTGAAGAAGATTTGGCATTTAGAATGATAAATAGCGTATTTATTCATTTCACTTTCTGAATCAAACCAAAATATTAATAGTCGACTGTTAAGTAAATGAAAGTAACAGCAAACCACGGTTAGTCAAAGGATTTTTCATCACTTCCAAGTGAAAAAACCTATTTACCATAATAATAAATGTGTATGCGCAGAAGAAAATAAAGTGGATGCTGGATTGAAGTCATTAATATTTCTAAAGAGAAAATGTGAAGTGAAATACAGAGTACACAAATATGTGTATGAAGCTCGATGCTTCTACTGATTTAAAATCTCAAACTAAATTACTAATTTGCAAATTACTGGAAGCCATCATTAGGGACAATTTGTAATTATTCTTAGAACAAAATGGTATCTTAAACGATAGCCAGCGTGGTTTTCGCTGCAAACCAAGCTTATGACAGTAACTATTTAGACTTCCAAAAGGCATTTGACAAAGTTCCACATGAGAGGCTCATAGTGAAAATGAAATCTGCAGGAATATCAGTAGCTATCACTGAGTGGGTTTGAAGTTGGCTGACTGGTAGAAAGCAGAGTGTAACTTTTGGAGGAATTGTTTCAGAGAAGGGTCCTGTAAGAAGTGGAGTACCGCAGGGATCGGTGTTGGGGCCTTTGCTTTTCCTTCTTTACATAAATGATCTTGATGCAGGGGTTAGTAGTAAAATAGTAAAATTTGCAGATGACACAAAACTGGGGGGTCTAGCCAACAGTATACAATCAACTAAGGTAATACAAGAAGACCTAAACAGCATCCATATGTGGGCAGATACCTGGCAGATGACATTCAACTTAACTAAATGTAAAGTCTTGCATGTGGGATACAAGAACCTTAGACGAGACTACTTCATGCGAGGAAGTAAACTAGATTGTGCTCAATTTGAAAAAGACTTGGGAGTAACAGTTGACCAAAGCCTAACAGGATCTAGGCAGTGTGCTGTAGCAGTAAAAAAGGCCAACAGGATGCTAGAATATATTGCCAAAAATATTGATTATAAATCTAAGGAGGTTATATTAAAATTATACAATGCTTTAGTTAGACCACACTTGGAATACTGTGTGCAGTTCTGGGCACCACGCTATAAGAAAGATATCGAGGCTCTTGAAAAAGTACAAAGGAGGGCAACTAAATTAGTTCCTGGCATGAAACATAAAAGCTACGAGGCAAGACTAAAGTTACTTAACCTATTTAGACTCAGCAAGAGGAGACTAAGGGGTGATTTAATAGAGGTATTTAAATTCATAAAAGGACTGAACAAGGTTAACTACGATAATTTTTTTAAGGTGAGTTCAGTCTGCAGGACGAGGGGACATAAATGGAAATGTCCCCTAGTTAAGAATAAGTTCCACACTGATGTAAGGAAGTATTATTTTACACAAAGATTTATCAATACATGGAATAGGTTGCCAGGTCATGTAGTTGAGGCAGAGACCCTTGATCTGTTCAAGTCCAGACTTGATGCAGTTTTGGATACTCTTTAAATAATGTAATGGCGAGCTTTGTTGAGCCGAATGGCCTGTCCTCGTCATAATATGTTCTTATGTTCTAACTATACTTTGCTTTGCGGATAAAATTTAACTCAGAAATTGTTGGAAGCCCCTGTTTCCCTGACCACCACGATTTTAAAATTGGATTCATAACTCCTCCTAATTTCTTGGGTTACTTGGTCAGCTACAGGATCTTTTTTTCCCAACATGATTATTAATCCTAGGCTCACTGGATTGAACTCTAGTCCTTATTATAATACGAGACCCATTTTTCAGAATTATTTGTCAGCAAAAAACATACTCTTATAATTGGTAGATAATCAACATGGGAGATAATCCCATTCCCACAATGCAACACTTTGCTTGAAAGAGCCATAGCACCTCTTGTAACTTAATTACTCATAATAATACTGTATAGCCTGAAAATGTATAGCTTGTGATTTCATGAACATATCAAGTACAATAGAATGAATGTCAAACAGAATGAAAGCCAGTCTTCAATAACAGCTGGTCTGTAACAATAAATAAAGAATAAACATCCCATTGATCAGTGGAGGTTATATGGTAATAATGAAGGAGAACACTGGCAGATATGTAATCATGTGTCTGGTCATGTAAAGGCCATTGCTAGTGGATACATATTTTGGTTATGTATTCCACCTAAATCTTCTACCCCATCAGTCCTGCTCCTTCTGTTTTTATCTCTCACAGTGGGGCATGGCTTGGGTGTGTGACTTGTGCATCGAGAGGAAGCTCAGAGCTGTGAAGCTCTGCCAGACCTGCACTGCCTCCTACTGTGAGATGCATGCCAGACAGCACTACACCATGCCAGCACTGCGGAAACACACACTGGTGGATGTCACTGGCGACCTGAAGCCTGGGCTATACCAGGTGCACAAGAAAGCTTATAGAGTTATTTTCACAAGATTCAGGAAAAAGCAGATCCCAAAATATACTTAAATATGGTGTCAAAGTAGCCTCCATTTTCATATATAGGGAGCTCCAGGATTCCATGAGACAAATAATGGGTAAAACAGTCCAAACAGATGTACTTTGCAGTAAGGGAACGTATTATGAGATATTTCATATCAGAGAATGATATTAACGTGTCCATTTCAAGTTGGTTTTGAACTTGTCCCAATTTTTGGGTGCAAAGTAATTAAAGAAGCTTTCCCAAGGTCTGTAGAGGATGTGTGACTTTAAAATATAACAGTTTGCTAGAGTGAACCTGATATTTGGAGAAATTCCAAGATAACAAAGAATGCAGGTTGGATGGGAGCTTTCCAATCATGGCTTTGTAAAGTAACAGGTACCTATGAATTGATCTATGCAGATGTAGAGAAGCTGGTGGGTTAATGATTTAGAATTTGTAATGCACTGAGCTACACTCTCTAAAGCCTGTAGAGGTAAATAATAGGTAAAATACATCATTTACAAATAAAGATTTATTTCTATAGTACAATCCTGATTTTACTTTCCTTTTCTTCAGCTAATTCTCCATGCACATTTGAAAGCTAATTTTGTCATTCAGGGAGGGACTGAGAACTAGCTGTAGACCATTCAAAATGAAAATGTGTATTTGCTGTTGTTGAACTAACCATTTACATGTTTGTTTCTTCATATGCAATGCAGTCCCACACCTGCAGACTGAAAGACTGGCCCATGCAGCAGAAACTCATAAGAGGTTTGTATTATAACATGCTCTGTGTAGCACAATGTGCACACAAAGCTCATACACAGAGGGATTTCATATGTGTGAAACACACAAATGGACTGGCATTGTTCAATAAGATCAATGTGTTGACATGACAGGGAGCAGCACAGTACAGAATACACGAAAAACTCACGTTTGATGGACTGCATCATGGTGAAGCATGTCATCCAGTTGTGTGCATATTAGCATAACCTTATGAAATTCATCAGAATTCAGGCACTGTAACACAGCAGTCACTCACCACGGTTCTGTCCATCATGGACAACTGTGTGTTGGTCTGCTATATATCTGTGTATATGAGCCCCTAACACCATCACCCCTTTCCACTCACCTGCAACCCAAACACTTCCACTGGTTTAAAATCTAAGATAAAGACAGAAAGTGTGATAGATTTCCTAAATTAGTCCTGACAAGCACTGACAGAAATCAGTGTATTGTAGTGAGCAGGCTCCAAAGCTCAAAGCTAAAATAAAGCTAGACAAAATCACTATGTTTGCTGTTGTATGCTTTTTCAGAGTGAAAAGCTGTTTCTCATTTTGAGCTGAAAGGTCACTTCTGTAATCCAATTTGGTAACCTCAATACTAATTACTGAGATAAACCTGCTCACCAGACAGACTGGTTTTCAGGACCTGGAAATCACAGGTGAGATCTTTCAGGATCTTTCTGTTTTATATCAGCAGTGTGTTAGAGTTAGCTGTGGTGTGTCTGTAATTCCACAGGATCAGAGAAGCATGAAGATGTGAGGATTGTGCTGGTGGGAAAGACTGGAGTGGGAAAGAGTGCATCAGGAAACACCATCCTGGGGAGAAAAGCATTTAAATCAGAGCTCTCCTCTGCCTCTGTGACATCACAATGTTAGAAGAAAAGAGGAGAAGTGGATGGGAGAGAGGTGTATGTGATTGACACTCCAGGCCTATTTGACACAAATGTCAGTAATGATGTTGTCATAAAGGAGATCGCAAAGTGCATCTCTCTGTCCTCTCCGGGTCCCCATGTGTTTCTGGTGATTATACAGCCTGGCAGATTCACAGAGGAGGAGCAGGAAACAGTGAAGATGATTCAGACCATCTTTGGTAAAGAATCAGCCAAGTACACAATGGCGCTGTTCACTAATGGAGACAGACTGAAGAAAAAAAAAGAACTATTGAAGAATTTCTGAGAAAGAATAAAGACCTTGCAGAGTTCACTGCTCAGTGCCGTGGGGGATACCATGTCTTTAACAATGAGGACATGGAGAATCGCTCTCAGGTCACAGAGCTGCTGCAGAAGATTGATAAGATGGTGACACTGAATGGAGGAAGC
Source organism: Albula goreensis (assembly GCA_022829145.1). Taxonomy (NCBI): domain Eukaryota; kingdom Metazoa; phylum Chordata; class Actinopteri; order Albuliformes; family Albulidae; genus Albula; species Albula goreensis. The sequence goes on along the minus strand of CM040757.1, from coordinate 2,944,226 downwards.
TACTACACCACTGAGATGTATCAGAAGGTTGAAGCAGCAATTGAAGAAGAGAAGAAGAGGATTCTGAAAGAGAATGAAGAGAAGAGAAATAGAGAAAAGGAGGAGTTGAAAAAACAGCTTGAGGAAGAAGCTAAAGAAAAGCTGAAGAAAGATTTAGAAGAGGTCAAAAAAATTATTTGAAGGAAGCTGATGAAAAGGTGAAGAAAGCTTTAGAAGAGCTGAAAGAAAAGAATGAGACAGAAGCTAAAGAAAAGGAGAAGAAAGCTTTAGAAGCCCTAACAAAAAAGCAGGAGAGAGATGCTAGAGAAAAAGCTGAGAGAGACAATAAATTAGTTATAGTTGTTGTCAAAATGAATTGTGCATGTTTAGGTGCAGTAGCAGGTTCTTTGGCAGGGCCATTAGGTATGCTGCTAGGGGCAGTCGCTGGAGCAATGGTAGGAGAAATAGTTGAAAAAGTTTTACATGCTAGGGCAGTTGGAGCAGATAGATGCACCATACAGTGAGGGAACAATAAACGTCTCTTTGTGGAATTCCTTTTCATTTACCTTTTTATTTTTTTTTTCTTAGTTGGTAATCCTGATGTGTCCAATTTCCAGATAGCACATGAATTAACTGCAACTTTATTACTGTTGCCTTCTAATTGTATTTAACTCAGGCCACTTTTCAAACATGTCTGTGGATGGGTTTCAAGAAAATTGTCTTTATTGTCACTCTTTCTTGCCAGAGTTATTTACATAATGAATCTTAGTTGATTAACCCACAATGTTGTTTGCTATTTCCAATAATTCTATCTATGCTTCCTCTCCTCTGTGCCCCATCTTAGCCTTCCCACTTTCCAAATAAAGAAAAAAATACATAAATAATTTTTACAAAATGTTATTAACATTTTTCAGGACATGTTTTCAAATCTATTGGTGAGTACAAGGAGAGTGTCCAATATAAATTCATATAAATTATAGACAAGTGCATTATCCTGCCTATAAATATTGTTTAAACTATTACCAGATAGTAATTGAAAACCATTACTTTCATTAATACAGCATTCATTGACACCACTTGTGTTCTTACTGCATACTAGACTAATTTCTATATTAAATAACTTTTTTATTTTTATTTAGCGTATTGTCATGGCAAAGTATTGTCCAAGGTGTCTATGCTGCTCTCAAAGTACTTTTGGCTCTTTCTGTAGATTCTAATTGCTTATGCAAAAAGACAAAGTGATGTGTTGTGTTAAATAACAGACTGGTTATTTAAATTTACCAAATTAAATACATTAATAAACATTTCATATCCCATAATGTAATTTTAGATTTAATAAAAAAATTAGAAGTTGTTGTCAAATTGTTAACAAACATTTCATATGTACCAAAATTATATATAATGTAAACTGAGCTTCTCACACTTAAAATTGCATATTGAATGATGAAATAAAGTGTCTTCATGCCACTGTCCTGAAAAATGGTATTTGTGAAATTATTTTAATCGCTGTTGGTATATAGCTGGCTCTAGTACGACAGGAAATTATATTGAACATCATGGTTTAGCTAAATATTATGTGTTAATACCTGAATTACTCCACTGGCCTACAGAATGTGCACTGTACTTTCTGCTAACGGATTTACATACTGGGTGCTTTCCAATTCTCGCAAAATGTATCCTCCTTTCCTTCACGATCTCCTCGTCTCCTTCCTCTCTCCTCAACCTTGTGCCAAGCAACCCTGCTCTCCCCTACTTGTAAAAGCATTAGATCCATTAAAACTCTGAATGAATATACATGAAATATAAATGTGTTACTTTCATCAAGAATACTATACACTCAACCTGAACACTTACAGTATAATTTTAAATGAAATAAATACATGAATCATAGACAGTGGCCAGTAGATCATAACATGCATGCACATACACTACAGGTTTTTTATTGTTTACATGCATTCTGAAGCATCATCTAATTTTCTCAATACAATTATCAATACTGGCAAAACTGGATAAATCTCAAAAATGAAACACAAGTTTCAAGTCCTTTATTGGCCAGTTAGCAAATATCTACACTTACATAAAACAGAAAAAATTTCAACCAACCAAAAACCAGCCATCACCACAAAACACCATCACCAACAAAAAAAAGGAAAAACATAAAAGTGAAAACAAATAAATAAAATAATGCAACAAATAAATAACAAAACCACCAAAAGATTCAAATATACACAATAGTTGTGACCTAGTCCAAACAATCAGTACCATTTTTGTACAATGCCCAAGCAGAAAATGCTGCCAACCATTGAAAAGTAAAGTTTAGCTGACCATCATCATCCACCTGACACAGGGCTCCCATCACCCCCCATATTGCCCAGAACCTAGACACATCATTGATTAAATATTGTATGAAAATTCAGGCCTCAGTCATGCCTCCAACATCCCCCTAACCATGCCCACCACATCCACTGAACTGGTTCCAAGACTGTTATTTTTCCTTGTTTTCCAAATTGCCATTAATCAAACAGACCCTCTAAGTGGCAATGCTATATTTGGGCCCTCCTATAAACATCTCACGTGAAAACCCCTCACCTAGGTCCCTAAACCACACTTTTAACAACCTGAACAAGTCCCCTAATGGAACACAGTTCAAGAATAGGTGTTCTATACTTTTCTCCTGCCCACAAAAAGAACGCTCCCTCCCAACTGCAGGATTCAGGTGCGCCACGTATCTGTTCATAGCTATGGCCCTGTGAACCACCCTCCACTGTAGATCAGCAGTACGCTTCTCTATGGGAGGCTTGCACTGGGCTCGCCAGCATCCCTTCATGGAGAAGTCTGGCCCAAACAAACCCGACCACCCCATGGCTGTCAGCCCCCTCAACGATGCCTGGTGAGTCACTTTGACACAAGCAATATAGATGGACTTCTTCTCTGCACTCAGGAAGCTCCCCAGCACAGGGGCTCGAAAGAAGAGGAGCATGTCCCCATCCTCATCCTGTGGCTCTTCCACAGCCGCTGCAATGGTGAAGGGAGAAAACATGTTTTCACTCTCCCTTGTCTGTAACTCAGTCCTCTTTAATGGTCTTCTGCAGCCCTCAGGCAGTGCATCTTGGAGCTGATAAATTAACTTTCGCACCAGACAAGAGGACCATATGCCAGTGACATTCTGTGGGGATGCCACTGACCTCCACCAATCACCCTCTCTCAGCTGGGCCAACGTTGTGCATCTGCTCCCCAGCAGGCATGCCTGTACACTTGCTGAGTTTTGGAGCCTCGACTGAAGCCATGGATCGTGTAGCAGAGGTTCTTCCAAAATCCACTCCTCTGGCTGAGAAAGGCCCCTGTGAACAGGAAAGACCTGTTGCCAGGTCCATAGCACTGACTGGTAGAAATGGGGAAGGCTCCCAAACTCCATCTCCTTAATATTTACCAGGAACAGTTGCTGGGTGACTCACCACCTTCTTTAGGAATGCGCTTGCTATTTTTGTCCACATTACATTGTCCCTGTACAGCAACCTCTCCACTGCCTGCAGTTGGAAGACAAGAACCTGGCTCCACACATCAACCTCGCCCTACCCCACTTCCTGCACTGGCAGATACAGCACTGGTGCCCTAGTCCAGTGTTAGCCCGACCAGAAAAAATCCTCCAGTCTTCTTAACTGCACAAATGATGTCCACAGCTGGCTCCAGGATGATAAACCTGTGCCATAATATGGAGGCAGCAAGGTTGTTTGTAACCAAGACCGTCCCCCTGTACGACAGCTGAGACAGTAGGAAGTTCCATGTAGACAACTTAGTAACCACCTTCTCCAGCATGCCCTCCCAATTCCTTTTCCTAAATTCCTCTGTCCCTAAAAAGACACCCAGGAATTTCATCCCATCCCTTCTTCATTGCAACCCCCCTGGCAGCTGTGGTGGCCCAAAATTCCCGATCATGAGTCCCTCACTCTTTCCCCAGTTGGCCCTGGCTGATGATGCTCTCTCATAAACAGCCAAGCTGGCACTGACTCTTGAGATGTCTTCCTGCCTTGTGATAAAGACAGTAACATCATCTGCATATGTGGACAGTATACATTTTACCCCCTTGGGATCACCTGGTCTATAAAATCCCATTAATTCTCTCCTGTTGAGGAGAGGCTAAATGGCAAGGCTGTACAGCTGTCCAGAGAGTGGACAGCCCTGCCTAATACCCCTCTATACTGGAGCCAGACAGCTCAGCCCACCTCCCATCTTCACCATTACCGAAGACCCTGAGTACAGCAGCCCAACCCATGAAATAAAAATCTCCCCAAACCCCAAACTTTTAGCATACTAAAAAGATAGTAATGTCCAACCTGATCAAGGGCTTTTTCCTGATCCAACAATAAAAGCCCAAATCATACTTACCCATCATTCCCATGTCTATAATCTCTCTAATTAAAAACAGAGTCAGGCACACAATAGGACTGATCCTTATGAACAAGAAAGTTCAATAACCTTTCAGTCTATTTGCCAAACACTTTGCTAAAATCTTATAGTCTAAGCAAAGGAGAGAAAAAGGCCAGAGTTCTTTAGCAAACCTAAATCTACTTTCTTCGGCAGCAGTGACAAAACAGCTCGCCGGCTGCTACTAGGTAGTGACCTACTTTTCACACACTTCTTCATCATCTCGTGAAAGTCCTCCCCCAGTAGAACTCGGCTGGCAGCCTGTCTATTCCAGGTGCATTTCCTGCCGATTGTACCTGAAAAGCTTCTGTAACTTCTTGGAAGGTGATGTTGATATTTTGTTTTGTCTTGAACAAGAGGTTGTTAGCAATGTCTTCTTTAGTTAATTCTTTAGAACTCTTATTGAATAGAGAACTTTTAATTTGAAAATTAGACTCTTATTTTGTATTTAAGTAAAATGGCTTCTCAGTTCAGTTGGACAATGGAGTTGAACGTGGAAGGCACTGAAAGCCTAAAATTCTTTACCGTCATTATCGTGGTATTTGATGTAAAGTTTGGAATTTAAGAAAGAAACTGGAAACTGGTGATATTTTTACTTTATTATTTTCATTATTTTCACATATAACCATCAAACACCCTGTTGGATTATTCTGTCGCTTGCCTGCTACCTTGTTTGCACACTTGCTACCCTGCCCGCCTGCTTGCTACCCTGCCCGCCTGCTTGCTACCCTGCCTGCCTGCTTACTACCCTGCCTGCCTGCATGTCCTGTCCTGCCGAGTACCAGCTATGCCTACCCGCCTTGCCCATCTACACCTGCCCAGATAACAAGGTACCGCAATAACCCCTTATTGACCACGCGTAAAGAACCTGACAGTGTCTATATGTGGCTATGAAATAGAATGTTGTTATTTGGAATTAACGGCACTACAGCCTGCATTTTGTCTTGGAGGCAAGCGCTCAACCATCCTGCACAGCATTACTGGCCTACTTCACGTGACGGATCCACAACTATCCTGCGTGGTAACCTGAACACTTGTTTTAGCTTGCTTCACAGCATCTGAAACATCCAACAACAGCGAACCAAATCATCCAATCCAGGCGTGCAAACTCAGACGACGTGCCAGTGCAGAAAGTTCAGCAGCGGGATTCCTTCTCCAACAACGGACGGACGAAAGGACAAACCCCTTGGACAAATGAACTGTGGTATTTGCTATCCCCAGATAGCAACTACACGTAAGACAGACACACCAGGCACTCACATTTGAAGTTTCACATTCTGTTTAATTACAATGAAACATAACTGCAATATCTGTGTTATGTATAACCGTGTATAGTCTGCGTTAGTAAACCGTATTGGCTAGCTAGCTACAGCTAATTAGCTTTATACTAGCTATCAATTATTATATCTTCCACAAACAGGAATTTATCATTTAACTTTCTTAACCAAGGCCTCTGCATGCGGTCTCCATAACGACAAACACGATATATATATTTTCCTCCAAATCCCCAAATCCACCACACTAGCAGTGGAATCTGGATCATTACTGAGCGCTGTTCATGTTACCGACACGTGTATATACAGATGGGAACGCAGCCATTGTTCCCAACCCATGCATGCACGCACACACACACATACACGCATACACAGACACACGCACACAATTTCGCTAGATGACAGAAACTGTTTAGTTCGGATTTTCACTGTTGTTTAATGAATGTATTTTATTAAACGTTGTGTCTGTGTTGATATTGTAAGAACATGAGCCGAGGTCAAATCAATCTGAACGTAATGCCTTCAACTGTTATGAATTAGTAGTTGTTGTATCTTTAATTACAGATTGGAGCGTCAGTAATTATAGTTCATAATTATTAAAAATGAGACTGATTAATACAATTAGACTGATTTCCACGTGAGTCTACTAAGGGTAAAACCTTGGTACACTTATGTTTATTTAGAATATTAATATTATTTTGTGTCGCTGTGTTAGAATCCGGCGCATTATCCTCACATCATCTGGTGCCCTTTTGAGGATATATAATATTAATTGTTATATATATATTTGCTACTAAGTGTGAGGAATAGATTAAGTTCCTACATAACTGGTGCCACACGTGAGGTTTAAATAATCCCTACAGTAGTGTGTGGCTGGAGCAAATCCCTACATAAAACAGGTTAGATGGCTAGTTTAGCAGTGGCACACAGAATGCTGTGTTACAGGTCGGTCGGCTGCCTATCAAAATGGAGAACACAGGAGAATCCTTTTTGTGTGCAGCACCCCAGGTATGCCTCATTGACTCATTTGGAGATTGAAATTTGTTGACTGACATAAACTTAAGGAACAGTTGTCTCCATTCATTGGTGTGAACTGTGGGACTGTGCTCCATTGTGTGATATCGAGTTAGTGTCAATTCTTGTTGCACTAAATTGAACAAAGGTGCTGCGTGGAGAGGTGTGAATTGCAGAAATGAGCTGAAGCCTGACCGTGTCGAGAGTCCATTGACTTTCTGAAAGGGGAAAATTCAGGGGACAGCATTCTTTTGAATAAGGCAAACTTTCAGTCAATGAAAAAGTTCAGTTGCTGCATCTGATGTAGTGCAAATCAGAGACACCTTCCAGTCACAGGAAGGGTGGCATTGCTGCCTGTGGAGCAATGAGCAGTTACTGCTTTGGTTATTGAGGCACATCATGTTTTTAGTGGTAACCCTGATGTTTTTGTGGACCAGGCAGGAGTTCCTCTTAATACTGTCTTAAGACTTTCAGAGACATGGCACTTAAAAGCCAAAAAGGTGAGCAACATTGAGAGCTGAAATATTGTTATCCTATCCACTGTGCTCAGAGAGCAACATCTTGGCTAATTTTTATGTGTCTGGGACAAACACATCATCACTTAAACAGCCGAATTAGAGATCTTAAAATGCTCTCTGACACAAGATTATCAGCACACTCAAACACAAACAAAGCCCTCTGTTAGAACTATGCCAGTATCCAGCAGATGCTTCAGGGTTTAACTGAGGATGCTAATTGACCTGTACGATGCTTTGAACCAAGTTCGATCTCTTAGAGACTATGTGGCAGGCCTCCAACATCAGTTCAATGACTTTGAGATAGCCACAAATGGTATGATTTATACTGTGTCTGAATTGTACAAAGAGTGAGGAAATGAAAAATACAATCCAACGAATCCTCTGAACCTGAGAGCCAGATGTCAGACCATACATGGTTTGATATAATTTGTTTGATATAAATGTAATTCAACTATTAAATAGCCTTACCTTGGAATATCCCTCTCAGAAAATGAAGGTTGAAACTTTAGCAGTGCTTCACTGTATGCAGGAAAAGCTCAGCTATGACTCGGGAACAAAAACAGCAGGCTCAAATTTGATGAAGGTTTTTAGGTTGAACAAAGAAAATGTGCAAATATAACTGCATATATGAGTATGGAAATCCTACTACCTCTACGTATCATAGGTTATTCTAATCATTACTTCATGCTTACTGGATGCATATGTTTCACATTGCCTACTTATGGAAAACATCTAGGCCATATTTATGATTTCAGACGAAGAGGTGTTCATTGGAAGCCATACATGTCAAAGTGGGTCCAGTGTGCAGCTCTTCCTCTGTGGTGTGTTTCCTGCAGCACAGCAGTCATGCGTCTTCCTTTACCAGGCGTTTGTGGATACTCCCTCTTGGACACTAACTTGGTGGGTTAGACAAGCAACAAAAACAAACAGAGGAGCATTTTGAACATTTGGTCAATTAAATCCCATAGTACCCATCATTCTGAATTTGCATAGTCCAGGAAGTCTGGTCCTTAAAAAGGTGTGGCTGGGGAAACAGGTGGATGTTCTTGACAGATGACATGCAGAATAAACAGTCCCCAGTGATAGTCTGTCAGCTCCCTGACAACACCCTGAAAAAGCCTGCAGAGTGACTACTTTCAGTGACCTCATTAATTAAGTAGAGACAGAAGGAAATCACTCTCATGCAGACTCGGAGTATTCTTGGAGAGCATCATTGGGCGTGTAAATAGTGTTCTTGGTTCTGGTATGGTGGTGGTATTGTGAGGTTGTGTGGGTTTATCTCAGTTTGAATATTGTTCTCTGCTCTGTAACATTTGTGTTTTGTACTGTGTACGCTATGGGCTGGGGTTCATTTGTCATTACTTTAGAATGCAGTCATAGACTTCAATTCCCAGAAGCACTTGTCTGCCTTATATTGTCTAAGATCCCTGTTCAATCACCCTAGAGAGAAATTGATCCCCTGAATGTCTTTGTGTAATTTCACACTGGCAAGAAACACAAGAGCATGGAAACAGCAAGACACCTTGCACAAACATACAAAGCTGGTGTGAGTTATCTGACAGATTACACAGACAAAAGGCATGTGGCATAATTCATTTAGTATACATTTAAACATTTCATAACATAGTTTAGAAAATACAATTAGTAAATTTAAAACAATTTATAACAAAGTTAAGAAACGTGAAAATAAAAAGTACATCTTTATCATTGAATTTTTGATGTTGTTTTAAGGAACAAGAATCTGCACAAAAAATGACCAAGGATGGGGGTCAATACAATAAATCAAACAGAAAGCAAACACTGGTAAAAAAAAAAAAAAACTAAATTAGAGTACAATAAGCAGAAATAAAAACGCCCACGTCTGACTCCATGGCCAAGCATCAGTTTAGTGATCTAATTGCTACCTGCATTGGGATAAAGCAGAGAAACAGCAATGGCCTCACTTGAGACAACTGTACCCTGCACAACTTCAGAAAAACCAGGGGAGTAAAGGTCAGTGTCTTAGTGAAACAAAAAAAAATAATTGAACTGAATGCTGTAAAAAGCTGTAATGCTCAGTGTGAGGTGCTCAGTACTAAAAAACAGGTCTGTTTTTACTCACTTCTGATTTTCTATATTCAGAGGGAAGGTATATTTTTACATTTCGGTTATCATGCTATTCCTGTCAGTAAACCTGTGGCTTAGTTCTGTTTCATTTTGTATTTCCTTGTTTTCCCTGTCTATGTGCTTGTTTCCTGCATGTCTTTGTCCCGCCCCCTTGTTACAGCTTGATTGTTTAATTGATTCATTGCTAGTTACTGATCTGTTTCACCTGCCCATTAGCTCACCTGTTCCCTGTTTCACTTCGTCACTGTTGCATTTATATCCCTTGTGTTTCTTTGTTCGTCGTGAGTTCGTCTCTGTTACTTTGTTTCCAGTTGCGCTACAAGCCTTATTCCTGTTCTGACCTGCCTGTCCTGACTTTTGCCTGTTTACCCGTTTTTCTGATTTTGGATCCTGATTTGTACCTGATTGCTTTGTCTGCCTGATTACGACTTTTGCCTGTTTTCCCTACTGTGTTTTTTGGATTGTGTTTTGGTGCTGTTTTTGTGATCTCCTGGTTTGACCCGTGCTTGCCTTGACCATGTTTTTGGACGTTACATTTGGCTGAAATAAACATTGGTTTATTTTACTCCTGTCTGCGCCTGAATCCATACTGTATCCTGACAGTACGAACTTGCCAGACATGGATTCAGCAGACAGCAGCCAGATCGGGTCACTTTTGGACCAGCAAGGAGCAGTTTTGGCGCAATACCAGTCCCAACTGGACTCGGTCAAACAGACTCTTGTATCTTTTGCTGACAATATGAACAACCTATCAATCCAGCTTCAACAGTTCCAGCTGGGGTGAGAGTCTACTGCTGCCACTCCACTGACAACTTCTCGGAGTCTTGCTGCTGTCCCAACCAGAGAGCCCCTCCTACCACCTCCAGAGGCCTATGCTGGGGAGTCGGGCGCCTGCCGCTCCTTTCTGTTGCAATGCTCTTTGGTGTTTGAACTCCAGCCCTCTACCTTCCCCTCAGACCGGGCCAAGATCGCCTACATCATTACCCTACTCACTGGCAAAGCAAGAGAGTGGGGAACAGTGGTGTGGGAGGCCCAATCATCTTTCTGCAACTCAGTCGCCATGTTCATGGAGGAGATGAGAAGGGTGTTTGACTGCTCTCGCCACGGCCGGGAGGCCGCCCAGGAGATGCTCCGGAGTCAGCAGGGAAGCAGTACAGTCTCAGATTACGCCATCAACTTCCCGTACCCTGGCAACCACCAGCGGCTGGAACCAAGAAGCCCAGTATGACGCCTTCCTCCATGGCCTAGCTGATGACATCAAGGATGAACTCATCTCCCATGACCTGCCTGAGGATTTCAATACCTTGATAGAAATGGCCATCCGCATTGACCACCGTCTGACCTGTCGACGCAGGGAGAGGCTGGAGAGGTCCCAAGCAGTTCGGAGCACTTCTGACACCACCCTGGAGCTCAGGCCGAGTAACCGCACTCATCTAACTCCTGCTGAGCGACAACGCCGCATCCGATCCCAAGCCTGCCTTTACTGCGGAACAACTGGCCACTTCATTGTGAACTGTCCGTTAAAGGGCCAACGCTCAGTCATAGCTGGGGGAGTACAGGTGAGCGCAACCCCTTTTTGTCAATCCACTAATGCCCGCTCTTTATTGACTGCATCCCTCCTAGTGGATGGTGTTCGCCAGGTTGTCTCCGTTCTTCTGGACTCGGGCGCAGATGGGAACTTCATGGACACTGAGTTTGCCTCCCAGCTCCACCTGCCCAGCCTTCCTCTTCAGGAACCCCTGGAGGCGCTAGCCATCACAGCCGCTCCCCTCGTCCGCATCACGCATGTCACACCGCCGGTGAGTCTGCTCCTTTCAGGCAACCATCGAGAGACTATTGTGTTTTATCTCATCCACTCTCCTCAAGCAGCGGTGGTGCTGGGACACCCCTGGCTCGCCAAACATAACCGCTGGGTTGACAGGACCAGCAACCGGATCCTGGAATGGAGTTCCTTCTGCTTGTCTCACTGTCTCCGTGACGCCCAGGTTCCTGCCAGCCCTGCTGCTGCTCTGGAGGAGACTACAGACGTGTCTGCTGTGCCACCTGTGTACCTGGATCTGAAGGAGGTCTTCAGTAAGTCCCGTGCTACCTCGCTGTCACCTCACCGCCCCTATGACTGTGCTATAGACCTGCGGCCGGGTACGTCGCCTCCCAGGGGTGCCTGTTCTCTCTCTCCCATCCTGAGATGGAGGCCATGGACAAATACATTCAGGAGTCACTGGCAGCGGGCATCATCCGACCTTCCTCCTCTCCTGCTGGGGCTGGCTTCTTCTTTGTGGGTATGAAGGATGGAGGACTGCGGCCGTGCATCGACTACCGAGGTCTCAATGCCATCACCATAAAGAACCGCTATCCCTTACCACTCATGTCCACTGCTTTTGAGTCTCTGCAGGGGGCAACTGTCTTCACGAAGCTGGATCTCCGCAATGCCTATCACCTGGTCCGTATTCGGGAGGGGGATGAGTGGAAGACGGCATTCAACACGCCCACAGGACATTATGAATATCTGGTTATGCCTTTTGGACTCACTAATGCTCCAGCTGTGTTCCAGGCCCTGGGTAATGACATACTCCGGGACATGATTGGCCAGTTCACGTATGTCTACCTGGATGATATCCTGATCTTCTCTCGATCCAACACAGAACATACCCACCATGTCCGCCAGGTGCTTCAGAGGCTGTTGGAGAACCAGCTCTTTGTGAAGGCCGAGAAATGTGAGTTTAATAAGCAATCTGTTTCATTTCTGGGATTTGTGATTTCAGCAGGGGGCATCCAGATGGACCAGAAGAAGGTCCAGGCAGTGGTAGACTGGCCCCAGCCTGGATCCCGTAGAGACCTCCAACGCTTTCTGGGCTTTGCTAATTTCTATCGCTGATTCATTCGGAACTACGGTTCGGTGGCGGCTCCCCTCACTGCTCTCACGGCCACCACTAAGAGGTTTACCTGGACCTCCTCTGCTGATACTGCCTTCCGGGAGCTCAAGGTACGTTTCACCACAGCACCCATTCTGGTTCAGCCGGACCCCTCGCGGCAATTTGTTGTGGAGGTGGATGCCTCGGATGTGGGGGTAGGAGCTGTGTTATCACAAGTCTCACCTGCAGATGGCAAGTTACACCCATGCGCCTTCTTCTCACACCGCCTGACCCCCACAGAAAGGAATTACAACATCGGGGACCGGGAGCTGTTGGCTGTCAAGTTGGCTCTGGAGGAATGGAGACACTGGCTGGAGGGCTCGGAGGTTCCGTTCCTGGTCTGGACTGACCACAAAAAACTGGAATACCTGCGGTCAGCCAAACGCCTCAACCCCCGCCAAGCTAGGTGGTCCCTGTTCTTCGCTCGCTTTAACTTTGTCCTCTCCTACCGACCTGGCTCCAAGAACGGCAAGCCCGATGCCCTGTCCAGACAGTCTGCAGCCACAGAAGGGCCCGCTGAGGGCGACACCATCCTGCCCCCTCGCTGCTGGGTGTTGGCGGCTCTGTGGGACATCGAGGCGGTGGTTCGCTCAGCGCGGAGGGTAGGTGCTGCACCCAGTGCTTGTCCTGTTAACCGTCTCTTTGTTCCGCAGTCTGTCCGTGCCCAGGTCCTGCAGTGGGGGCATTCCTCTCGGCTCGCGTGTCACCCTGGAGTCCGCCGTACCAAGGCCCTTCTCGCTCAGCGCTTCTGGTGGCCGTCTATGGAGGAGGACATCCATAAGTATATATCTGCCTGCTCGGTCTGTGCCCAGAATAAGCCCTCCACTGCCCCTCCGGCAGGTCTTCTGCACCCCCTGCCTGTTCCCAGGAGGCCATGGTCACACATCGCCCTGGACTTTGTCACTGGCTTGCCTCCATTTGATGGTAACACCACTATTTTGACTGTTGTGGACCGCTTTTCCAAGGCGGTCCATCTCCTGGCTCTCCCCAAACTGCCATCGGCTAAGGAGACCGCAGAACTGTTGATTTCAAATGTGTTTCGCTTACATGGTCTCCTCGTTGATGTGGTTTCTGATAGGGGGCCCCAGTTTACCTCTCACTTTTGGAAGGCATTTTGTAAATTGTTGGGTGCTACTGTGAGTCTCTCTTCAGGTTTCCACCCACAGTCCAATGGGCAGGCCGAGCGGGCCAACCAGCAGATGGAGACTGTCCTGCGGTGCCTCGCGTCACGGGAGCCGGGGTCCTGGAGCAAGCAGTTGCCGTGGGTGGAATATTCCATAAACTCTCTTCCCTCCACATCCACCGGGCTGTCTCCCTTCCAGTGCTGCTTGGGCTACCAGCCTCCTCTCTTTCCTTCTCAGGAGGAGGAGGTGGCATTTGTGCGGCGCTGCCAGAGGACCTGGAGGCGTGCCCGGGCTGCCCTGCTCCGTGCCACCCGCCGGATCAAGCGAGCAGCTGACCGCCACCGTGCCCGAGCGCCACGTTACCTGCAAGGGCAACGAGTTTGGCTATCCACCCGGGACCTTCCTCTCAGGGTGGAGTCCCGTAAGCTGGCTCCTCGGTTCATTGGTCCCTTCCCCATCACCAAGGGTGCTCAGCCCTGCAGCTGTTCGTCTTCAGCTACCCCGCTCCCTCCGCCGCATCCACCCCACATTCCATGTGTCCCGGATCAAGCCCGTCCGCCGCAGCCCCCTGTGTCCCGCTCCCAAAGCCCCTCCTCCCCCACGCCTAATAGATGGCAATGAGGCGTACACTGTGAGCCGCCTGCTGGACGTGCGACGTCGGGGTCGTGGACTTCAATACCTCGTGGATTGGGAGGGCTATGGCCCTGAGGAGCGCTGCTGGGTCCCAGCCCGGGACGTTCTTGGGCCCCATGCTCATCAGTGACTTTCATAAGCAGCATCCTGGGGGGTCTGTTGGACCACCTGGTGGCGGTCGTAAGGGGGGTACTGTCAGTAAACCTGTGGCTTAGTTCTGTTTCATTTTGTATTTCCTTGTTTTCCCTGTCTATGTGCTTGTTTCCTGCATGTCCTTGTCCCGCCCCCTTGTTACAGCTTGATTGTTTAATTGATTCATTGCTAGCTACTGATCTGTTTCACCTGCCCATTAGCTCACCTGTTCCCTGTTTCACTTCGTCACTGTTGCATTTATATCCCTTGTGTTTCTTTGTTCGTCGCGAGTTCGTCTCTGCTGTTCACATCAAAAGCACAAAATGTTCTTACTTTATTGTAAAATTCAGAAGTGTTTATAAAACCATGAGATCCTCTTGAATGTTGTCAGTAATGCGCATATGTGATGACAGGTGAGTTAACCCGTGCACAGCCAGACACCTAGTGTCTAATATCAGATGGAATGGGTTTAAACTAAAAGAGGGGGGCCAACACCAAAGACCAACCCACCACACAGGAGCACAGGCATATGGTGGAACAAAAGGTTTATTCACAGTGTTAAAACAGTTAAAAAGCATATGTTCACCACTAGGGGGCAGAAAAATCCATACAAGTTTGACAAGGTAGATACAAGTTTACCAAGAATGGAATAAAACTCAATTTTCAAAGTGTAATTAGCAAGTTTTGAATACCCTCATCATCATTTGCAATTGGCTTACCAAGTGATTACCAAGCTTACCAACGAGCCGTGTACTCAAACAATTCTTGCTCAGCTATCACAAACTACATTGAAATGGAATCAGTTAAAAGCAATGACAAAGTTTACTTATCACAGACCTCACCCCCACTGATAACCATAATTCAACCCTTAGAGCTTCTGCCAGTTCATGAACAGCAATAAAATATAAATGCTTATTAGCTTTCTATTTAAAATAGTTAAAAATAAAATGATTCGTGGTATTATTTCAATAAAAAAGAATTTCTTGTTTATCCATTTTCTGAAACAATACCTAGTTTTAGCAAAACTAAAAAACATAAAAAATGACTTCAGGACCTCATTCACATAGCAACCAATGTTCCCAAATCAAGACTTGTTCCCAAACAAGTGTGTGTGTGTGCGCACGTGCATGTTACATATATGGATGCGTGAGACCCCAGGTTGAGGTTATGGTTGATCATAAGTGTGTTAGGCAGAGCATGTGTATGTGTGTGTGTTTGTGGTACTCTGTGGTGTGTATGAGCTAGAGTGGGTGTGTGTATATGGTTGCATAGTGACTGTGTGTGTGTGTGTGTGATACTCTACTCCAGCTGGCAAAGGTATACTGAGGAGTACACTGTAAACCCAGCACAGAGGGGTGTGTGTTCAGTGAAACTGGTGTGGAATCTGTACAGGAGGGTCAGTGTGTCAGAGTCAGAGACACTGTAGAAGGACAGAGTGCCGGCTGGACGGTCCACACACACTCCTACTCTGTACACACACATTCCTACTCTGCGGTAGGGGGAGGGAGGGACAGGTATGACTATTTCCTTATCGTTGTGCCAGACAGAGTATCTGTGTTTAGAGCAGAGACTCCAGGAGTTTTTATTCCATCCAAACCTGCAGTCATGACTCCATCCTTTCCTGCTGATTCCTTTATATGTCACTGCTATATCAACCCCTACCCACTCAGCCTCACTCCACTCAGACACACTCCACTCAGCCTCCCAGTAACAGCGCTCAGACAGACTCTCTCTGCACACAACCTGGGGCCAGCAGTCAAATCTCTCTGGATGATCAGAATATGGCTGATCTCTCCATTTTCTTGTCACCTTCCTGTTCCCCTCAGACAGAGACAGGTAGCTGTGTGCTGTTTTTGGATCCAGTGTGAGCTGACAGCCATCTGCAGATCAGAGACATGAATGAGATTAACTATCATTATTAATATTCATCTCATTATGTGTGTAATGCAGTGTGTGAGAGAAAGTCACCATGAAAGACTGTGTGAAAGAGAAAAAGAGGGAGGGGTTGAAAAAGAGAAGAGTTATGAAAGAAGAAGGGGGTGAGGGAGGAGAAGAAATGAGGGAGTATTCAGTGCTGACAGACTCACATTTCCTGGGTCCTGGTTTGTTCCTGCTCTCTCCTCCATGGTCCACACTGTAGGAACAGCAGAACAGACAGTGACTGAGTGACACACAGTGTGGAAACTCTCTGTACTTACAGCAGTGTGTCTATGAGGTGCAGTGTGGAAACTCTCTGTACTTGCAGCAGTGTGTCTATGAGGTTCAGTGTGGAAACTCTCTGTACTTACAGCAGTGTGTCTATGAGGTGCAGTGTGAAAACTCTGTGTACTTACAGCAGTGTGTCTATGAGGTGCAGTGTGGAAACTCTGTACTCACAGCAGTGTAAGTGTGTCCTGTTTAGCAGCAGAGAGCGCTCTCACTCCTGAGTCTCCTGGGTGATTGTAGCTCAGATCCAGCTCTCTCAGGTGTGAGGGGTTTGAACGCAGAGCTGAAGCCAGCGAATCACAGCCTCTCTCAGTGACTCGACAGCCTGACAGCCTGCAGAGAGAAAGAGATCAGCTCTGGACAAACAAACCATTTAGAAAAAACAGCAACAAGGCTATGAAATATGTAATTATAATTATTAAACACACAGCAGTTTGTTGTACATCTTTTATGCTAAGTCTTGGTTAAATAGCCATTGCTGATTGGCTGGAGGGTGCACATGTTTTTCTTTCATCAACACAGTGAAATGGTTTTTATATGATGTCATAAACAAACAGCATCCATTGGTGCCCATTTTGTGTCTCTTCTTATGTAGAACTTGAGTTCTTTTGTTTGGGTTTTATTTACTTTATTCTGTTGTATTTCTGTCCCTACAATATACATCATTTTCACAGGTCATTGGCCATGCAGTGTCACAGGAAGCAGTCTGATTTCATCAAGGCTGTGCTGCAGAGTGGCTCAACCAATGAGCAATAATCACAGCAGAGCAGACCTGAGTGTGATACAGACTTTACTTTGTTACTGACTTGAGTTTGTCATTGCTTAAATATCTGCACCCAGACACAGGACAAATAAAAAAACACTTATTTTCAACATGATTGTCAATGTAAAATGTCTGTCTGTGTGCTAGCTACACAGCAGCATTACATATGACAGACACAGTGATGTTCATCCCAGCTCATTTAACATTAGATCATAGACACTGTGTAACTGTAAAATAAACCACTTCAGGCTTTGACTCAGGACTACATCACATCATCCTGTCATATTTTATTTGACATTATGTTTTATTTATTACATATAAGCTGAAAATGGTACGGTATTATTTCTAATAATTAGATTTTACCCATATTGCAAGGGTTGTGCCAAATGATATCAGATATATGAGACTCACCCCAGTCTCTGCAGTTTACAGTGTGGGTCCTCCAGTCCAGCAGAGAGTGCTCTCACTCCTGAATCCTGCAGCTCATTGTCTCTGAGCTCCAGATCTATCAGCTCTGAGTGGGGGGAATGCAGGACTGAGGCCAGATCATCACAGCAGCCCTCTGAGAGATTACACCAACCCAGCCTGTGGAAGGAAAACACAGACTTCACATATACACCAACCCAGCCTGCAGAGAGAACATACACACTATAAATATACACCAACCCAGCCTGTGGAGAGAACATACACATTATAAATATACAGTATAAATATACAGATCAAACTTGTTCCAGCACATCCCACAGATGCTCGATCGGATTGAGATCTGGGGAATTTGGAGGCCAGGGAAACACCTTGAACTCTTCTTCATTTTCCTCAAACCGTTCCTGAACAATGTGTGCAGTGTGGCTGAGCGCTTTATCCTGCAAAAGAGGCCACTGCCATCGGGGAGGACCATTGCTTATCAAATCCACATGAATGCCAGGATCCACGGTTTCCCAGCAGAACATTGCCTAGAGCAGCGGTCCTCAATGTCAGTATTGGGGGCCCACTGTGTATGCTGGTTTTTATTGCAACCACAACTGCAACCCCAGAATCTTAGCAATTGTTCATAATTGTTCAATTGTTCATACTTTTCATGATTAGAGGGAAAATTTGCCATTATAGCTATGGATGTCATGAAGAAAATGCTCCTATATTCACACTGGGCCTCATTTATCAATAGTTTCGTAAAACTGTTTGTAAAGTTACACGTTAACAGATACGAACTTACAAATTCCGCCGGATTTATCAAACATGCGTAAACAAAGCATTTGTTCTTATTCTGTGCGTATGTTGATAAATACCAATCATTTTTTATCCAATAAAAAATGAGTGAATGGGAAAATACACATTGATTACAAGAACTGCTCCCTTTATGTCTCATATATGTATATGTCTAACAGTGCATCCTAGTGCCATCACTTCCCCAGGTGAACGGCGCTCACTGACTGGTCGCTTCATGTCTAATATATCCCAGACCATGACGTGTGCGGTTTTTAAGTGAAAATCAACGTTATTCGCTTCATCTGTGAGTGCTCATATGTTTTGGCTTATGTAAATGTTGGCATATGTAAATCTTTCAGTTTTCATACAGATATTTATGCAATAATAACAAAAGAGAGGCTGTTGTAGTCCACATAAGACATTAATATTTCTTGAGTGAAAATGTGGAATAATTGAATATGTGTATGAAGCTCTGGGATTTTTTGACTCGTTGCCATGGTGCATCCTGTTATCTGCACTCCATTGATGATGATTTCTTACTTTCACTGTGAACGCACCTCAGTCAGGTTCAGTTTAGTCAGAGAAATTTGAACTAATTCTAATCAGCTGTTCTGGAACTGAAAACTTAGGGTACATTGCCTCAGGTTTGTTCAACCCAGAGTTCAGGTTTAAGTTCAGGGTTTGTTAAACCGCCTTTCTGAAATACCCCCTGGGCGTTTTAGAATCGTTTTCTCGGTCTCTCGTGGAGAGATAAAAAAACACTTGTACTGTGGATATGATCCTTTACAAAACTGATAGAAAAAATGAGTTTTGAAAATATCCGGATACGTGTAGACAAGGCCACAGACCAAGCCAAAAGCTACACGAGGATGGTATCACTCTCAGATAAGGGAAAAAAGCTGTTATGACGATAATGGCAGTGATGGGCTCAACACCGCGGTACACCACCTGATACCACGGTATGGCATTAATGCGGTTATCATCACAGCCCTAGTGGCAGGGCGCATTATCCTGCTGAAAGAGACCACTGCCATCGGGGAAATCCACTGCCATGAAGGGGTGTACCTGGTCACTTCTCCTTTCATATATATCCCAGACCATGACATGAGCTGTTCTTATGAGATAATCAACGTTATTCATCTGTGAGTGGTTATAACGTTTTGGCTCATTGGCATATATATACAGACGGTCCCTGACTTTGGGGTTACATTCCCATAAACCCATTATAAATGGAAAATATTGTAAGCTGAAAATGCGTTTAATACACCTTACCTACCAAACATCATATCCTAGCCTAGCCTACCTTAAACCTGGTAAGAACAATTACATTAGCCTACAGTTGGGCAAAATCATTAAGACATAGCCTATTTTATAAACTGTAGAATGTCTCATGTAATTTGTTGAATACTGTACTGAAAGTGAAAAACAGAATGGTTGTATCGGACCATCGTAACTCGGGGACCGTCTGTATATACCAGCTTATCTTGTGAGGGAACACACACACATTATCCACCTAGGACCACATTGGAAATATGTGTTTTTAAATCTTTCAGTTGTCATACTCTGTGTAAAGATACTTAAAGTAATAATAACACATGAGAGGTTGTGCTGTACTGAGACTATCAGAGCAGCAGTGTGAGGCTGATGACAGTGACCAGCTCCACTGTACCCACTTATCTGTGGTGATGCACAGTGGCAGTAGAGTGGTGGCTTTAGGCTGCTTTTCTCTCTCACAGTCTCAATATCAGCCACTTATTCGGGTGAATTTTTTTTAAAAAGCTTAAAGGTTTCCTGGGAAAACGTAATAAATGTAATAAAATAAAAACTGCAGCTGATGAGCCAATGTTCTCATGTTGGATATACCTGCAGATATACCTGTTTCTCTTTAAGCACTAAGAGGAACATTCTCTGCCCTCTCAGTCTGGGTTCAGATTGATATCAGTGACAGCTGAGGTACGCCCCCATTAGGGTAACAGGTTTGGTGAACACGTAGCATGAACAAACCTGCATCACAATGTGTTCTCCCCTGATTAGACCCTAAAACAGGTGCGCTACCATTGGATGAAACCAATTTATGCCACATGTGAAGCCACATCAAGCTGCTACTGGAAACACCAGGGTTGTTGCTGCAATTCTGGTACCCTGTAAGTTGGCTCCTCCACCCCTGCTGTGTAATGAACCTGTACACTATATGGCAGTCAGGACAATGTACTGAAACTGGGCTGCCGGCAGTGCTCAGGTAGAGCTAAGGCACATTTGAAGAAAGGGGTCAGCAGAGAGTCATTATGTGACATTAGCACACAGGAAGTGGCAGCTAACCGCAAATACAGTGACTGTGAATAGCACAGAGGGCTCATGGACTGTGTGTACAAGTGCAGCTACTGATAAGCAGCTGGCTAACTTACAAGCTAACTGGGTGTCATCTAGACACAGAAACCCCATCAGCAGCATGTAGCTTACCTGAGCTATGCCTGAGAGCCACTTTACTGCTTACAATCTTTACTACAGCAAATACCAAACTATGTACTACCAAGTTATGCTGCTTTCAAAGTAAACATCACTTATCAGCTATGAAATGATTGGACAGAAGGAATGAATGTTCTGAATGGACATTCAGCATTCAGGCAGCATCTGTGACCTGACAATGTGCAGACTCCACAGAAACCTGTTATCCTGTTTGCTTTGTTGTGATATAGGACCAAGGAGGGAGGGATTACACCAATGTGGAAATGAAAGAAAGCTGAGGGAGAGAGGAGTAAAAAAAAAAAGCTTTTTACATTTAATTTCATATCTCCATAATCACTAATTCTATACACTAAAGGTCACATAGTACACAGCATTACTTACCCCAGTTTCTGTAATTTACAGTCTGGACTCTTCAGTCCAGCACAGAGCAGCTTCACTCCTGAATCTCCCAGGTTACTGTATCTGAGGTCCAGCTCTCTCAGGGGAGAGTTTGGTGACTGGAGAAGTGAGGCCACAATTTCACAGGACTCCTTTGTGAGGTTACCACCATACAGTCTGCAAAGAAGAACCAATTATGATATAATGTAATGTTCTCTGCCTGGGTCTTCCTTTTTTGTATCTTAGCCCAGCTCAGATCAGAGTTGCACTGAGACCACATGGAACCAACATTTCTTATGGAGAATTGCAGGTCGTCTGTTAGGAGATGTGCGAAAACCGTGCTGTCCACATGAAAGCAACAAGATGACAGTTAGATAACAGTTTCATAGCAACTATTAACAGGATTTATTGTTGACATGTCAGCTGTTTTAGTTTGCTACAAAGCAGGAAAACTTTGATAAATGGCTGACAACAGTGATCATGATGATTTGCTTGGTCTAGTTACAATAACGTTCATAAAAACTACGGAGACGGCACAACATTGTGGAGTTTTAAAAGAAAGTGTGGAGCCGAGAATGGTTTTTGCAGTGCCTGACACAGACATAAACATGCTGTAAATACATACCAAACAAGCCTGTGAGAGAACACACACATTCTCCACCAAGAGCCACACTGGCAATATCTGTTTTTAAGTCTTTCACTTGTCATCCTCTGGGCACAGATATTTAAGCAATAACACATGAGAGGTTGTGCTATACTGAGACTGTCAGAACTCAGGGCCAGGACTCAAGCGCAGAAACGGAAATAATAACAAACCGAAGTTTATCAAGGCAGCCAAAAACACAAAAACACAAATCAAAGTCAAATCCAGGCAGGGTTTAAAACCAAGAAGTCAAGGCAACTGTACAAAATCAGAATCCAAAACGCAAAGTCAAAAACGGGCAGATAAAGTTCGTCAACAGGCAGACTCAGCGACAGTACAAAATCAAAGGGCAGGAACTCAAAAACCAGAAAACAGACACAGGTAATAACAGGCAGACAGGCAGGAAAAGAAAGGCTTGTAGCGCAACAGGTAAAAAAACACTGAGTCAAACTCACAAAGAACAAAAAGGTATAAATGCACAAGACTCACGAGCAACTGAGACAAAGGTGAACAACACGGCAGAAACTGAAACAAATGAGCAATCAACAGAACAGGTAACAGGGAAGGTGGGGCTAACACGAAAGGAGAATGAAAACAAAGGCACATGATAGGAAACGAAAAAACCAAAACAAATGAACACAGCTGAACAAAGATAACAGAACACACAAGATCAGACAGCATTATTGACAGAGACTGAACAGCACATGGGGCTCATGGACTGTGTGTGCAAGTGCAGCTTCTGATAAGTAGCTGGCTAACTTACATGCTAACTGGGCTTCACTTAGATACAGAGACCCCATCGACAGCATGAAGCTTACCCAAGCTGTGTCTGAGAGCCACATAACTGCTCACAGTCTTTACTACAGCATTTATCTAACTGTGTATTTCCAGCTTATGCAGCTTTCAAGGTAAACATCACTTATCAGCTGTGAAATGATTGGTGGGAATAAGAAGTGATGTGACTGACAGGAACCAATTGGTCTAATGTGGGAAACAAAAGAAGACTGAGGGAGAGAGGAGTAAACCAAGAAAGAACTAGCTTTTTAACATTCCATTTTATAGTTCAATAATCAATAATTCTACTCTAATGGTCACTTAAAAGCACACTGCATGACTCACCCAAGTGTCTGTAGTTTACAGTTTGGACTCCTCAGTCCAGCACAGAGCAGCTCCACTCCTGAATCTCCCAGGTTATTGTAGCTGGGGTCCAGCTCTCTCAGGGGTGAGTTTGATAACTGGAGAACTGAGACCACAATTTCACAGGACTCCTTTGTGAGGTTACCACCATCCAGTCTGCAAAGAAGAGCTAATGATGATGTAATGTACTAATGTTCTATATGGGGAGTCCCCTGATTTGATCCTAAAACTGGTGCGCTACCTTTGGATGAAACCAAATTATGCAGCAAGTGCAACCACATCAAGCTGCTACTGGAAACACCAGGGTTGTTGCTGCAATTCTGGTACCCTGTAAGTTGGCCCCTCCACCCCTGCTGTATAATGAACCTGTACACTATATGGCAGTCAGGACACTGTACTGAAACTGGGCTGCCGGCAGTGCTCAGGTAGAGCTAAGGCACATTTGAAGAAGGGGGGCAGCAGAGAGTCATTATGTGACATTAGCACACAGGAAGTGGCAGCTAACCACTGATAAGCTAACTGTGAACAGCAAATACCTAACTGTGTATTACCAGCTCATGCTAGGCTGTGGTTCAATCCGTAAAATGATCTGCCCTCAGGCTCTTCCACTTGCAAACACCACCTGGGAGGATGTGACAAAGAAGCAAAAGAACACAAGAAGACCCCCGGAACTCAGGGGGAGGAACAAGGGATGGAGCAGAATATTTTTTCATCGGACCACACTTCCTCTGGGAAGTTAGTGAGAGAAACCATGGACACGCAGACGCATGTTGTGGTAACGTGTTGTGTGTGTATTGCAGTTCATTCTGATTGCATATGGGATGATGACCAGAACCTTTGTCCTGGTTGATTAAAAACCAACAAAACAGCACTCCTTTATCACCGAGACAAACACTATGGACTTAGTACATTGCAGTAGTGCTGTTATTCTCAATGTTTATTTTATATCATCACATTTATTAAGCATGAGTAATGGCACAATATTTAATTTGACTAAAATAATAAGCGCTACTTTGTTGATTTAAACAAGTGTCCCTATGAGCAACACTCACTCCTATGCCAATTTGAAGGCATTTCTCTTGCCTGTGAACAGAGCCTCGTTCTATGCTGGTAATTGTACTAGCTGTTCAGTTTCCTCATCAGATCCTTTAAAATAAAACCAAGGAAAACCACTGAATAAATGTGTGTGTAAAAGCTATGGCAAATTGCATAAGACGGTAAATTCCAAACGGTGGGACAATTACACCTTCTATGTATTTTAAAACAGACTTATGCTTACTCCTACACTGCTTGTTAGCTCGTTTGCTGGCTTCTACAAAATAGCTATGAGCTAGCTAAGGTTAGCAATCAAGTAATACTCTAAAAAGTATTGTGACGCATGAGATATATTATTTGCTGGAAATCAGTTCTAAAGCATTTACACACCAGTGCGAAATCACTGATATTTATTGGCTTATTCAATATTACAATTCAGTTCAGCAATATAACTCATGAAACAAAACTTTGTGGCCTCGTTCCCTTGAGCTGAATCGAGGGTCAAGGGGCAGATGTTGCGTTCTTTCCCCTGCATTTATAACGGTTCGAACCGCACTTCAAGTGGCCGACAAACAACTTCCGGATTCCAAAAGGGATTCCCCAAAGTGGAAGTGGCTAGTGAAAGTGCACGAGGAAGGATCAGTTTACAGACTGGACCGCAGCCCAGCTTTCAAAGTAAATGTCACTTATCAGCTGTGAAATGATTGGTGGCAGTATTAAGCGCTGTGATTGGACAGAAGGAATGAATATTCTGAATGGACATTCAGCATTCAGGCAGCATCTGTGACCTGACAATGTGCAGACTCCACAGGAACCTGTTATCCTGTTTGCTTTGTTGTGATATAGGACCAAGGATGGAGGGATTACACCATTGTGGACATAAAAGAAGGCGGAGGGAGAGCAGAGTAAACCATGAAAAAAGCTGTTTTTTAACATTCCATTTTATAGTTCCATAATTACTAATTCTATTTATAACTTACTTACTAAATACTAACTTACATGCTAACTGGGCTTCACTTAGATACAGAGACCCCATCGACAGCATGAAGCTTACCTTAGCTGTGTCTGAGAGCCACATAACTGCTCACAGTCTTTACTACAGCATTTATCTAACTGTGTATTTCCAGCTTATGCAGCTTTCAAGGTAAACATCACTTATCAAGCTGTGAAATGATTGGTGGGAATAGGACGCGGTGTGACTGACAGGAACCAATTGGTCTAATGTGGGAAACAAAAGAAGACTGAGGGAGAGAGGAGTAAACAGAGAAAGAACTAGCTTTTTAGCATTACATTTTATAGTTCTGTAATCAATAATTCTACTCTAATGGTCACTTAAAAGCACACAGCACGACTCACCTCAGTCTCTGTAGTTTACAGTTTGGACTCCTCAGTCCAGCACAGAGCAGCTTCACTCCTGAATCTCCCAGGTTATTGTAGCTGAGATCCAGCTCTATCAGGGGAGAGTTTGATGACTGGAGAAGTGAGGCCACAATTTCACAGGACTCCTTTGTGAGGTTACCACCATCCAGTCTGCAAAGAAGAGCTAATGATGATGTAATGTAATAATGTTCTATATGGGGAGTCCCCTGATTTGATCCTAAAACTGGTGCGCTACCACTGGATGAAACCAAATTATGCAGCAAGTGCAACCACATCAAGCTGCTACTGGAAACACCAGGGTTGTTGCTGCAATTCTGGTACCCTGTAAGTTGGCTCCTCCACCCCTGCTGTATAATGAACCTGTACACTATATGGCAGTCAGGACACTGTGCTGAAACTGGGGCTGCAGGCAGTGCTCAGGTAGAGCTAAGGCACATTTGAAGAAGGGGGGCAGCAGAGAGTCATTATGTGACATTAGCACACAGGAAGTGGCAGCTAACCACTGATAAGCTAACTGTGAACAGCAAATACCTAACTGTGTATTACCAGCTCATGCTAGGCTGTGGTTCAATCCGTAAAATGATCTGCCCTCAGGCTCTTCCACTTGCAAACACCCCCTGGGAGGATGTGACAAAGAAGCAAAAGAACACAAGAAGACCCCCGGAACTCAGGAGGAGGAACAAGGGATGGAGCAGAATATTTTTTCATCGGACCACACTTCCTCTGGGAAGTTAGTGAGAGAAACCATGGACACGCAGACGCATGTTGTGGTAACGTGTTGTGTGTGTATTGCAGTTCATTCTGATTGCATATGGGATGATGACCAGAACCTTTGTCCTGGTCGATTAAAAACCAACAAAACAGCACTCCTTAATCACCGCAAGAAACACTATAGACTCAGTACCAGTGACGTGCGGTGAGGTTCATAGCTGGTGAGGCACTGACGTCATCAGAATCAGATTTGCAAATAGATGCATAGATTGACAGCAGTTTACAGGTTATGTTTCACTTCTGCATCCTTTACACATACAAGCAATCCTTTCAGCTCCGGCGTTGGTCTTCCTTTAGTTATTATCTCCTGCTTCGATTGAAAGTCCACTTGAGAAAACTGTTTTAGTGTCGAAATGTAGTCATCCATGTTGAAAGTCGGGATAGGCGAGAGGAAAAAAAAATCTCTATCTCTAATAATCTATCGCTGCACTTGACTTGCTTACCGTATCGTTTAGCCTAGCTCGCTGTCACTTACTCTGCAGTTGTGGAGTGACAAGACGAATGTCTGGGATCTTGAGCGCCCCCCTGCCATGAGGCAAGAGAACTGCCTGCCTCACCTCCAACCTGTTCTCTGCCGTTTATAATCGCTCAGCACACGAAACACGTTACACAAACACAGTTGGTGACAAAAAGCACTGTACATTATATACATAAGCTAAATTATTGAAAATCAGTTTACATATTAAATGTGTTTAAACCATTTTATTGACGCCGTACAGCAACATGCTCTCTCCGCTTAGCAGCCAGCGCAGTTAGCCAGGGGTTGCGCAATCCAAGGTGAGGCTGAGCTCGCTGCTGCCTCACCGGCATCGCTTCCAAGCATTTTCAATGGGAAATTAAGAAAATTCAGCGATTTTGAAGAAAGAATAATCAAATTGGGGAAGCTAAATGAAAAATAAATATTTTTTAGTACAAACCACCGGATGAATATAACAGTTTAAATTATTTTATTATTATATATTTTCTTTCTTTCCATGATGGCTGGTGAGGCACTGCCTCACCTGCCTCCCCTGACCGCACGTCACTGCTCAGTACATTGCAGCTGTGCTGTTATTCTCAATGTTTATTTTATATCATCACATTTATTAAGCATGATTATCAGTAATAGCACAATATGTAATTTTACTAAAACAATTAACGATACTTTGTTGGTTTAACCAAGTGTCCCTATAAGCAGCACTCACTCCTATGCCAATTTGAAGGCATTTTTCTTGCCCGTGGACAGAGCCTGGTGCTAAGCTCTTAATTGTACGAGCTATTCAGTTTCCTCATCGGACCCTTCAAAATAAAACCAAGGAAAACCACTGAATAATAATAATGAATTTTACACTGTGTAAAAGCTTACGGCAAATCGCATTAGATGGTAAATTCCAAACGGTGGGACAATTTCATCGTCAAATCAAAAATATGTATTTTAAAATAAACTTCTGCTCACTCCTACACTGCGTGTTAGCTCGTTTGCTGGCTTCTTCTAAATAGCTATGAGCTATCTATGGTTAGCAATCAAGTAATACCCAAAAAATTATCGTGACGTCGCATTAAACATATAATTTGCTGGAAATCAATTCCAAAGCATTTACATGCCAGTGCTAAATCACTGATATTTATTGGCTTATTCAATATTACAATTCAGTTCAGCAATATAACTCATGAAACGAAACATTGTGGACTCGTTCCCGAGAGCTAAATCGACGGTTGAGGGACTGATCTCGCTTTCTTTAACCCTGCATTTATAACGGATTAGACCGCACTTCAAGAAGCCAACAACAACTTCCAGATTCCAAAAGGGATTCCTTAAAGTGGAAGTGGCTGGTGAAAGTGCACGAGTACAGATCATTCTACGGATTGGACTGCAGCCCAGCTTTGAAAGTAAACATTACTTATCAGCTGTGAAAATGATTGGTGGCAGTATGAAGTGCTGTGATTGGACAGAAGGAATGAATATTCTGAATGGACATTCAGCATTCAGGCAGCATCTGTGACCTGACAATGTGCAGACTCCACAGGAACCTGTTATCCTGTTTGCTTTGTTGTGATATAGGACCAAGGAGGGAGGGATTACACCAATGTGGAAATGAAAGAAAGCTGAGGGAGAGATGAGTAAACTAAAAAAGGAGCTTTTTGCATTTAATTTCATATCATATATAATCAGTAATTCTATTCTAAAGGTCACATACCAGCACACAGCACTACTCACCTCAGTGTCTGAAGTTTACAGTTTGGACTCTTCAGTCCAGCACAGAGCAGCTTCACTCCTGAATCTTCCAGGTTATTGTATCTGAGGTCCAGCTCTTTCAGGTATGAGGTTGATGACTGGAGAATTGAGGCCACATTTTCACAGGACTCCTTTGTAAGACCACAGTTATCCAGCCTGCAAAGAAGAGCCAATGATGATATAATGTAACAATGTTCTCTGCCTGGGACTTCCTTCTTTTTATCTCAGCCCAGCTCAGATCAGAGTTGCATTGAGACCACATGAAACCGGCAACTCTTCTGAAGAACTGCAGGCCATCTGATAGTAGATGTGCGAAAGCCTTGCTGTCCGCATGAAAGCAACAAGATGATAGTAAGATAACAGTTTCCAACTACTAACAGGATTTATTGTTACGTGTTAGCTGTTTTCGTTACAAAGCAGGAAAACTTTGATAAATGGCTGCCCACAGTGATGAAGATGATGTGCTTGGTCTAGTGACAATAATGTGACTAAAAACTACAGAGACAGCACAACATTGTGGAGTTTTAAAAGAACGTGTGGAGCTGATAATGGTTTTTTCAGCGCCTGGCACACACATAAACACGCTGTAAATATATACCAACCGAGCCTGTGACAGAACACACACATTCTCCAACAAGGGCCACACTGGAGATATGTCTTTTTAAATCTTTCACTTGTTATCCTCTGGGCACAGATATTTAAGCAATAACACATGAGACGTTGTGCTATACTGTGACTGTGAACAGCACTTGGTGCTCATGGACTGTGTGTACAAGTGCAGCTAACTTACATGCTAACTGAGCTTCATTTAGACACAGAAACCCCATCGACAGCATGAAGCTTACCCTGACTGTGCCTGAGAGCCACATAACTGCTTTACTATAGCAAATACCAAACTGTGTATTACCAGGTTATGCAGCTTTCAAGGTGTGAAATGATTGGTGGGAATAGGAAGTGGTGTGACTGACAGAAACTAATTGGACTAATGTGGGAAACAAAAGGAGACTGAGGGAGAGAGGAGTAAACAGAGAAAGAAGGCGCTTTTTAACATGCCATTTTATAGTTCCATAATCAATTATTCTGCTCTCAAGGTCACATACAAGCACGCAGCACTACTCACCCCAGTGTCTGCAGTTTACAGTTTGGACTCTTCATCCCAGCACAGAGCAGCTTCACTCCAGAATCTCCCAGGTTATTGTAGCTGAGATCCAGTCTCTGTAGTTTACAGTTTGGACTCTTAAGTCCAGCACAGAGTAGCTCCACTCCTGAATCTCCCAGGTTATTGTAGCTGAGGTCCAGCTCTCTCAGGGGTGAGTTTGATGACTGGAGAGCTGAGGCCACAATTTCACAGGACTTCTCTGTAAGACCACAGCTATCTAGTCTGCAAAGAGGAGACAATATGTTATAATCATATCATGAAAGAAAAAATATTGAATCGTTGAAATATACTAGTTATAGTGCTCAGTGATTTTAAATGCTCAGAGGGTGATATTTAAATATCTCTCCATTTTAATCATTTTTTGATTATCTGAATATTGTGAAAAGCAAAGGAAACTTGTTGTAATAGAAGTATATAGTAAGATATATACTTTTTTCTTGTCATCACTGATCCTATACTCACATAAACCATATTTTAATTTTCCCAGTTTTATTTTAATGTATTTCACATGTGCAAATCCCACAAATATTGGTGTCAGATCATTCTCTAGTGTTTTTCTCATTTCAGTTATCACAGAATTTAACTTGTCCTAAAAGGTGGAGATTCATCATCTCTTCTCAATGAGTTACACACACTAGCAGATAATTTCGATGATGAAGGTATTTCTTTTCATGAGTTAAAGCAGCATTGTTCTGTCTCAGACTTCCTTTTTTGTGTCCTAGCCCATTTTCAGATCAGAGGAGATTACATGAAACTGGCAACCTTTTCAGTTCAGGTTCATCATATGTAGGAATTCATATTCCTGTTGAGTGAGAGCCTTTTACGCCTATGAGTCAGGTTGTGTTCTAAAGCTCAGGTGTGTGAGTTGATGAATTAAATCTTTTGAGACACTGTCCGTTGCCCTCAGCCATTTTGCAGCAGTTTAGAATACTCTGCCATTTCACAGTGTCACAAATCTTTGATCTGAACTAGAACGCACCCTGCAGTCAAAGAGGCCGTACTAAAGGGATGGGTTAATTCAAGGATTTATCTGAAGTTGGTTTTGGTTTTTAAAAACCTTTTCAGCTCATCCCCCTAGTGACCATGGTGCCTGTGCCATGAGAATCTGGGTCGGAACCACTCGGTACCATATTAAAGTAAACTTCCTCACATCCGGTCAAACTTCCGCACTCACAGCCTTCACCAGACTCAGCTACAGCTAACAACACTTAACAGCATTTAACCTTATCCACGCTTCCTTTATCCCACAGCAATAAAATGAACAAAACCTACATCACCCCCCAGTATTTACTACACCCTAGACCACATCATACATTAATTTTTTAAATATAATTTGCAGTCAATATATCTCGTATACTCTTCTTTCTATACGTAGCCCACCCTTCCTGGTATCAAGATAGCATGTTACAATCCGTCTAAATGTCCCAAAATAATTTTTTTAAATGTGCTCACTGATTGTACTTACAAAGCATCACTTTCTGGTCAGTACGGTATATCCAAATTCATTGCATAATTATGGGTATAATATGATTGTAATCCATGAAATCTCCGCTTGAAATACAAGGCTAGGGGGCATACTTCACTATGGCACAAGCTTTTCTGTAGCCAGGCAAGATGCCGTGTTGAGCAGTAGCTCATGTCAGAAGCTACTGCTAACCTGTCCCAAAGTTTTTTTTAGCACATGGGTGTCAAACTCCAGGCCTGGAGGGCTGCAGTGTTTAAGGGTATTTGTTCTTTCCTTTCAATTGGCAGCCATTTTAGGCCTTGAAACCAGGTGTGTGGACTCTTTAGCCAACCAGTGATTTTAATTAAGTTAATCAATTAATTTAATCAATTAAGTGCTACAACACACCAAAAACCAGCTACCACTGCGGCCCTCCAGGACTGGAGTTTGACACCCCTGCTTTAGCACTTGACTACAGAATACTCCTGGCACTCAAAATGGAAAACCAAAGTGTGATCAAATCTGGCAGATTGAAACTAACAGACGGAAACAACACAAAGACCCAAGCAGCGATAAGCACGAAGGAGGTAAATGATGTAGCATGGACTGACGACCATGACTACTGCATGGAAGTCAGCATGGCTAACAAAAGAAAAGAAGATTCCGCTCCCACAACTCCGAGCAAGATTCCAGCCAGCAAGAAAAGTAAAGCTGTAACAAATGAGACTGAGGTCTCAAATCTGACCATACTGGAAGCCATCAAAGCATGGAAGAGAAATTTGATGAACAACTTTTGCAACTCAAGAAGCAAGTTAAGCAAAGTAGCTGAATGATCACCAGCTTGACCAAAGCGGTACACTTTAGTGCTGAAGAAATGAAGGACTGCAAGAAAAAAAATCATCGAGCTGGAAAAACAAAACAAACACCTGAGCAAAGAAAATAAGGAGCATCAGGGAACAGGAAAGATACAAGACGCGACAGTGTTTGAAACTTAAAGGATTGACGGAGAAAAGTGAGGTTGTGCCCAACATGGAAGCGCGCCAGCTTGAAGAAGCCATCGACATTGTGCATAAGATCGGCTGAAAGGAGGACAATACGAACAGACATGTAGTCGTCTTGTTTGTCCGGACGTTGATGAAGGAGGAAATATGGCGGTGAAGCAAGGACTCTCCGTTGCGCAGGGCGAGAGGCATCTGTTTCGCTGAGATGTTACCGCGG
This sequence comes from Albula goreensis, assembly GCA_022829145.1. NCBI lineage: Eukaryota > Metazoa > Chordata > Actinopteri > Albuliformes > Albulidae > Albula > Albula goreensis. The sequence goes on along the minus strand of CM040757.1, from coordinate 2,912,089 downwards.
GAGGATAGGGAGGAAAGGAAAAATCTGTGGCCGCAGATCGAACAGGCTCATCGGGTTGAAAAACAAGCCCACTATTGTGAATCTGTTGTTCCTACTATTGTTATGATTCCAACTTCCAACAGTAATGTTCGACTTCACAATTTCATTTGCTTCGTTAAATGTGAGGGGTCTTAAAGATTTGGTCAAAAGAAAGGCTTCATTCTTATTTTGTAAAGGGCGAAAATCTCAGTGCCTGTTATTACAAGAAACAAATTCTTCCGACGTGGGTGTGAACTTTTGGACTAACCAATGGGGTGATCAAATTGATTAGTCACGGAACAGATCTGCTGGTGTTGCAATTTCTCTACACAGGTTTCCCAGTGATATCATCACACACAGGACAGATGGGGAGGGTCATTAGTTTAAAAGGTTATTTTTTCATATTAGTGAATGTATATGGTTATGAAACGTTTTTCCAAAACAAACACATGTATGGGGATATCACTAACAGTCTGTCAGAGTTCAAATTGCTTTACCCTACAGACCTTATTTTATTGGGAGGTGACAGGAAAATGAAACCTGATGAATGGGAAGATAGGCAGCCCTCTAAATTTGACAGTTAACGCTATAATCAATTCACAATCGGAGAATTCATTAGTAAAAATTCCCTAATAGATATATGGAGAAGTTAAAATCCAAGGACAAGACAATATTCCTAATGGTACCTGCAAATCAAGACCTGACTTCAGGCTTGCTGCTGATCCACTCATGGAATTTGTCTCGGACATTTCAATTTCAAAGGCCCATAAACTGATGAATGTATATTAGAAATGAAACTAAGTTCTGTTATTAAAACAGAGCAAAACTACTGGAGGGTTTAACTCCAGTTTTATAAAAGAAATTATAACTGAAATGGAAAGTACTGAGACCATAGACAGTTTTCGTAATACATAGAAATTTGTAAAATATAAAGTAAGAGAATTTTGATAAAATTCAGTAAGGAACTGTATTAAGGTAAAAAGGAAAGAAGACAGTTTCATGAAATCAGTCAGTGCTGCTCTAAAGCAGAATTCAGTAGTGAGGATAAAGAAAAACTAATGACATATATGACAAATGTGAGGTCAATCAAAGCTGGAGTACTTTTAAAAAGAGAAAACTGGGATTTTGTAGTAAATAATTTGATTTTGTTGGGTAAGCATTTTATTCATAGATGTAAAAATTAATATTAAGTTAAGCCCCATATTGATGGATGGAAGAATGATCTCTCCAAAAATCTCTCCAATACATGACGAATAGAAATGCCCAAAAGCTTTTTTAAATTATTATTAGAATTGTATTTGCTGCTTGAGTACGACCCTCACTCTTTCATTCTTGTTTTTGTTTGCTTCGCTTTTATCTTTAACACTGTGTCAGCACCATTGTTAGCTTTTGATATTGAAATATGCCTTATATGCTTGTATTTGTATTTTGTATATATAAATAAAAAAAAACACACTAATAATACAGCGAGCTCCTGCTGAGCTGCTATGGAATTCCAAATAGACCAAAATGTCAAATTCGACTCCCGTTTTAAGACGTCAAATTAGTATGTCTTAAGACGATAGAAAATTACATGTTAACACGTCAATTTTGAACATCTTTAGGTGTTTGGACCATTGAGGCTTCCATGCTATTGGTTGGTGTGAACATACCCACCCCTTTTTGACGTAGGAGCCACATACCCACCCGTTTCTTGACGTAGGGGCTGCTTTGGGCTATACGTATGCCTATGTTGTGGTCATGTGGGCCTTGCTAGTGGGTACGTTGGGCTACGTACATATCAGGTGTCTTATACACAAAATTTGGGGTAGTCCATTTGTGTGGGTGATGTTGAACAGAAGAGTAATATCTTTGGTTGACTGATTTCTGTCTGAAGCAGGCTGGCAGCGATTGGCACGTGACCCACGAACAAGGAAACTTGGTATTCTACAGAGCCCCTAAAGGTCATATTTTTTTATCTTGTGCTCACAAGATAATTATGTTGTAGGAACACGTTATCTTTTTCGCATAAGCTTATAACTTGTTTGCACAAAATTAAAAATATCACCTCTTGGGACTTTAAGGGCTCTGTACGTGGAACTGCGAGAAGTTTTAAACATTATTGTTTGCTTCTCAATGTTCTTTGTATGTATGGTCATTGTGTCCATTTTCAGTCCGTGTCTATTTGCATTAGGTTATAATATTAGGAGGGGAGTTCTGGGAGGATTATTGCTGGCAGCTGTAGCCTACTAGCCAAGGCTTTGGATTTCATTCCACTGCCCGGTGTGGAGTTAAGGGCTTGCTGTAGCCTATATTTGCATTTATTATGTGTTTGGATTGTGAATAAGTGTTGTGCTTATCCTTTATTACCTGACTTGTGATTCAACTGCTTGGAGGTGATAGAAACATCAGTATCTGGCCATTTATGGTGGCAATTATTTATTAAGGCTCTCCCGCGGGTGGGTCGACCCCCGCATCACTACTAGTCAGGGATTTACTTAACACATACCAACATTTGTTCTTCCAGCCGACAAGAAAAGACGAACTTTCCAAACTATTCAGTCTCATCATTCATCCCTCATTAAAGGGAGAACTACTGGGGAACGAGGATAAATGCAGACACCAAACATACTGACCCCAAGCGCAGAGCATGGAGAGTGGATTCTCAATACCTACACCTTGCAGACAGATCTGTATGGATTTAGGGTTTAAAGATGGAGGTTGGAAATTAATGATGAATGGTCTCCTCTGCATTCATTAAAGATTGATTTGAATTGAAATATCATGCTCAAACTTTTGCTGCATAGCCACCAGAGCGTGTGAGCGGAGTTGAGTGAATAGAAACTCCCCGGCCACATGGCTGTGCGTGCGCTCTGCTCCATTTCCCCTTTCTTACCTCTGTTCCGCTCTGTTACCGTTCCCTGCTCGCAGGAGGAAGAAGAAAAAAAAACGCTCCAAATTCACCCTTTTTCTGCTCATCAGCCAAAAAACTGTAGTGTTTTGAAGAAAATAATTTCAATAATCTGGACAGCTGATGCTATTTATTCACCACAACAGGTAAAGATGATAGCCTAAACGAATGCGGTTTTTATCAAAGTTCATCAAAGGGATTATTATCCACAAATTATGGGGAAAGTCTCTATTTTATATTGAAATAAGAAGGAATAGGCCTACAATAAAAATACTCAAAAGTGTATGTAATGCACATGTTGTCTAAAGAACACACTATGTGTTACAACCTAATTATAGAGACAATTACTGAAGGAAAACAGGAAAATGTTAGGTGAACTAGGTTATCACCCTATGCATTTAGGACATGGGAAAGGAAGGAATCATGGGAACGGTGAAAGTTTGTCCAATAATAGTCTGCTTTAATTAATAAAATCACAGCAGGTGGTCAAAGTGGGGATTTGAACATTTAATACCAAATGCCAAGAAATATGCCACATATATCTAGCTATCTGGGCAAGGGTGCTGCTTAGGCAATGCAACATCGTGAGGGGCATGGGGTGAATTTCAGTGGGTTGGAGTGATATCTGTTCAAGTTCAAGTATCTGCTCTTACATAGCCTATGTCAATGATTCAAGTGCGCTCCTCGCTCAGGTTAAATTAATGGTGCTCTGCTCCTTGCTCTACTCCAACTCTGCTATGACCACATGCTCTGACAGCCCCTGTAATGATTGAATGTAGGGTTCCCCCTAAGGAACTGACTAAGTGGTAGCACCCAATTGTAAATGCGTTAAGCGCCTTGAGACGTTCAAAATTGACGTGTTAACAGGGCATTTTCTGGTAGCACCCAATTCTAAACACCTTAAGACGTTCAAAATTGAAGTGGTAACAGGGCATTTTCTGTCATCTTAAAATGTACACACATTAACAGGTAATTTTCTGTCGTCTTAAGACATACAAATTTGACGTCTTAAGACAAACGTCAAACTCAACATTTTGGTCCATTTGGAGTTCCAAAAGCTGCTGCTGTCACAGACTTTGCCTCACTCCATCGGACGTGTGCGGAAAATGGACACTCAGCAGACCAGGATTTTCCATGTCAAACGTTGAAAAAGGACATATTGGAGAAGAATTAAGTTTTTCTCTGCCTTTTAGGTAGTTTAGAAACTACAAGAAAAGTGGATCAGAAAATGTTTTGGTGATAACTTTGAGTAATCAGAGCTGTTTTTTTTTAGAGATGGGAGACATGTTGGGGATGAACTCTGCATTGTAATTTCCCCCTAGCTGACTTGGATTCTTCACAATAAGTTGTAATGTAAAAAAAAACTGCTTTTCTATTTTTTTGCACTTTTATGCATACTTTTTGTGTTCAATGACAATTTTATGACAGGTTTCATACATTTTATTGATGGCATTATTTGTTTCCTTCAAAACAAGCCATCAACCATGCCTGTCTGTATTGACAAAGTTATAAGGCTTTATCTAATGCTAGTGCAAACTAAAAAATGCTAGAAAATGCCATTTTTTTGCCTATGAGCTTAAAAAAACTATATTTTTTTTACAGGAGCTATTGCTGGAATGTTCTGCTGCCAAGGTATATGGCACTGGGGCTGACAGTATTTATTCTGGGGAAGCAGCCATAGACTTTGCGAAAGGCCTATCTTTGGCCTTTGTAAGCTATATGCTTGCTTGTTTTTTCTCAGGGTTGCATGTAATCTTATGAGGAATATTCTTTTATTCGTGTTGTGTTCTGAAAATTATACAAATGAAGGGTGATACTGAAGATTTTTTAACTGAGTCACTGAAATGTAGCCATGCTAGCCACAATTACACATAACCAGGATTGCCCTGCAGTTTCATGAGACTCAAACTCAGACCTCCCCTGCCATTTCCACACACTGTACATTAAACGCAAGAACTACATATCAATACTCACTGGGCCTTCCTGCAGTTCCTGACTACTCGCACCAGTCTTTGGCGATCTGCTGCAGATGTTTTGTACATCTTCAGGTCAAATTCATCCAGGACCTCCCCCGTCAGTAACACATAGGCCAGGGTTGAGCATTGGTCTGGCTCAAGCTGTTTATCCCAAAGTGTTCCTGATCTCAGGGCAGTCTTGATTTCCTCCACTACAGTTGTCATTTAGTTCATTCAGGGAGTGGAACAGAATATGTGAGAGACTTTTTATTATGCAAAAAATAAGAATAGAAATATTGCCAATGATAAATTAATGTAAGGAATGGCCAATTAGCTCTCACACAGAACATTAGCTTCACACATCTGTCACAGTGTATAACACTCCTGTCACACTGTTTCACCCATCCCTCACACCTTGGCTGCGTTCCAATACTCAAATTCGTCTCCTCTTTTCCTCCTTTCCTTCCCTCCTTTCCTCCGTGCCCCAGAAGCTGATTATGTGTCCTCCTTTCCTCCACTGTTCCAAAGCGAAATCTCGCCTCCTCCTTTCCTCCTTTCCTCCTTTTTCGTTTCCTCCAAACGGAGGATACATCGATGTATCCTACTGCGGAAGTCTTTTCACATTTCGGCGTGACATCACTGTGCTCACGACCAGTCAGATTAAATGACCATCCCACAGAATATTTCACCATCGAAAAGTTCTAAAACATGACAAGGGATTCACTAATACTGAAGGATAAATGGGAGAACAGTAAACAATGTAATTTACATTACTGGGAAATCTTTTGTTTTGCGTTTTCAAACATAACCACATTGACGCGATATATTAATGTTTTTGAGCTGCGAATGGTAATTTTACCAGTGTAAAATTGAGCGAGTTTATGTTGTGGTAAGTGTATTTATTCCTTGTACAAATGTTTATGTTACATCATGAGCAGAATGCGTGAAACTGACATTTGTATTTTAATACATCAAAAGGGCTGTAGGCGTGAAAGAAGCGTGATTGGCTTTGGTATCCTCGGAGTCAGTTGAAATTATTACTTCATCAATAGCCGACGTCAACTTTGATGACGGGCGAATCGGATTAGCTGTTCCAATATTCGATTCATTCCTCCTTTCCTCCTTTCCTCCACTCGTTTCCTCTCCTCCTTTCCTCCACATATTTCCGGCGTATTTCTGGGGTAGGAAAGGAGGGGAGGAAAGGAGGAGACGAGAAAAAGTATTGGAACACATCCCCTGATTCCCTCTCTCCCACAGAGGGGTGCAGTCAGTTCATACTAAACCTTACCTTCACCATAATTCTCTCAGCATCAGTAGGCTCATAAGTCTGTCACATTATCTGTCCAGCCCTTCCTGTTATCTCTCAGCCCTTCCTGTTGCCTGCCCAGCCCTTCCTGTTGCCTGCCCAACCCTTCTTTTTGCCTGCCCAGCCCGTCCAGTTGCCTGCCCAGTCCTTCCTGTTGCTTGCCCATCCCTTCCTGTTGAGTGCCCAAACCTTCCTGTTGCCTGCCCAGTCCTTCCTGTCCTGCCCAGCCCTTCCTGTTACCTGCCCACCCCTACTTTTCAGCATCTTCCACCTGCCCTCAATAATAAATACAAAACTAAAAATGTACACATCTACTATGTGTACTTAAAGAAGCTACAGTTAAATCATTCGTTGAAAGGTCTACACAAACATGAGTGCCTTTTTCACAAAGTTTAAAAAACACAAACACAGTGGGCCCCTATGCCCCTGCAAGATGATTCTGCCATTTGTAAAACTGAGTGTGTTTAGCTGATGTAGATGCTGGGTAAATACATTACCTCGCTCTCTGCGCAGTTTCTTGTAGCGTTGGGTTAAAACAGCACATCCAATTAGAGCAGCAGCAACCAGAGGGAGAAACACAGCTGAAGACGCCTTCCAGCGAGGAGCAGGGAACATCTCAGCTGAAATACACAGGGTCTCCTAATCATGTCATTCATGCATTTTGTCATAATATTATATCATAATATTATAAATACAAGTTATGAGTGCAGATTCATTTATACTGTATTGTCAGTACCCTGGTTTCTTAGCCACATTTGTATTTGTTTTTCCTTGTCAGTGTCTGCCATGTGCTTTTGTTTTCAGTTTCCTTGTGTGTTAGTCCCTCCCCCTGTTCTCCTGCCTCGTTACCTAATCTGATTCACCTGCCTGTCTGTGCACCTGTTCCCAGGGCAGGACTGAGGGGGCTGGGGGCCCCTGGGCTTGAGTCATTGTTCAGGCCCTACCAACTGTACAAATGACCTTAAATAGAGCAATATGCATCATTATGGAGTAGAATATCAGTGTAATATACACAGAAAGTAAGAAAAGCTTAAAAGATTCCAAGAAAAATCAATATGTAATATGTATAGCCAGTGTATGGGTAATTTTTGTTAGACACTATAACACAAAAAAGGAATTGGTCTCTCAGAAGCGAGAGGATGCATGAAAACCCTGAAGTTACACATTGAACAATAAAGCGAGAGATGGAGGGTATGTTTACATTCATTGGGAACACAGTGCATTTGTGCCTCCCCAAACAGTCAAACATTTGAGTGAATGGGTGTGTTGGGTAAGTGAGAGAGAGAGAGTATTAGTGTTTGGTGTGTGTCTGTGCTGGGTAAGTGAGAGAAAGAAGGAGAGACAAAGAGAGAGGGAGTGAGTGTATACATCTCTCATCTATTTTTCCACAGCAAGCTGGATCAGTGCTGAAAGAACCCACTAAAGGAGTAGTAGGAGCCGTAGATCTGGTTTGCTCCATTGTTGAGGACGTTGCCGGAGGGTCTTTGGTTTCTCCTGCTGAGCTAATGGCCTCTGTCTGTTGCGCTTATATTCCTTCCAGCAGGTCACTATCTCTTTGATTATCTGCTTGGCCTGATTCAGGGTGTGCTTGAGGTGTGAAATATCCACAATTTTTTTTTATTTTACACATTTTGTGTCAATGTCATACATAGTTTTTCATGTTTGAGTTTTCTTTTAAGGAAGCCACTCTGGTATCGCTTGTCTGCCATCTTCGAAGTTGTTAACGTGAACTGTTGGTTGCAATGTAGGTTAACAGACGCATAGCAAGCACCAATTACCAATCAGAGAACACCAAATAATAATAACAACTGATGTAACTTGACTAAATGTAGATGTAAATGTAGATGCTTCATTTGTGACACAGGGCAGGGCCAACTAACTGTTCAACAATCAACAAACTTTAATCGAAAACTAAGTGACATAAATGACATCACCCTGCGTTCACACATCTGTGGAATTAATGCTCCGAATTTCGCACCACAACCAGTTATTCCCATTCAACTTGGTGAGAATTTTCCATTAACGCTGCTCTTTGTCCATTCACAAACCACTGCGTTACGTTGGACAGAAAAAAACAAATAAAACACTGCTCTATTTTTTCAGTTGATGGCATTTATTTATTGCTGTTATATAATAATGTACCACATTTGCGGCAGAGTTAAATGTCTGCTGCCAAACAGTTCCATTCAGTGATGGAGGTGTGACATTGTTCTATGTTCTGCGCTCTCACATAAGGAATGTGGAGCAGAAATAAATATAGGTTGCAGTAAAATAATTATCATCTGTTTATTTAGTTAGCTAGTAAAGCTAGACCCCCATGACCATAACAATCAAGTTAGCTAGCACTAGAACTGCAAGAATGAACATGCCTGCCTTTTTAAAATAATAGACACTCAAGTTTAACGTTAAACCCCACATTCTCTCATGGAATGAAAGCTTTGAGAAATGGAAGGATTTGATTGGTTTTCCACTCCCATCAATGGAAAAAATGCCTTGTGAATGAACAAAGCAAAGCAGAAACAAAAAATTCTCATTGAGATGAATGGGAATAACCGGCTGCAGTGGGGAACGCAGAGCATAAATTCCCCAGATGTGTAAGGTAGGGTAAAGGCCACGATATACTTTCAATTACGTGTGCACAAGATGGCTACCATGCGTACCCTGCGTACATTTGGAGCGTTGATTGTGCACGTCCTCAGAAATTAATGCTAAACGTCCGCAAGATGCAATTAAGCACATGGACAGTGGGGGCAGTATATCAGGATCTGACAGGCAGGCCAGCAGCAGACTCTGAACAAACTCAAAGATTCTATGTATTTCTGCTAATTGTGAATGACAGTTCAGCAGAAATTAGCCTGTTCTTATTTTACAAATAAAACGTTTCTACTGGACGTTAACAATATTGATTATTGTAACCTAAAGAATTGCTGTTGTAATTCCTGTCTGTTAGCTCTTTTTGCTCTTCTTTTGCGGTATCCGAATTGCTGAGCTTCCAGGGACAATTCGGCCCTGATCTCCCCACAAGTGGATACAATTTTTAATCCTGCAGCAAAACGCAAAGTATACAAGCAAGTATGTGAACAATACCTCTCGACGCAGCCACTTATCTATGCGTACAGATTGTTAAAAAGCAAGTGTTTCGTGGCCTTAAGGAGGTAAACCATTGCCATGGGTGGGGCCCCTTGGCTGCGGCCAAGTAATATCCAATGGTAAGTCCAGCCCTGCCTGTTCCCCATTCTACCTCATCTGTTGCCGTGTTTACGTAGTCTCATTCTGTTTGCCTGCCTATGTTTGTACCTGCCTGTTTTCTGACCTTGCCTTTTTGCCTGTCATTTTGGATTGTTTGCCTGTTTGTTATTGAGCATTCTTGCCTGTTTTTGGAACTCGCATTTTCTTTCTATTTGGACTGTTTGCCTGTGCCTCACTGGTTTTGACCCTGCCTGTTTTTTCATGATTCTGGTTTTGTGTATCAGCACTGTTCTTTTACCTGATTGGTTGTTTGTCTGTGTTTGAGTTCCTGAATTTTAATGCGCTATAGACATACTGTAATCCACAAGTGATTATTTTAAGCTGATGGTAAAATGCTTCTTGTGCTTATTAATTATGGAGCTGATTTTACAGCATGCTTCTCACCTGTGATGTTTAACACTGTGTCCTTCTCCAGTCTGCGCTGCTGCAGGTGAACCCTACAGGTGACTGTGTTGGTGTCTCTGTCCTGTATGATGATCCTTCGTCTCACAGTGTAGAGGTCCTCTCTGTCTGTGTGTGTCTCTGTAGCTCCAGCAGGGAGACTGTGTCCCTCACTGTCCAACCAAAACAGGTCAGGCTGAATATCCCAGCCTTTAGATTCACACAGCAGGCTGAACCACCCTGCTCTGTGTGGCACCTCCATAGAGATCACTGGCTCAGTTCCTGCAGGAGCACAAACTCAGAGATTACTGCCACTTTCTATCCTTTGTGTTCATGGTTTCACTCATCTGTTTCAGTGACATTCAGTGGTTTGTTATTTGAGAGGTATTTGGGAATATTTGTGTTGGGAGAAAGAGGACTGACCTTTAATTTGCAATTGAACAGAAGCATCATCATAAAGCTTAGATTCAATGTAACACTGATATCGTCCCTCATCAGAGGCTCGTACTCCTGTCAGTCTGAGTGAAGCATTTCCTCTCTTCAGCTCCTCTGGGAGCAGTGCTGTCCTTCCACTGTAAGATGGGATCTGATTCTCATTTCTAATCTGTCCCTCCTGGTAATTATGCACCACTGAGCCTCTAGAGGGAACTCTGGACCACTCCACACGCATGTCCTCAGCACTGATGCTGGGGTTCAGGTAACAGGGTAGAACAATGTCTTCACCAGCTTCAGCAATAATGGGTTCAGAGGGACCAAGAACAGCAAAACTCTCTGCAGATGAAAACAGAAAGACAGACCCTAGTCAGATTAACAACAGAAGATGGAATACTAACACAGACTGAGGCTATAGCTGGAATGAAACATGAAGCAGAATTCTCCAAAAATGAGAATACATTATTGGCTATACACATGCACACTGATATACCAGTACTGCAGTCAGTGATAGTGCAGGTGTGTTCATGGTCAGTACTACAGTCAGTGATAGTGCAGGTGTGTTCACTTTCAGTACTGCAGTCAGTAATAGTGTAGGTATGTTCAGTGGCAGTACTGCAGTCAATGATAATGAAGGTGTGTTCACTGACAATACTGCAGTCAGTGATAGTGCAGGTGTGTTTACTGTCCAAACTGCAGTTGTGGCATAATACTGAATACTGTTATTAAATGGTTTATTGTAATACAATCAGGTGACAGTGAGAAACCAGAGGACACCCGCAATCGGCTCACACTTATTATAGTATGTATTCTGTCAGAATAACCCCCGCCCCCTTTTCTAAAATATGACACCCCTGGGGATCTGTCTGTATTTCTTGGGGGTAACACAGTCAGTAATAGTACAGGTGAAGATGTACCTGCTCTGGAGACAGAGATCAGATGGAGGAGCAGGAGAATCAAACACAAACTCTCTGTCATGCTGCCCTTCATCTCTGAAAGAGACAAATACATGTTAAAGTGTAGACACCTCCTATAAGTAAATGTCTGTTGAGATAAATGTTTCCTCCTCTACCACCTCATTTCCTCCCTTCCTTTAATATTCCAGCATTGGAGGGACAGAGGAGACAAGATGTAGTTAAGGAAACAAGGATACTTTTTTAGTTTTGGGATGCACCCAGAATGTAACATTTAAATGTGTCTCCCTTCTTGAGCTTGCTCTGTGGAGGGAAAATCTATCGGCCCCAGCCGAGTAAAAAAATGACTTACTTTCTTTTTACATAGTTATCCAGTCTCCTCTGTCTTGGCGTTTGAGTTGAACGTTTACTATTGCTTTCACTATAGGCTTGATGACAATGACTGGCTGGCTGCAAAAAATAAAACTGTCAGAGCCAATAGTGCATGATAAGGAAGGCAAATTATGCAGACGAGAAGTAAAAATATATGATACGCACATCTGAAATTCAGGTATATTTTTGAAGAGGTAATCATTTAGTGTTGTGCTGTAATATGCAGTTACAGCATTGGAATCTTTGAAAATAGACAATAAATAACTGAATGGATAAAACATTCACAGTAATATTAATAAATGATAGAAAAGAAATGTTGGGCAGAATAATGAGCTGCCACTCTTATGTGCTTTATTCACATTCCATTCTGTATTGTGTGAAGTTATGATTTTTTTCCAGCAGGTACTTTTGATTGCAGTTGTGTACTCTCAAAAACTCTCAATAACCATTTTTCCCCTTTTGCTTCACTTGTTGATTTTCACTGCCATCTACTGGCCAAAGTATTCAATAGATAATACAAATGAGTGTAAAGTACTTCCTTTCAAAACACAATGAAAACATACAAATTCTTGTAGATCCTGTTCACTCTTTTCCAAAATCAGAAAAGTCGTTTTACCCTGAATTACTGAGAAAGAAACTCATTGTGCTGATTAAAGTGCTAAATTTTGTTATGGAAAAGGAGTTTGCCTGAATGACAGCTATATCAAACAGCCACATAGATACACCTCAGAGGAATGAAAGGCAAAAATATGAAACTGAAAGCTACTGATTTTGGTTGTTTCAAAGTTGTTTTATCAGTTTTGATGTTCACGACATGACTAGCATGAGAATTGTAATGTTGTAGATTCAAGCACTGAATACTTGTGACAGTCTCTGCTTTGTGCCACGTGTGGAGGTTCGTCGGGCTGGGTAGCGTGTCAGGCACTGCCTGGACAAGGAACTGAATCTGGTGAGGCTCGGCTATCCACAGCTCAGCCCAGGTCACCTTCCTCTCCAGTGCGTTGTCCCATCTTGTCCACCCTGCAGGTTCTCTCCCCCTCCACTGCTACTCTCACTTCCCTTAGAGCCAGGCAGCGGTTCTCCTTCCTTTTAGTGATGTTGAAATGGGAAGCTGGAAAAGATCCTGCTCTGCCTCAAGTCACCACTCCCATCAGCCTGCTCTGGTGCAGCCTCGACTCACTTGAGAGAACAGCTTCCTCTCCTCACCTCCATTCCAGCTCATAGACACACTGCTGTAAGTACAGAGAGTTTCCACACTGCACCTCATAGACACACTGCTGTAAGTACAGAGAGTTTCCACACTGCACCTCATAGACACACTGCTGTAGGTGCAGAGAGTTTCCACACTGCACCTCATAGACACACTGCTGTAGGTGCAGAGAGTTTCCACACTGCACCCCATAGACACACTGCTCTAGGTGCAGAGCGTTGAACCTTATAAATGCACAGTACTGTAAGTAGAAAGAGTTCTTACAATGTGGTTTAGTCAGTCACTGTCTGTTCTGCTATAGTGTACCCCTGTATTGGATCATCCTAATGTAGTATCCTTCCACACAGCAGGGTGTCTTCTGAGGTGATTCATTTCAGAGAAGTCAATTGCTCTCAATGATGCTGTGGCTGCTGCCCCTCTTCTGTGCTCAGTTTGGAGACTTCCATCTTGTTCAGAGTTTGTCATTTGTGATTAAGTTACTTCTTGAGCGGTTTGTGCAACCTGCCACACTGAGGGTCTGTCATTTCATTGTTATGTGTGTACTTCAATGTCTTGTCCACTGGAACCATCTTATTTTTAGTCTTCAGGCTCAGGGACCACACCTACCCCTAGCAAGAGAAGCTGCTGGAACCCTGTTGTGTTTGTTTAAATTTTTTTACTTCCCTAAAAGTGTTTGCACAAAAACTGTACATCTTGCTGCAACCAAACTTGGCAGTTGGTCCTATACTCACTCACTACTCTGGTGAAAAAAAAATTACCATATGCCATATGGAGGCGCTGCAGTGAGCCACATGTTCTGACCTATAACGGCCTATAGTGACGCCATATCGGATTTTCCACCATTTTTAATTTTTTTTTTTGGTAAAAATGCACTCCTTGGATGTCACTTTGGATAAGAGCATATGCAAAATGAATAAATGTAAATGTATAGCCCTGGCATACATACAGGGGAGCACTGAAGTGAAGTATGAAACAAGAAGCATCTAAACCCAATCTACCTGCTACGCTGGCCACAGCACTCTTAAACAGCTTCAGGTAAACGCACCACCTGCACACCTGATCATGACATCACCCAGTGCATGCCTAATACTCAGAACTCACTTACAACTGTATTTGTGCAGTGCTTGGAATTTGTAGTTTTTATGTTAATATTTTAACCATTTTTGTAAATGTTGTCATATTTAGAAATAAAAGACAGCTGCTCTGAAATGTATTTTCCAGTTTGCTGTTTTGTGTAGTTGTTGTGAACACTTTGTTTAGATCAGTTGTTGTATTTTTGAATATTGGTAGGACGTTGTTACAATGGAATGATGTTTGATAGTTTGTCATTGTTGAATAAAAGCACAGTTTATTTATATGTAATGTGTTCAAATTAAAGTTATTACTGGTGTAAGCATTAAGTAGTTGTCGGAGAATGTGTGTTGGGTTGTTTCATTCAGCACCCCAGCCTGGTGTAAGTATTAAGTTGTTGTAGGAGAATGTGTGTTGGGTTATTTCATTCAGCACCCCAGCCTGGTGTAAGTATTAAGTTGTTGTAGGAGAATGTGTGTTGGGTTATTTCATTCAGCACCCCCAGCCTGGTGTAAGTATTAAGTTGTTGTAGGAGAATGTGTGTTGGGTTATTTCATTCAGCACCCCCAGCCTGGTGTAAGTGTTTAGTTGTTGTAGGAGAATGTGTGTTGGGTTGTTTCATTCAGCACCCCAGCCTGGTGTAAAGTAGTTTAGGAGAAGTTGTTGTCAGCACCCACAGGAGAATGTGTTGTAGGGTTATTTTCATTCAGCACCCCAGCCTGGTGTAAGTATTAAGTAGTTGTAGGAGAATGTGTGTTGGGTTATTTCATTCAGCACCCCAGCCTGGTGTAAGTGTTTAGTTGTTGTAGGAGAATGTGTGTTGGGTTGTTTCATCCAGCACCCCCAGCCTGGTGTAAGTATTAAGTTGTTGTAGGAGAATGTGTTGGGTTATTTTCATTCAGCACCCCCAGCCTGGTGTAAGTATTAAGTTGTTGTAGGAGAATGTTGTGTTGGGTTAAGTTTCATTCAGCACCCCAGCCTGGTATTAAGTTATTAAGTTGTTGTAGGAGAATGTGTGTTGGGTTATTTCATTCAGCACCCCCAGCCTGGTGTAAGTATTAAGTTGTTGTAGGAGAATGTGTGTTGGGTTATTTCATTCAGCACCCCAGCCTGGTGTAAGTATTAAGTTGTTGTAGGAGAATGTGTGTTGGGTTATTTCATTCAGCACCCCAGCCTGGTGTAAGTATTAAGTTGTTGTAGGAGAATGTGTGTTGGGTTGTTTCATTCAGCACCCCCAGCCTGGTGTAAGTATTAAGTTGTTGTAGGAGAATGTGTGTTGGGTTGTTTTAAGTTGCCTTGTAGGAGAGTTGTTGTAGGAGAATGTGTGTTGGGTTGTTTCATTCAGCACCCCAGCCTGGTGTAAGTATTAAGTTGTTGTAGGAGAATGTGTGTTGGGTTATTTCATTCAGCACCCCCAGCTGCCCCATCCTGCACTGAGTACCATCATAAATCAGCCATAGCTGCAGCGGCACAGGAGAGATTTTTGAAGTGGGGGGACAAAACTGTGAGAAAAAGGTCTCAAAAGGTTAAGAAAGTTACAGTATAATAAGAATATGAAAATGTTTTTTCATGAGGGCCAGTGTATATTACCCTAAAATAAATGTGTTCTTGGCCCCAACACATAATCACAATAAGAGTAATTTGGTATGTTTTCTTCATACATTGCTGTGAAATAGTTTTTCCCAGGTTGGGCTTTCTACATCATTCCATATTTTTGACACAAGGACGTTATACATCAGTCAGATATGATGGTTAAGGGAGGGAAACATTGGCCTTTTAGCAGGAGGAAGCAGAACAGCAAAGTGGACTGACTAGTTTTGAGCCTTGTGATCTTACTTTGAACACCTTACACTGGTAAATAAGATTGAAAATGACAACAAAATGCACAATATAAACCCTAATTCTGACAACATTATTACCAAATCAGTACTGCAGATTTGAACCACTTAGTCTATGGACCACAATGAGAGTTTGAATTTTGGCAGGTTTAGGAGGTTAGGGTGCAATGTGCTAGTGCCCATTATTCACAACATCAGCAGTAGCCTATTGTATGAAATATACTATTATTACATCCATGGCAGACTACTATTTAAGATGTATTAGAAAAGCTAACATTCATGCCAGGATACTGTATAAAAATTATTATAAAACCTAACATCAGTGCTAGGATACTTTTGTTTGCCTTGAGAAGACTTTGGAAACCTGCTGACATGCTGGAGTGGTTACTGATTGTGTTTTTTTAATTTGGTAAAATAGCTAAAGCTCAAATGTACACAGGTACTCACTGATCTGACTTTCCTGCATATTATCAAGACTGTACTCACCTGTACATAGGTATATCATGCAGAAACTTCATTTAGTCTTGTCTTCTGCTTTTGCTTGAGTCTGACTTTGAAAAGACCTGAACATTTTGCTGTTAGTTTGACTCCAGTTTTAACTTGCAGAAAAGAATGTTGCCTGACCAGTTATAACTAAATATCTTTCTGTACACTTGCCAGTTGGCAGAATGCCAGTTCCACCTTATGACTTTTAGCATTCACAAGGGTGTGTATGAAGTGTCATTGTTCCTGCTGCATCTGGTCCATTTACATGGCAGCGCTCCGTTTCTGCTCCAGGACTGTCCCTCTATGCACATGTTCAGAAAGTGGATTTGGGCCTGGAGCAGGGTTATGGAAGGCATTATAAGTGTAGTATATGTTGGTGTATTCATAGGTGACTCTGAATGGTGTATTCATAAGTGTCACATGACTCTGAATGACTTTGGCCCTTGTTTTTGCCTACCACACAGGTTCTAGATGGATATCATGGCAGAATCAAAAGACATTCCCAAATAAGAAAGTTGAGGCAGTTTGGGAAAGTAGTAAGCCTACCCAGGAATGACTTTCCAATGGCCAAATTATCTCCACGAACTAGGCAAACCATTGACAAGGGTTTTCCAAAGAACCCCAGAACAACATCCAGGCCTGTTTCACCTCAGCTAAGGTCGGGCGTTCTGCCTCTCTACACCTGTTTCTCTCTCAGCCTCCTGTGACCGGTCTCTCTACACCTGTCTCACTCTGTGCCTCCTGTGACTGGTCTCTCTATACCTGTCTCACTCTGCCTTTTGTGACTGGTCTTTCTATACCTGTCTCACTCTGCCTTCTGCGACTGGTCTCTCTATACCTGTCTCACTCTGCCTTCTGTGACTGGTCTCTCTATACCTGTCTCACTCTGCCTTCTGTGACCGGTCTCTTTACACCTGTCTCACTCTCTGCCTCCCGTGACCGGTCTCTCTATACCTGTCTCACTCTGCCTTCTGTGACTGGTCTCTCTATACTTGTCTCACTCTGCCTTCTGTGACTGGTCTCTCTATACCTGTCTCACTCTGCCTTCTGTGACCGGTCTCTTTACACCTGTCTCACTCTCTGCCTCCTGTGACCGGTCTCTCTACACCTGTCTCACTCTCTGCCTCCTGTGACCGGTCTCTCTACACCTGTCTCACTCTCTGCCTCCTGTGACCGGTCTCTCTATACCTGTCTCACTCTGCCTTCTGTGAATGGTCTCTCTATACCTGTCTCACTCTGCCTTCTGTGACTGGTCTCTCTATACCTGTCTCACTCTGCCTTCTGTGACTGGTCTCTCTACACCTGTCTCACTCCGCCTTCTGTGACTGGTCTCTCTATACCTGTCTCACTCTGCCTCCTGTGACTGGTCTCTCTATACCTGTCTCACTCTGCCTCCTGTGACTGGTCTCTCTATACCTGTCTCACTCTGCCTTCTGTGACTGGTTTCTCTATACCTGTCTCACTCTGCCTTCTGTGACCGGTCTCTCTACACCTGTTTCTCTCTCTGCCTCCTGTGACCGGTCTCTCTATACCTGTCTCACTCTGCCTTTTGCGACTGGTCTCTCTATACCTGTCTCACTCTGCCTTCTGTGACTGGTCTCTCTATACCTGTCTCACTCTGCCTTCTGTGACTGGTCTCTCTACATCTGTCTCACTCTGCCTTCTGTGACTGGTCTCTCTACATCTGTCTCACTCTGCCTTCTGTGACTGGTTTCTCTATACCTGTCTCACTCTGCCTTCTGTGACCGGTCTCTTTACACCTGTTTCTCTCTCTGCCTCCTGTGACTGGTCTCTTTACCCCTCTCTCTCTCTGCCTCTCCTGACTCCCAGCACCATCAGCACATCCAGTGGAGAGCTCTGAGCAGTGCCTGAGGGACTGGACCGATAAGTCAGTCATTGGGAGGCAGCTGTGGTTCATTATCTGGCCTATGAAATGAAAAGGGCAGCAGGGAGAGCACAAAACAACACACTGACTCCAGCTCTCACTCTGCAGTACAGCATATCATTACTGTATCTGTGGCAGGGAGGTTCAGCCAACACAAAGCTGCTCAGAACCCCAACCTCCACCTCCACCCAAACATGGCACCTTAACATCAACACTCCCAATCTCCACCCCAAAATGGCACCTTAACACCCCAACCTCAAAGCTCCACCCAAACATGGCACCTTAACACCAACACTCCCAATCTCCACCCAAACATGGCACCTTAACATCAACACCCTCAACTTCTGCCTCCACCTAAACATGGCACCTTAACATCAACACCCTCAACTTCTGCCTCCACCTAAACATGGCACCTTAAAACCAACATCCCCACCTCCACCCAAACATGGCACCTTAACACCAACACCCCCAATCTCCACCCAAACATGGCACCACCTTAACACCAACACCTCCTACCTCCAACTCCACCTGAAAATGAAACTTTAACACCAACACACCCAGCCTCCACCTCCACCCAAACATGACACCTTAAAACCAATACTCCCAATCTCCACCTCCACCCAAACATGGCACCCTAACATCAACACCCCTAACACCCTCCTATTACCTCCATCTCAACATACAGGCACCTTCCCAATAGAGACGTTACAGCCCCCATAGCCAATTAAACTGACCACCACACACCCACTCTCTATTACACCCACACATTCTACCACACACCCACTCTCTATTACACCCACACATTCTACCACACCCCCACTCTCTATCACACCCCACTCTCTACCACAGCACCCCCATGTGGAGCTGAATGAATGCTCCTTTAAGTTTGAATGTTTCAGCTCCAACATGCACAAAGAATGCCATCTGACCAGTTATGTCAACAACCCAAAAGTGGGCTGATGTAAATAACATTTTTCTTTTATCTAAGGCAGCCTTCATCAGGTGTACTTTTTAAATCAGAGAATTACACCCTGCATAATGTTTACCTGTAGAACAGCATGCCATTTTTCTAGTTTTCAATGAAGATCTTTCCGGTATATCAGATCGCATGGCACGACAGTCCATTAGGGCTGGATCAGTGTAAAATGTGGGGAGGCAGTAAATGTTACTTATGCAGGGGCGCAGATGGCAGGGGGTACGGGGGGGATATGTCCCCCCCAAAATCATAGGGACCCCGATCTTTCCCCCACTTTTGGGTGTGCCTCTAATTAACTCAAATGTTGTCAATAAACCTATCAGAGGCTTCCAAAGACATGACATCATCATGACATGTATGTAAACATGTATGTAAACTTCTGGTTTCAACTGTATATATATATGTATATATATATATATATATATATATATATATATATATATATATATATATATATATATACAGTTGAAACCAGAAGTTTACATACACTATATAAAAAGGCACATAACCTTTTAAATCAGATTAAACTTTTCCTTTTTAACTAATTTATAATAAAGTAATAAATATAATATAACATCCAAGCGGTGATCTGTTAGAGCCAGGAACTGAAATGACTGTATCTAAGCATAAGCTGTGATGAAGTCAGTTTTCTGGGCAAGTCCATAGCCCTAGGTTAGCCAGGTTGCATCTGCAGTGGTTGGGTCTCCTGAAACGAGTAGAAGAGCACAGAGGTGTACGGAAAGGAAACAAACATGATGGGCTGACAGTTGCCTGGAAAGAAAGAATAAAGAAAGTGTACGTATATGTCAGAAAAGGCACACACAAAGTGATACAAGGAGGTGATCTGACGATGAGTCTGACATACCGGCATCCTCTGGCTTAGGCTTCATGCTAATTCCACAACGAGAACAAATTAACATCCACTGCTATTGCTTCAAATACACAACATTAAACCAAAGCTACTTCTTAGTTAACTGACTTTAGACACAAACTTAGTGTCAGCTAAGACACTAGACTATAACGAAAGATAAAAAAGATACTTATCCGGAACCTACAAGTCGTGTAGTTACCGCAACACATATACATTCACACACAAGATTTTTGTGCCTCTGTTTTACACTTTCTTCATGCACAGATACTTCATGTTGCTGTTACAAAGGCTTTCATAAAGTAAACAATGCACTGTGTTTTCTGTTTCTTCTGTTCAACTTAAGTGAGTGAATAATAAAATCCATTACCAACAGTCTTGCCTGTCAGCTGTCTCATGTGAATGAATTTCCATGAAACTTATAAAACAGTAAATGTGTGTGTGAGACTCTACTCCAGTTGGCACAGGGACACTGAGGAGTTTAATCCATACAGGTAAATCCAGCACAGAGGGGTGTGTGTTCAATGAAGCTGGTGTGGTATCTGTGCAGGAGGGTCAGTGTGTCAGAGTCAGATGCTGTAGAAGGACAGAGTGCCGGCCGGACGGTCCACACACACTCCCACTCAGCATACACACACACTAGGTTAACTGGATTAATTATCATTATTAATATTTATCTCATTATGTGTGTAACACAGTGTGAGAATAAGGCTGTGCTTGTACTGTACACCTCTGTAGGTGTGAGTGTTTTTGTTTATGATTGTGTGTCAGTCTACACTCATACATGCAAACACACAGCATAGTTATTATGCAAGGACATCAGGACAGATGTGGAAATGTGTCAAATAAAGAGAGGGAGAAAGGGATTGAAAAAGAAGAGCAGAAAGCAATTATGAAAGAGAGACTGGAAAGGAATGGAAGGAGTGAGTGTTCAGAGCTGACAGTCTCACATTTCTTGGGTCCTGGTTTGTTCCTTCTCTCTCCTCCATGGTCTACACTGTAGGAACAAAAATGATG
>CM040757.1:2867669-2890721 GCA_022829145.1 Albula goreensis | reverse complement strand
AATTTCCAGTAGCCTCCAGTAGTTTTGCTCTGTTTTAATAACAGAACTTAATTTCATTTCTAATATACATTCATCAGTTTATGGGCCTTTGAAATTGAAATGTCCGAGACAAATTCCATGAGTGGATCAACAGCAAGCCAGTAGTCAGGTCTTGATTTGCAGGTACCATTATTAATATTGCCTTTTCCTTGGATTTAAACTTCTCCATATATCTACTAGGGAATTTTTATGAATGAATTCTCCAATTGTGTGATTATAGCGTTAACTGTCAAATTTAGAGGGCCGTCTATCTTCCCATTCATCAGGTTTCATATTCCAGTCACCTCCCAATTTAGTCAGGTCTGTAGGGTAAAGCAATTTGAGTTCTGACAGACCGTTAGTGATATCCCTATACATGTGTTTGTTTTGGACATTCATTTTATAACCATATACATGAACTAATATGAAACAATGACTTTCAACCTTTAAAACCACCATTAACCAATGACCCTCCCCATCTGTCCTGTGTGTGATGGTATCACCGGGAAACCTGTGTAGAGAAATTGCAACACCAGCAGATCTGTTGGTTCTGTGACTAAACAATATTCGATGACCCCATTGGATAGTCCAAAGTTCACACGAACGTCTGAAGAATTGTTTCTTGTAATAAGAGGCACTGAGATTTTCGCCCTTTACAAAATAAGAATAAAGCCTTTCTTTTGACCAAGACTCCTCACATTTAACGAAGCAAATCAAATTATGAAGTCGAACATTAGTGTTGTAAGTTGGAATCAGAACAATAGTAGGAACAATAGTAGGAATAGTAGGTATAATCGTAGGAACAATAGCTCCATGATCGTAGGCTCGTTTCTCAGCCCGACGAGCCTGTTCAATCTGCGGCCACAGATTTTTCCTTTCCTCCCTATCCTCCCGCGGTAACATCTCAGCGAAACAGATGCCTCTCGCCCTGCGCAACGGAGAATCCTTGCTTCGCCGTCATATTTCCTCCTTCAACAACCTCCGGACAAACAAGACGACTACAGTCTGTTCTTATTGCCTTCCTTTTGGCCGATGTTATGCACAAGGTCAATGGCTTCTTCAAGCTGGCACGCTTCCATGTCGGGCACAATCTTGCTAATGAGTTGTATGATGTCTGCTCTGATGTTTTCGTCACTTTTCTCCGTCAAACCTTTAAGTTTCAAACACCATCGCATCAAATTTCTTTTCCATGCTTCGATGGCTTCCAGTATGGTCAGATTTGAGACCTTCGTCTCACTTGTTACAGCTGTAGGGATTTGTTATAGTATTCCTCGCACAGGACACCGAAAGTATTAGGAATTATCTAAACCTCACGTGTGGCACCAGTTACGCAAAACTTTATTATATTCCCCACAACAAAGGGCGTCACTTACGTGGTGGAAATTCTACAACACATTCTATGAATAATGGTGCAACTACGGTTAATCAGTCTTATATATCAGTCTCATAAAATATATTAGTCTCGTTATATAGCTATAAATACGTAATTCCAACTAATAATTAAATCAATAATTATAATCAAAATTACAATATCAATAACTAATCATAATCAAATCACAACACTATTGGTTCAGTTTTACCTGAATTAATAACGTTAATGATTGATAAAAAGTGAAGGCATTCGGAGTTCTTCAGAGTTGCAGAGGTCGGCAAACATTCAATATTTATGCAACATTAATAAACACACAACCTTAGAATATAACAAAGTTTATTGAACACATGTACTAAACGGCAAAGCACGATTTATTACAATGTAACAATAAACGATGCGTGTGTGTGTGTGCGTATGTATGTGCATATAGTTCAGGAATGTATAGGGCGTTGGCTTGTGTGTAGTGGTAGGAATGTTCTCCCTACGTGTGGGGTCGCGCAGCCTTGGGTGTGTCTTCCCGATACACACGTGTTCATGGAGAACAAAGGAAAGAGATGGTGGGATTTTGAAACTTAGCTGAAGCTAAGCGATTCAGGAAAATGGCGCATGCAGTGTGGAAAAATGGATGTAATCGTGCAGATCACTAATGCCGGGTTGTCGTAAGTTAGTAGCTAAATAGATCACATGCAAACCTAGTTTGTAGTGAGATATTTGCTTGCTAACCTTCGCGGCTATGGCTAGGAGCCAGCTAAACAGTGATCAAACACAAGAATGATTACAGATATGAAAAATAAATAACACAGTTAATTACATTCAGTTATGAATATAACAATATGTACCTAAGCTATGTTATCTATCTGTGCCCAGTGTTACAGCCTTACTGTTGCGGGTTTTCTCGGGTTGGTTAGACGGGTCCAGTGCGTTTCTTTGTTTCGGTCTCTGGTTTCCCAGGGCGCTGAGTTGGTTGCTCGCTCGTTCGTCCTCTCTTGTTTCGGTCTCTGGTTTCCCAGGGCGCAGAGCTGGTTGCTCGCTCGTTCGTTCTCTCTTGTTACGGTCTCTGGTTTCCCAGGGCGCTGAGTTGGTTGCTCGGTCGTTCTCTCTGGGGTTCGATGCCGTGTTCACGGCTGGATCCTCTTTGCAGGCTGCTGGCCTCTTGGGACTTACAGGTCTTCGCTCTGCTGGATTCCTGGGTTTGCTGCGTGGCTCTCTGCGGCAGGGTTCCACTCGTCTCGTGGCCTCTTGGCTGTGCGTCTCTGTTCCCTCTAGCTGACCACCGGGGTTCGAAGCTAACTTTAGGCTGCATTGAGCGGGCCTATTTAACCGGGAAGTTATGTGCACACAAGGCAGACGAGGGACAGAATTCCTTGGCATGCGGTGTGCATGCCAGGCCCAGATTAGAGAGTTTTATGCGTGCGTTCAGCACGCAAGTTGTGAGAGAGAGTCTCAGGGAGACTCTGAGAGAGAGAGATTGAGAGAGAGCCTGAGATTTCTGGGGTGTTGGTCCTTTTTATTACCTACGTTTTATGGCTTTTAACGTAGTTACGCTGTGAGTTAGTTATCTCTGGAATTTGGTTGTGGAACTATGGGAAACGCAGTTCAGTAGTCCCTACACAGCTTTACTTTTCTTGCTGGCTGGAATCTTGCTCGGAGTTGTGGGAGCGGAATCTTCTATTCTTTTGCTACCCATGCTGACTTCCATGCAGTAGCCATCAGTCCACTCTACATCATTTACCCCCTTTGTGCTTATCGCTGCTTGGGTCTTCGTGTTGTTTCCGTCTGTTAGTTTCAATCTGCAAGGTTTGATCACACTTTGGTTTTCCATTTTGAGTGGCAGGAATATTCTATAGTCAAGTGCAAAAGCAAAGTTTGGGACAGGTTAGCAGCCGCTTCTGACGCGAGCTACTGCTCAACACAGCATCTTGCCTTGCGGAAAAGCTTGTGCAGTTATGAAGTATGCCCCCTGGCCTTGTATTTCAAGTGGAGATTTCATGGATTACAATCATATTATACCCATAATTATGCAATGAATTTGGATATACTGTACAGACCAGAAGGCGATGCTCTGTAAGTACACTCAGTGAGCACATTTCAAAAAATTAATATGGCACATTTAGACGGATTGTAACACGTTATCTTGATACCGGGAAGGATTAATTTATGATGTGGCCTTAGGTGTAATAAAGACTGGGGGCGATGTAGGTTTTGTTCATTTTATTGCTGCAGGATAAAGGAAGCGCGGATAAGGTTAAATGCGGTGTTGTTAGCTGTAGCTGAGTCTGGTGAAGGCTGTGAGTGCGGAAGTTCGACAGGATATTCAAGTTTAATTTTTATACGGTACCGAGTGGTTCCGACCCAGATTATCATGTCACCGGCACCATGGCCACTCGGCGGATGAGCTGAAAAGGTTTTTAAAAACCAAAACCAACTTCAGATAAATCCCTGACTTAACCCATCCCTTGAGTATGTCCTCTTTGACTGCAGGGTGTGTTCCAGTTCAGATCAAATTTTGCTGTTGCAAAACGGCTGAGGGTAACAGACAGTGTCTCAAAAGATTTAATTCGTCAACTCACACACCTGAGCTTTAGAACACAACCTGACTCATAGGCATAAAAGGCTCTGACTCAACAGGAATATGAATTCCTACATATGATAAAACTGGAATGGAAAAAGTTGCCAGTTTCATGTTGTCTCCTCATCTTTGATCTGAACTGGGCTGAGACACAAAAAAGGAAGTCTGAGACAGAACAACTTTGCCTTAACTCATGAAAAGAAATACATTCATCATCAACATTATCTGCTAGTGTGTGAACTCATTGAGAAAAGATGATGAATCTCCACCTTTTAGGACAAGTTAAATTCTGTGATAACTGAAATGCGCAAAACACTAGAGAATGATCTGACACCAATATTTGTGGGATTTGCACCTGTGAAATACATTAAAATAAAACTACGGTTTATGTGAGTTTAGGATCAGTGATGAGAAGAAAAAAGTATTTATCTTACTAAATACTTCAATTACAACATTCTCCTTGCATCCACAATATTCAGATAATCAAAAAAATGACTGAAATGGAGAGATATTTAAATATCACCCTCTGAGCAATAAGTATCACTGAGCACTGACTGGTATATTACAAATATTCAATATTTTTTCTTTCATGATATGATTATAACATATTGGCTCCTCTTTGCAGACTAGATAGCTGTGGTCTTACAGAGAAGTCCTGTGAAATTGTGGCCTCAGCTCTCCAGTCACCAAACTCACCCCTGAGAGAGCTGGACCTCAGATACAATAACCTGGGAGATTCAGGAGTGGAGCTGCTCTGTGCTGGACTGAAGAGTCCCAACTGTAACCTACAGAGACTGGATCTCAGCTACAATAACCTGGGAGATTCTGGAGTGAAGCTGCTCTGTGTTGAACTGAAGAGTCCAAACTGTAAACTACAGACACTGGGGTGAGTAGTGCTGTGTGCTTTTATGTGACCATTAGAATAGAATTAGTGATTATGGAGCTGTTAAATGGAATGTTAGTTCCTGTCAGTCACACCACTTCTTATTCCTACCAATCATTTCACAGCTGATAAGTGATGTTCACTTTGAAAGCTGCATAACCTGGTAATACACAGTTAGGTATTTGCTATAGTTAAGCAGTTATGTGGCTCTCAGGCACAGCTCGGGTAAGCTACATGCTGCTGATGGGGTCTCTGTATCTAAATGAAGCCCAGTTAGCATGTAAGTTAGCCAGCTACTTATCAGTAGCTGCACTTGTACACACAGTCCATGAACCCCATGTGCTGTTCACAGTCACTGTTTGGCACAACCTCTCATGTGTTATTGCTTAAATATCTGTGCCCAGAGGATGACAACTGAAAGATTTAAAAAGACATATTTCCAGTGTGACCCTTGGTGGAGAATGTGTGTTCTCTCACTGCGGTCCAATCCGTAGAATGATCTGTCCTTGTGCACTTTCACTAGCCACTTCCACTTTGAGGAATCCCTTTTGGAATCTGGAAGTTGTTTGTTGGCTTCTTGAAGTGCGGTCTAATCCGTTATAAATGCAGGGGAAAGAAAGCGAGATCAGCCCCTCAACCCTCGATTTAGCTCTAGGGAAGAAGTCCACAATGTTTTGTTTCATGAGTTATATTGCTGAACTGAGCTGTAATTTTGAATAAGCCAATAAATATCAGTGATTTAGCACTGGTGTGTAAATGTTTTGGAATTGATTTCCAGCAAATAATATATCTAATGCGATGTCAGGATAATGTTTAGGGTATTACTTGATTGCTAACCTTAGCTAGCTCATGGCTATTTTGTAGAAGCTAGCAAATGAGCTTACACGCAGTGTAGGAGTGAGCAGAAGTCTATTTTAAAATACATATTTTTGATTTGAAGATGAAATTGTTCCACTGTTTGGAATTTACCATCTTATGCAATTTGCCATAAGCTTTTATACACAGATTTATCAGTGGTTTTCCTTTGGTTTTATTTTAAAGGGTCCAATAAGGAAACTGAATAGCTAGGATAATATGAATTACGAGCACAGCACAATGCTCTGTTCACGGGCAAGAGAAATGCCTCCAAATTGGCATGGGAGTGAGTGTTGCTCATAGGGACAGTTGTTTGAACCAACAAAGTATCGTTAATTATTTTAGTCAAATTAAATATTGTGCTATTACTGATAATCATGCTTAATAAATGTGATGATATAAAATAAACATTGAGAATAACAACATTACTGCAATGGACCATAAATCCATAGTGTTTCTCACGGTGATTAAGGAGTGCTGTTTTGTTGGTTTTTAATTGACCAGGACAAAGGTTCTGGTCATCATCCCATATGCAATCAGAATGAACTGCAATACACACACAACACGCAACGGCAACATGCATCTGCGTGTCCATGGTTTCTCTCACTAACTTCCCAGTGGAAGTGTGGTCCGATGAAAAAATATTCTGCTCCATCCCTTGCTCCTCCCCCTGAGTTCCGGGTGTCTTCTTGTGTTCTTTTGCTTCTGTGTCACATCCTCCCAGGGGGCGTTTGCAAGTGGAAAAGCCTGAGGGCAGATAATTTTATGGATTGAACCACAGCCAAGCATAAGCTGGTAATACACAGTTAGGTATTTGCTGTTCACAGTTAGCTTATCAGCGGTTAGCTGCCACTTCCTGTGTGCTAATGTCACATAATGACTCTCTGCTGCGTCCCTTCAAATGTGCCTTAGCTCTACCTGAGCACTGCCTGCAGCCCAGTTTCAGCACAGTGTCCTAACTGCCATATAGTGTACAGGTTCATTACACAGCAGGGGTGGAGGAACCAACTTACAGGGTACCAGAATTGCAGCAACAACCCTGGTGTTTCCAGTCGCAGCTTGATGTGGTTGCACTTGCTACATAATTTGGTTTCATCCAGTGGTAGCGCACCAGTTTTAGGATCAAATCAGGGGACTCCCCATAGAGAACATTATTACATTACATCATCATTAGCTCTTCTTTGCAGACTGGATGGCGGTAACCTCACAAAGGAGTCCTGTGAAATTGTGGCCTCAGCTCTCCAGTCACCAGACTCACCCCTGAGAGAGCTGGACCTCAGCAACAATAACCTGGAAGATTCAGGAGTGGAGCTGCTCTGTGCTGGACTGAAGAGTCCAAACTGTAAACTACATAGACTTGGGTGAGTAGTGCTGTGTGCTTTTAAGTGACCATTTGAGTAGAATTATTGATTATAGAACTATAAAATGGAATGTTAAAAAGCTAGTTCTTTCTTGGTTTACTCCTCTCTCCCTCTGTCTTCTTTTGTTTCCCACATTAGACCAATTAGTTCCTGTCAGTCACACCACTTCCTATTCCCACCAATCATTTCACAGCTGATAAGTGATGTTTACCTTGAAAGCTGCATAACCTGGTAATACACAGTTAGGTATTTGCTGTAGTAAAGACTGTGAGCAGTTATGTGGCTCTCAGGCACAGTCAGGGTAAGCTTCATGCTGTTGATGGGGTTTCTGTGTCTAAATGAAGCTCAGTTAGCATGTAAGTTAGCCAGCTACTTATCAGTAGCTGCACTTGTACACACAGTCCATGAGCCCCATGTGCTGTTCAGTCTATTTGATTTAATTTGTAACTTGTTGATTGCTCATTTGTTTCAGTTTCTGCCCTGTTGCTCACCTGTGTCCCATTTGCTTGTTAGTCTTGTACATTTATACCCTTTTTGTTCTTTTGTTCTTTGTGAGTTCATGTCAGTGTTTTTGTACCTGTTGCGCTGCAAGCCTTTCTTTTCCTGCCTGTCTGCCTGTTATTACCTGTGTCTGTTTTCTGGTTTTTGAGTTCCTGCCCTTTGATTTTTTACTGTTGCCGAGTCTGCCTGTTGACGAACTTTATCTGCCTGTTTTTGACTTTGCGTTTTGGATTCTGATTTTGTAGTGTTGCCTTGACTTCCTGGTTTTAACCCCTGCCTGGCTTTGACTTTGATTTCTGTTTTTGTGTTTTGGCTGCCTCAATAAACTCTGGTTTGTTATTATTTCCGTTTCTGCGCTTGAGTCCTGTCCCTGAGTTCTGACAGTCACAGTATAGCACAACCTCTCATGTGTTATTGATTAAATATCTGTGCCCAGAGGATGACAAGTGAAAGATTTAAAAACACATATTTCCAGTGTGGCCCTTGGCGGAGAATGTGTGTGTTCTGTCACAGGCTTGGTTGGTATATATTTACAGAGTGATTATGTGAGTGTGTCAGATGCTGAAAAAACCGTTTTCAGCTCCACACTTTCTTTTAAAACTCCACAATGTTGTGACGTCTCTGTACTTTTTAGTAACGTGATTGTTACTCGACCAAGCAAATCATCATGATCACTGTTGTCAGCCATTTATCAAAGTTTTCCTGCTTTGTAGCTGAAACAGCTGACATGTAAACAATAAATCCTGTTAATAGTTGCTATGAAACTGTTATCCAACTGTCATCTTGTTGCTTTCCTGTGGACAGCACGGTTTTCGCACATCTCCAAACAGACGACCTGCAATTCTCCATAAGAGTAGTCGGTTTCATGTGGTCTCAATGAAACTCTGATCTGAGCTGGGCTGAGATACAAAAAAGGAAGACCCAGGCAGAGAACATTACATTATATCATAATTGGTTCTTCTTTGCAGACTGTATGGTGGTAACCTCACACAGCAGTCCTGTGAATCTGTGGCATCAGCTCTCCAGTCACCAAACTCACCCCTGAGAGAGCTGGACCTCAGCTACAATAACCTGGGAGATACAGGAGTGAAGCTGCTCTGTGCTGGACTGAAGAGTCCAAACTGTAAACTACAGAAACTGGGGTAAGTAGTGCTGTGTACTATGTGACCTTTAGTAAATAGAATGAGTGATTACAGAGATATGAAATTAAATGTAAAAAGCTCCTTTTTTAGTTTACTCCTCTCTCCCTCAGCCTTCTTTCATTTCCACATTGGTGTAATCCCTCCCTCCTTGGTCCTATATCACAACAAAGCAAACAGGATAACAGGTTCCTGTGGAGTCTGCACATTGTCAGGTCACAGATGCTACCTGAATGCTGAATGTTCATTCAGAATATTCATTCCCTCTGTCCAATCACAGCGCTTCATACTGCCACCAATCATTTTACAGCTGATAAGTGGTGTTAGCTACTTTACATTAGCTTGATTTCCATCACTGTGGTAAAATGTAAGGTCACAGATTACCTACCTTATAATGTCATGAACCAGCACTGGTATTAGTTTACCTTGTCATGCCACCTCTTGTGTTTGAAAGCATCTCTATGTTATTCCCTGCTGTTAATGAGATCATTCTTCTTGGGAATGGTGTTACATGTTTTACTAAATAAGTGGCTGATATTGAGACTGTGAGAGAGAAAAGCAGCCTAAAGCCACCACTCTACTGCCACTGTGCATCACCACAGATAAGGGGGTACAGTGGAGCTGGTCACTGTCATCAGCCTCACACTGCTGCTCTGATAGTCTCAGTACAGCACAACCTCTCATGTGTTATTATTACTTTAAGTATCTTTACACAGAGTATGAAAACTGAAAGACTTAAAAACACATATTTCCAATGTGGTCCTAGGTGGATAATGTGTGTGTGTGTTCCCTCACAAGATAAGCTGGTATACACAGATGGTCCCAGAGTTACGATGGTCTGATGCAACCATTCCGTTTTTCACTTTCAGTACAGTATTCAACAAATTGCATGAGATATTGAACAGTTTATTATAAAATAGGTTTTGTGTTAATGATTTTGCCCAACTGTAGGCTAATGTAATTGTTCTGAGCAGGTAGGCTAGGCTCGGATATGATGTTCGGTAGGTAAGGTGTATGAAATGCATTTTCAACTATTTTTCATTTATAATGGCTTTATGGGAATGTAACCCCAACGTAAGTCAGGGACCATCTGTATAAACAGTGATCCCTCTCCTATCGCGGTTGTTACATTCCAAGACCGCCCACGAGATGGGAAAAATCGCGAAGTAGAGGCGAGATAGTTATTATATTATTTACGTATATATTAACCCTTTACGAACCTCCCCTACACTGTTATCAACCCTCCCTAGACTGTATTACCTTTTCCCACGCTCTTATATGTAAACACTTTTATGTAAAATATAAATGGAAATACAACACGTACATTTTAAATACATTAAATACCTGTCCATTAAATAGTTTGTAAAACATTTTAAATGTAAATTAAAATTCAATGTACATGCACTGAACTACTGTAAATGGAAATACACATGTAAAGGTAAATTATTTTAAATTAAGAATGAGAAAACATTTTAGTTTATTTTTTACTATATTTTTTACTGTTCATTTTTTTAAGGTTAGAAAATGCTTATTTTATCACAAATATAATGAAATCATGGAATTTAAAAAATTTCTATACCCCACACAAGGCCAGTTCAGTACTGCCCAATTACGACATGAGGGCATCTTAGATTTCCCAACCCAAATCTCATTTACCCGTACGTACAGGTTTTTTTTTGCAATACCCTGTATGTATGTGTTACAAAATGTCTTTTTTTTTTTTTTTTTTTTAACGGTTTTTTGCCTTTTTAGGCTAGAAAATGATTATTTTTTTCATGAAAACAATGAAAGTATTGTAAATTTGGGGAGCGAAAGCAGAACCGCGATACAGAGAGGGAAAACTGTATATGCCAATGAGCCAAAACATTATAACCCCGATTTCCCCGATGGCAGTGGCCTCTTTCAGCAGGATAATGCACCCTGCCACTAGGGCTGTGACGATAACCACATTAATGCCATACCGTGGTATCAGGTGGTGTACCGCGGCGTTGAGCCCATCACTGTCATTATCATCATAACAGCTTTTTTCCCCTTATCTGAGAGTGATACCATCCTCGTGTAGCTTTTGGCTTGGTCTGTGGCCTTGTCTACACGTATCCAGATATTTTTGAAAACTCAAATTTGTTCTATCAGCTTTGAAAAGGATCACGTCCACAGTACAAGTGTTTTTTTTCTCTCCACACGAGAACATATGTGAATATAGGAGCTTTTTCTTCATGACATGCAAAGCTATAATGGCAAATTAGCTCTCTAATCAGGAAAGTATGAACAATTGAACAATTATGAAAAATTAACATCTTGTTACAATTCTGAGGTTGCAGTTGTGGTTGGAATAAAAACCAGCATACACAGTGGGCCCCCAATACTGACGTTGAGGACCGCTGCTCTAGGCAAAGTTCTGCTGGGAAACCCTGGATCCTGGCATTCATGTGGATTTTACATGCAATGGTACTCCCTGATGGCAGTGGCCTCTTTCAGCAGGATAAAGCGCTCAGCCACACTGTACACATTGTTCAGGAATGGTTTGAGGAAAATGGAGAAGAGTTCAAGGTGTTGCCCTGGCCTCCAAATTCCCCAGATCTCAATCCGATCGAGCATCTGTGGGATGTGCTGGAACAAGTTTGATCTGTATATTTATACCGTATATTTATAGTGTGTATGTTCTCTCTGCAGGCTGGGTTGGTGTATATTTATAGTGTGTATGTTCTCTCTGCAGGCTGGGTTGGTGTATATTTATAGTGTGTATGTTCTCTCTGCAGGCTGGGTTGGTGTATATGTGAAGTCTGTGTTTTCCTTCCACAGGCTGGGTTGGTGTAATCTCACAGAGGGCTGCTGTGATGATCTGGCCTCAGTCCTGCATTCCCCCCACTCAGAGCTGATAGATCTGGAGCTCAGAGACAATGAGCTGCAGGATTCAGGAGTGAGAGCGCTATCTGCTGGACTGGAGGACCCACACTGTAAACTGCAGAGACTGGGGTGAGTCTCATATCTGATATCAGTTGGCACAATCCTTGCAATAAGGATAAAATCTAATGATTAGAAATAATACCCTACATCATTTTCAGCTCATATGTAATAAATAAACCACAATGTCAAATAAAATATGACAGGATGGTGTGATGTAGTCGTGAGACAAAGCCTTAAGGGGTTTATTTTACAGTTACATAGTATATATGATCTAATGTTAAATGAGCTGGGATGAACATTACTGTGTCTGTCATATTTAATGCTGCTGTGTAGCTAGCACACAGACAGACATTTTACATTGACAACCATGTTGAAAATAAGTGTTTTTTTTTTATTTGTCCTGTGTCTGGGTGCAGATATTTAAGCAATGACAAACTCAAGTCAGTAACACAGTAAAGTCTGTATCACACTCAGGTCTGCTCTGCTGTGATTGTTGCTCATTGGTTGAGTCACTCTGCAGCACAGCCTTGATGAAATCAGACTGCTTCCTGTGACACTGCATGGCTAATGACCTATGAAAATGATGTAAATTGTAGGGACAGAAATACAACAGAATAAAGTAAATAAAACCCAAACAAAAGAACTCAAGTTCTACATAAGAAGAGACACAAAATGGGTACAAATGGATGCTGTGTGTTCATGACATCATATAAAAAGCGTTTCACTGTGTTGATGAAAGAAAAACATGTGCACCCTCCAGCCAATCAGCAATGGCTATTTAACCAAGACTTAGCATAAAAGATGTACAACAAACTGCTGTGTGTTTAATAATTATAATTACTAATTTCATAGCCTTGTTGCCATTTTTTCTAAATGGTTTGTTTGTCCAGAGCTGATCTCCTTCTCTCTGCAGGCTGTCAGGCTGTCAGGTCACAGAGAGAGGCTGTGATTCTCTGACTTCAGCTCTCCGTTCAAACCCCTCACACCTGAGAGAGCTGGATCTGAGCTACAATCACCCAGGAAACTCAGGAGTGAGAGCGCTCTCTGCTGCTAAACTGGACACACTTACACTGCTGTAAGTACAGAGAGTTTCCACACTGTACCTCATAGACACACTGCTGTAAGTACAGAGAGTTTCCACACTGCACCTCATAGACACACTGCTGTAAGTACAGAGAGTTTCCACACTGCACCTCATAGACACACTGCTGTAAGTACAGAGAGTTTCCATGCTGCACCTCATAGACACACTACTGTGAGTACAGAGAGTTTCCACACTTCACCTCATAGACACACTGCTGTAAATACAGAGAGTTTCCACACTGCACCTCATAGACACGCTGCTGTAAGTACAGAGAGTTTCCACACTGCACCTCATAGACACACTGCTGTGAGTACAGAGAGTTTCCACACTGCACCTCATAGACACACTGCTGTAAGTACAGAGAGTTTCCACACTGCACCTCATAGACACACTGCTGTAAGTACAGAGAGTTTCCACACTGCACCTCATAGACACACTGCCGTGAGTACAGAGAGTTTCCACACTGCACCTCATAGACACACTGCTGTAAGTACAGAGAGTTTCCACACTGCACCTCATAGACACACTGCTGTAAGTACAGAGAGTTTCCACACTGCACCTCATAGACACACTGCCGTGAGTACAGAGAGTTTCCACACTGCACCTCATAGACACACTGCTGTAAGTACAGAGAGTTTCCACACTGCACCTCATAGACACACTGCTGTGAGTACAGAGAGTTTCCACACTGCACCTCATAGACACACTGCTGTAAGTACAGAGAGTTTCCACACTGCACCTCATAGACACACTGCTGTAAGTACAGAGAGTTTCCATGCTGCACCTCATAGACACACTACTGTGAGTACAGAGAGTTTCCACACTTCACCTCATAGACACACTGCTGTAAATACAGAGAGTTTCCACACTGCACCTCATAGACACGCTGCTGTAAGTACAGAGAGTTTCCACACTGCACCTCATAGACACACTGCCGTGAGTACAGAGAGTTTCCACACTGCACCTCATAGACACACTGCTGTAAGTACAGAGAGTTTCCACACTGCACCTCATAGACACACTGCTGTAAGTACAGAGAGTTTCCACACTGCACCTCATAGACACACTGCCGTGAGTACAGAGAGTTTCCACACTGCACCTCATAGGCACACTGCTGTAAGTACAGAGAGTTTCCACACTGCACCTCATAGACACACTGCTGTAAGTACAGAGAGTTTCCACACTGCACCTCATAGACACACTGCTGTAAGTACAGAGAGTTTCCACACTGCACCTCATAGACACACTGCTGTAAGTACAGAGAGTTTCCACACTGCACCTCATAGACACACTGCTGTAAGTACAGGGAGTTTCCGCACTGCACCTCATAGACACACTGCTGTAAGTACAGAGAGTTTCCACACTGCACCTCATAGACACACTGCTGTAAGTACAGAGAGTTTCCACACTGCACCTCATAGACACACTGCTGTAAGTGAAGAGAGTTTCCATACTGTGTGTCACTCAGTCTCTGTCTGTTCTGCTGTTCCCACAGTGTGGACCATGGAAGAGAGAGCAGGAACAAACCAGGACCCAGGAAATGTGAGTCTATCAGCACTGAACACTCCCTCATTTCTTCTCCTCCCTCACCCCCTCCTTCTTTCATAATTCTTCTCTTCTTCAACCCCTCCCTCTTTTTCTCTTTCACAGTCTTTCGTAGTGACTTTCTCTCTCACACTGCATTACACACATAATGAGATGAATATTAATAAAGATAATTAATCTCATTCATGTCTCTGATCTGCAGATGGCTGTCAGCTCACACTGGATCCAAACACAGCACACAGAAAGCTGTCTCTGTCTGAGGGGAACAGGAAGGTGGCATGGGGAATAGAGAACCAGCCATACCCTGATCATCCAGAGAGATTTGACTTCTTTGAGCAGGTTTTGTGCAGAGAGAATCTGTCTGAGCGCAGCTACTGGGAGGCTGAGTGGAGTGAGCCTGAGTTGGGATGGGTTTATTTCACAGTGACATATAAAGACATTAGCAGGAAAGGAGGGAGTGATGACTGCAGGTTTGGACGGAATAAAAACTCCTGGAATCTCAACTGCTTGAAACACAGATACTCTGTCTGGCACAACAAGAAGAGAACAGCCATACCTGTCACTCCCTCCCCCTACCGCAGATTAAGAGTATGTATGCACAGAGTAGGAGTGTGTGTGTACAGAGTAGGAGTGTGTGTGGACCGTCCAGCCAGCACTCTGTCCTTCTACAGTGTCTCTGACTCTGACACACTGACCCTCCTGCACAGATTCCACACCAGCTTCACTGAACACACACCCCTCTGTGCTGGGTTTGAAGTGTGGGGTACTGGCACTTCAGTGTCCCTGTGCCAACTGGAGTAGAGTCACACACACACACACACACACACACACACACACACAGTCACTTAGACAACCATATACACACACCCACTCTACCTGATACACACCACAGAGTACCACAAACACACACATACACGCTCTGCCTAACACACTTTTGATCAACCATAATCTCAACCTGGGGTATCATCCATCCATATATGAAACACGCACGTGTGCAAACACACACACACACACACAAACACATTTGTTTAGGAACAAGTCTTGATTTGGGAACATTGGTTGTTATGTGAAAGGAGTCCTGTCGTCATTTTTTGTGTTTTTTTAGTTTTGCGAAAACTAGGTATTGTTTCAGAAAATGGATAAACAAGAAATTATTTTTTTTATTGAAATAAAACCAGGAATCATTTTATTTTAAAATATCTTGAACTATTTTAAATAGAAAGCTAATAAGCATTTATATTTTATAGCTGTTCATGAACTGGCAAAAGCTCTAAGGGTTGAATTATAGTGGTCTGTGGGGGTGAGGTCTGTGATAAGTAAACTTTGTCATTGCTTTTAACTGATTCCATTTTAACGTAGTTTGTGATAGCCAAGCAAGAAATGTTTATGAGTACACGGCCTGTTGGTAAGATTGGTAATCACTTGGTGAGTCAATTGTAAATGATGATGAGTGTATTCAAAACTTGCTAATTGCCTTAGCAACTTACAACTTAGCAATACCTTAGAACTTGAGTTTTATTCCATTCTTGGTAAACTCATATCTACCTTGTCAAACTTGTGTGGGCTTTTCTGCCCCCAAGTGGTGAACAAGTGCTTTTTAACTGTTCTCACACTGAATAAACCTTTGCTCCTGTGTGGTGGGTTGGTCTTTGGCGTTGGCCCCCATTAGGGTTTAGGTTAAGTTTAAACCCATTCCATCTGGTATTGGACACTAGTTGTCTAGCTGCGCACAGGTTAACTCACCTGTCATCACATATGTGTATTACTGACAACATTCAAGAGGATCTCATGGTTTTATAAACACGAATTTTTCTATGAAGTAAGAACATTCCATGCTTTTGAAGTGAGCAGCATTTAATTAATTACCACCACGAACATTTTCCATTTGCCATGAACATAACCAGTGGTTGCTTTCTGTTTAATTTATTGTATTGACCCTCATCCTGGATCGGTTTTTGTGCAAGAATTGACACTGACCTGCTATCACACAATGGACCACAGTTCACTCCTATAAATGGAGACAACTGTTCCTTAAGTTTACCAGTCAACAAATTTCAATCTCCAAATGAGTCAACGCGGCATACCTGGGGTGGTGCACACAAAAAGGATTCTCCTGTGTTCTCCATTTTGATAGCAATATTATCTATATCCTCAAAAGGGCTCCAGATGATGTGAGGATAATGCGCCGGATTCTAACACGGCAACACAAAATAATATTAATATTCTAAATAAACATAAGTGTACAAGTTTTACCCTTAGTAGACTCACGTGGAAATCAGTCTCATTTTATTAGTTAATCGATCTCATTTTTAATAATTATGAACTATAATTACTGACACTCTAATCTATAATTAAAGATGCAACAACTACTAATTCATAACGGTTGAAGGCATTACGTTCAGATTGATTTGACCTCGGCTCATGTTCTTACAATATCAATACAGACACAACGTTTCATAAATTATATTTATTAAACAACAGTGAAAATCCTAACTAAACAGTTAGGAAATTATGTGTGTGTGTGCGTGCGTGCATACATGGGTTGGGAACAATGACCGCGTTCCAGTCTGTATATACACGTGTCGGTAACATGCACAGCGCTTCGTAATGATCCAAATTCCACGGCTGGTGTGGCGGATTTGGAGGAAAATGTATATATCGTGTTAGTCGTTATGGAGACCGCATGCAGAGGTCTCGGTTAAAAAAGTTAAATTATACATTCCTGTGTGTGGAATATATAATAATTGATAGCTAGTATAAAGCTAATTAGCTGTAGCTAGCTAGCCAATACTGGGGCAGACTATACAGGGTTATACATAATACAGATATTGCAGTTACGTTGCATTGTAATTAAACAGAATGTGAGACTTCCAATGCGAGTGCCTGGTGTGTCCGTCTTACTTGTAGTTGCTATCTGGGGATAGCAAATACCGCAGTTCATTTGTCCAAGGGGTTTGTCCTTTCATCCGTCCGTTGTTGGAGAAGGAATCCCGCTGCTGAACTTTCTGAAACGGCACGTCGTCCGAGTTTGCACGTCTGAATCGGATGATTTGGTTCGCTGTTGTTGGATGTTTCAGATGCTGTGAAGCAAGCTAAAAATGTGGTTCAGTGTTACCACGCAGGATGGCGGTGGATCCGTCGCGCGAAGTAGGCCAGTAATGCACTGTGCTGTGCAGGATGGCTGAGCGCTGACTCCGAGACGAAGCGCAAGCCTGGAGCAAAAGTTTCTTGCTTGCGTTCTGCACGCCAGAGGCGGACGAGCAATAACAAGCAGAAGAGGAGAAGCAACAGGCAGAGACAGGGAGTTTGTCTGACCTTTTGTCGTGTAAGTTTTATTGCCCTTTGCGTGTTTCCAGCGCTACAGTATTGGTGTACCGTAGCGCACATGGGCTGTCTTAAGCGATTAGACTGTTCAAAACACGCGCTTACTGGTGATGTCAGGATGAGCGTGTGCACATTGGTAGAGCCGTTTGCTAGGGACCCTACAGTCTTATTGTCATTCTTTTGAGCAAAGACCTGACACCTACCACATTTCACAGCTACTGGTCTGCCAGAGGGACCCAACCTTGTATTTAACATTTCTTCTATATAAACAGGAAGTGAGATGGACATATGGGCTGCGTTCCAATCCGAAATAAAATCCTCCCTTCACTTCTTCCCTCAAATCGAGTGAGCCCTCCAGTGACGTAGCAGGCGAGGGAGCCCTTCCCGGCGAGGGGAGCAATGGAGGGGAGGGTTCGTTGCTTTTCGAATTGGAATGACCCTCGCGGTTCTTCCTCACTTTGTGTTCGTTTGCAAGGACTGGATTGCCGCGATGTGTCCCTTACAGGCTGCAGTACCTGTTCCAGTTAAATTCTCCACCCCAAAACCAATCTAAAGACGGAGAGAGTTCTCTCTAGGCTACCTTATGCAACTTAACCATTAATATAGTTAGACAGTGAAGATGCATGTTAGCTAGATATGCCTACATATCTAGCATATTCCCCATGCCAAAATGCTTATATTTTCCATTTTTATTTACTATTAATAGATGTGATGTTATTTTCAATAAAGTTGCCAAGCTTTTCCAATGTGAAACCACTTATTTGTATGCACGATTTAATAATCATATTGAATAATTATCACAATCATAACAATAGTTACTATAATTATTTGTGTAACACCTTTTGAGCAGGGTGAATCCCGAAGTGATTCCCATAGACAAGTACAGATAATTAATAAAATCGGTAACGATAAAATATGGTAAAACAGATCAGTAACTAACTGCAACAGTAACCAAGTAATGATAAATAAGTGTAAGGTGTAACAGGGTTTAAAAGTACATATGTGTAGAGACAGGTAAAATGATGAACAAAAAATAAAAATCAAGATCAATATCAGACGAATAAACCCGAATTATGCTACGATATACATAGGCAATTATAC
Source organism: Albula goreensis (assembly GCA_022829145.1). Lineage (NCBI taxonomy): Eukaryota > Metazoa > Chordata > Actinopteri > Albuliformes > Albulidae > Albula > Albula goreensis. The sequence goes on along the minus strand of CM040757.1, from coordinate 2,872,062 downwards.
CAGTATGTTTAAATGGCGATTTAAAAACAGTTCGTACTGAACAGGAGATTCTATTTCATGCTGTGCGAATGATTGAAGCTAAAGGTAGCATAACTGTTACATTTAAAGATTCAGAAAATGTAGGTTATTCTTAACAAAATGCATGGCTACGGCAGCTATGCCTCCACCAGGTTATGAGAGCTTATGATTAAAACTTCATGGTCAAAACGTATATTTTTTTGGACTACCAATGAACTTGATAAGCGGCTATTGAGTGTTGGGCATTTCCTTTGAATCTGTAAGATTTAAATAACGACTCACCACCAACAACATAGCATTTTAGCGAATGGATTGTATAATCGATCGGCAACAGAGGTCTTTGAACTTGGTAAACGTTTTTAAATTTGCTTGTTCTTTGGTAGCAAGAGCATAATATTCAAATAAAGTTTAACACGTGGGCAAGCGAGCAAGCATCGCCGTGCATTCTGGGCAATATCAAGGCTTGGAGGGATGATTTTTGTTGGCTCCGTTGGAGGGAGTGAAACCGAGGGCTTGAGCAAATGAAAATTCGCCCTTCCCTCAACAAATCTGGATTGGAATCGCCCTAACGGTGGCAGCCATCTTGCATACGGGACTTTTTGGGGATTCCCCCCTTGATTGAAGGGAAGTGAGCACGAAGAAGCAAACATTTTTTCGGATTGGAACGCAGCCATTATGTTGCCCGCTATTGTCCATTGGAGAATTGCTTTCCGGTAAAGAAAAAGATGTTGTTATTTATGTTCCTCCAAACCAAACAATCTTTCAAAAAAAGAATACACTTTATGAATTAGGCGCATTTCATTATTGTCTTTGCCTTGTATTTTTACACAACATAAAGAGAGTCCAAATTAACATTTTAGCTCTTAAAACAAGGTAGCATGAACAAATTAAGTGGTGTCTGTCTTGCTTTTGTAGGTGAGCTTTGTGAAACGATCTACCTCCCTGAAAACAGCTGGAATGTCCGTCACTAGTGACAGCTAGCGCTTGGAACCTGAGCTGTCACTTGTCATCATGTCCGCATCACTTCTCTCATTCAGCTTGGTTAGCTGCATAGCCTACACACGATTTCCTTAATTTTATGAGCCTTGAAAAAAATGTAACTGAGGGATAAATTATATGTCCCTAAGTTGAAATGAGAATGTATTTAATATTGTGAATTTTAAGAAGGAACGTTACGTATCACTGCTCGTTTTGTAGTGGGCATGCGCCTTTTGCCTGTGTATCTACACCACTGGTATTAACCGTAGTATGATCTTACATGGTCACCTTAGAGGGCTCAGCTTTTCCCCACGTTTACCTTAAAGGATTTTATTCAAAGTTTAGCGATGACAGAAACAGTTTTGAGATACAGTGCGTCAGTCTTAAATTTTTACTTTTACTGCACCATCTGTCTGCATCTTCATTAAAAAAACAGAAAAACATAATAGACCTTTCGCTTGTTGCTGACCTCAGCAGGAAATGAAATGTAAAAAGCTGAAATATGACAGCAATATCTGACCTTGCATTATCGTTCGCCATTGTGTTTTAGTCAGGAGCTAGAAAAAAGTTAAAGCAGGGTGATAAATTAAAACAAACAGCATGAAAAATGAGGCTGATATCAGACAGATATTCATTCTGAATCATTGACGTTCTTTTGCTGAAAAAAGAAGCCATGGTGGATTTTTTGGAGAAAGAACCCAGACTTACTTGTTCAGAACAAGCCATTGTGTGCTTGCACGGGTCCGCGACCCATAGTTTAAGCAGCACAGAGCTAGGCTAGCAGGCAATGAGCTGTAGCTACACTATGAGCTGGCTTTGAACAATCAACCATTGCTGTTGTAGATTTCGTGGTTTCTGTTTAACACACAGGGCTGCAAACTGTCTCGCATTGGAGGTTATTAGACACACGCAATTAAGCACTATCACACATTTTAAACGTTGAGCAACGATAGACTAAATAAGCACGTTAAGATTGAGATGACATGAAATGGCGATGACATCGATTTGGATTTTCCCAGGTCAGGTGGCGAGCGCAACCATCAACCATTTGTTTCTTTCTTGGGGGGGCAAAGTGAATTCTAAACTGGTGAGTAAAGACGTTTACACCAACTATGGAGAGATATCATGAACTTTCAACACAATTGTGTAAAAGATATTAATTGCCCACAAATAGGATGGCAACTGAGGTGGCAAGGCCATTTTCGGGGGTGGCAGCTGCAACCCCTTGCCACCCTTGGAACCGCCACAGGAACTGAGATATAACATGACTCAGGCCTGAAGTGGACAGGGTTGTATCGATTTCCTCACACTCCATGGCTGCGTTCCAATCCGAAAAAATGCTTGCTTCTTCGTGCTCACTTCCCTTCAATCAAGGGGGGAATCCCCAAAAAGTCCCGTATGCAAGATGGCTGCCACCGTTAGGGCGATTCCAATCCAGATTTGTTGAGGGAAGGGCGAATTTTCATTTGCTCAAGCCCTCGGTTTCACTCCCTCCAACGGAGCCAACAAAAATCATCCCTCCAAGCGTTGATATTGTCCAGAATGCACGGCGATGCTTGCTCGCTTGCCCACGTGTTAAACTTTATTTGAATATTATGCTCTTGCTACCAAAGAACAAGCAAATTTAAAAACGTTTACAAGTTCAAAGACCTCTGTTGCCGATCGATTATACAATCCATTCGCTAAAATGCTATGTTGTTGGTGGTGGTCGTTATTTAAATCTTACAGATTCAAAGGAAATGCCCAACACTCAATAGCCGCTTATCAAGTTCATTGGTAGTCCAAAAAAAATATACGTTTTGACCATGAAGTTTTAATCATAAGCTCTCATAACCTGGTGGAGGCATAGCTGCCGTAGCCATGCATTTTGTTAAGAATAACCTACATTTTCTGAATCTTTAAATGTAACAGTTATGCTACCTTTAGCTTCAATCATTCGCACAGCATGAAATAGAATCTTCTGTTCAGCACGAACTGTTTTTAAATCGCCATTTAAACATACTGGTATAATTGCCTATGTATATCGTAGCATAATTCCGGGTTTATTCGTCTGATATTGATATTGATTTTTATTTTTTGTTCATCATTTTACCTGTCTCTACACATATGTACTTTTAAACCCTGTTACACCTTACACTTATTTATCATTACTTGGTTACTGTTGCAGTTAGTTACTGATCTGTTTTACCATATTTTATCGTTACCCGATTTTATTAATTATCTGTACTTGTCTATGGAATCACTTCGGGATTCACCCTGCTCAAAAGGTGTTACACAAATAATTATAGTAACTATTGTTATGATTGTGATAATTATTCAATATGATTATTAAATCGTGCATACAAATAAGTGGTTTCACATTGGAAAAGCTTGGCAACTTTATTGAAAATAACATCACATCTATTAATAGTAAATAAAAATGGAAAATATAAGCATTTTGGCATGGGGAATATGCTAGATATGTAGGCATATCTAGCTAACATGCATCTTCACTGTCTAACTATATTAATGGTTAAGTTGCATAAGGTAGCCTAGAGAGAACTCTCTCCGTCTTTAGATTGGTTTTGGGGTGGAGAATTTAACTGGAACAGGTACTGCAGCCTGTAAGGGACACATCGCGGCAATCCAGTCCTTGCAAACGAACACAAAGTGAGGAAGAACCGCGAGGGTCATTCCAATTCGAAAAGCCACGAACCCTCCCCTCCATTGCTCCCCCTCGCTCGGGAAGGGCTCCCTCGCCTGCTACGTCACTGGAGGGCTCACTCGATTGGAGGGAAGAAGTGAAGGGAGGATTTTATTTCGGATTGGAACGCAGCCAATGACAAATCAAGTAGGCTACTAAAGCCTTGCCCCCTCTTCCACAAATCATACAAAACGATGCGATTCTATTTCGCAAGAACTCACGTTAAATTTTTATTAGGCAAGATTCATACAGTAGATCATATCTAAACATCAGTCTAAAGCGCTCAATTTTGTGAGGAATAAAAAAAGGACATGGGTCTTACGCGCAAGGTATTATTCTCGTTCATCTGAGAGGCAACTCGTTCGCGGACGACCCATCAACACTCTCTAGGCCAGGGGTCCCCAACCACCCGGCCGCGGACCAGTACTGGGCCGTGGGTCCTTTAGTACCGGGCCGCAAAAAAATAATAAAAAGTTTTTATTTCATTAAATTAGTCCGTAAGGTATTTTATTTTGAAAAAATGACCACTGCTGTCCGTGCTGTTTACATTTGTCCGTAGAGCAGTGCATTCGCATTTTACGCGAAGATGTGGTCCTGAAAAGCCTCGCATAAAGCAAAATCACGTAATTCAAGTCTAATATCCCCATTTAAATTAATGGAAATGCTCGAGATGCGTTCTGCGGTCGCGTAACGTCGACTGACTTACTCAGAAAA
>CM040757.1:2807959-2867169 GCA_022829145.1 Albula goreensis | reverse complement strand
GACTATCAGAGCAGCAGTGTGAGGCTGATGACAGTGACTGACTCCACTGTACCCCCTTATCTGTGGTGATGCCCCCTAATGACATTAGAGTGGTGGCTTTAGGCTGCTTTTCTCTCTCACAGTCTCAATATCAATACTTATTTAGCAAAACATGTCACACCATTCCCAAGAAGAATGATCTCATTAACAGCAGGGAATAACACAGAGATGCCTTGAAACACAAGAGGTGGCATGACAAGGTAAAGTAATACCAGTGCTGGTTCATGACATTATAAGGTAGGTAATCAGTGACCTTACATTTTACCACAGTGATGGAAATCAAGCTAATGTTAGCCTGCTAACGCCATTTATCAGCTGTGAAGAAATGTTTGAGCAGTATAAGTGCTGTGATTGGACAGAGGGAATGAATATTCTGAATGGACATTCAGCATTCAGGCAGAATCTGTGACCTGACAATGTGCAGACTCCACAGGAACCTGTTATCCTGTTTGCTTTGTTGTGATATAGGACCAAGGAGGAAGGGATTAGACCAATGTGGAAATGAAAGAAGGCTGAGGGAGAGAGGAGTAAACCAAGAAAGAACTAGCTTTTTAACATTACATTTTATAGTTCTGTAATCAATAATTCTACTATAATGGTCACTTAAAAGCACACCTTTTCTCACCCAAGTGTCTGTAGTTTACAGTTTGGACTATTCCAGTCCATCACAGAGCAGCTTCACTCCTGAATCTCCCAGGTTATTGTAGCTGAGGTCAGCTCTCTCAGAGGGGTGAGTTTGGTGACTGGAGAGCTGATGCCACAGATTCACAGGACTCCTGTGTGAGTTACCACCATACAGTCTGCAAAAAAAAGAATAATTATGATATAATGTAATGTTCTGTAATGCATAGGTCTTCCTTTTTGTATCTTAGCCCAGCTAAGATCAAGGAGTTGCGTGAGACCATGAAATCGACAACTCTTATTGAGGAATTGCAGGTCATCTGATAGTAGATGTGCAAAAACCGTGCTGTCCACATGAAAGTAACAAGATGACAGTTAGATAACAGTTTCATACTATTAACAGGATTTATTGTTTTATGTCAGCTGTTCGCTTGCTACAAAGCAGGAAAACTTTGATAAATGGCTGACAACAGTGATCATGATGATTTGCTTGGTCTAGTAACAATAATGTTACTAAAGGCTTCTGAGCGTCACAACATTGTGGAGTTTTAAAGAAAGTGTGGAGCTGATAATGGTTTTTCGCGCCTGACACACTCTGAAATGAGCTGTAAACATATACCAACCAAGCCTGCAGAAGAACACACACATTCTCACCAAGGGCCACACTGGCAATATGTATTTTAAATCTTTCACTTGTAATCTTCTGGGCACGGATATTAAGCAATAACATGAGAGGTTGTGCTATGCTGAGACTGTCAAACTCTGGGCCAGGACTCAAGCACGGAAACAGAAAAATAACAAACCAAAGTTTATTAGGCAGCCAAAAACACAAAAACAAAAATCAAAGTCAAAAACCAGGCAGGGGTTAAAACCAGGAAGTCAAGGCAACAGTACAAAATCAGAATCCAAAACGCAAAGTCAAAAACGGGCAGATAAAGTCTGTCAACAGGCAGACTCGGTGTCAGTACAAAATCAAAGGGCAGGAATAAAAGACCAGAAAACAGACACCCAGGTAATAACAGAACAGACAGGCAGAAGAGAGCATGGCACAACAGGCACAAAAACACTGAGACAGACACAAAGAACAAAGAATTATAAATGCACAGACTAACGAGCAACTGAGACTCAGGTGAACAACAGGGCAGAAACTGAAACAAATGAGCAATCAACAGAACGAAACAGGGAGGGTGGGGCTAACACAGAAAGGAGAATGAAAACAAAGGCATGAATAGGAAACAGAAAAAACCAAAACAAATGAACACAGCCGAACAAAGATAACAGAACACACAAGATCAGACTGCATTATTGACGAGACCCCAGACAGCACATGAGGGCTCATGGACTGTGTGTACAAGTGCAGCTACTGATAAATAGCGTAACTTACACATGCTAACTGGGCTTCATTTAGATAGAGAGAGGCCCCATCAACAGCATGAAGCTTACCTGACTGTGCCTGAGAGCCACATAACCATACCAGTCTTTACTACAGCATTTATCTAACTGTGTATTTCCAGCTTGTCTTCACAGCTTTCAGGTAAACATCACTTATCAGCTGTAGAAATGATTGGTGGGAATAGGGCGTAGTGTGACTGACAGGAACCAATTGGTCTCATGTGGAAAACAAAGAAGACTGAGGAGAGGAGTAAACCAAGAAAGAACTAGCTTTTAACATTCCATTTTATAGTTCTGTAATCAATAATTCTACTCTAATGGTCACGTAAAAACACACAGCACTACTCACCTCAGTGTCTGTAGTTTACAGTTTGGACTCTTCAGTCCAGCACAGAGCAGCTTCACTCCTGAATCTCCCAGGTTATTGTAGCTGAGGTCCAGCTCTCTCAGGTGAGTTTGGTGACTGGAGAGCTGATGCCACAGATCTAAGAGATTCTGTGTGAGGTTACCACCATACAGTCTGCAAAAACCAATTATGATATAATGTAATGTTCTGTAATGCCTGGGTCTTCCTTTTTGTATCTGAGCCTCAGCTAAGATCAGGGTTGCATTGAGACCATGAAATCGACAACTCTTATTGAGAACTGCAGGTCATCTGATAGCAGATGTGCAAAACCGCATGTCCACATGAAAGTAACAAGATGACAGTTAGATAACAAAGCCATACTATTAAATATGATTTATTGTTTATATGTCAGCTGTTTCAGCTTGCTACAAAGTAGAAAACTTTGATAAATGGCTTACAACAGTGATCAAGATGATTTGCTTGGTCTCAGCAACAATAATGTTACTAAAAAACTACTGGAGACGCTACAACATTGTGAGTTTTAAAAGAAAGTGGAGCTGATAATGGTTTTCAGCGCCTGGACACACTCTGAAATGAGCTGTAAACATATACCAACCAAGCCTGCAGAAGAACACACACATTCTCCAATTAAGTAATACACTGGCAATGTGTGTTTTTAAATCTTTCACTTGTAATCTTCTGGGCAATGGATATTTAAGCAATAACACATGAGAGGTTGTGCTATACTGAGACTGTCAGAACTCTGGCCAGGACTCAAGCACGGAAACAGAAAAATAACAAACCAAAGTTTATTGAGGCAGCCAAAACACAAAAACAAAATCAGTCAAAGCCAGGCAGGGGTTAAAACCAGGAAGTCAAGGCACAGTACAAAATCGTGAATCCAAAACGCAAAGTCAAAAACGGGCAGATAAAGTCTGTCAACAGTAGACTCGGTATGCACAAAAATCAAAGGGGCAGGAACTCAAAGATCAGAAAACAGACACAGGTAATAAATAGTGTTATGACAGGCAGGAAAGAAAGGCTTGTAGCACAACAGGCACAAAAACACTGAGACGAACTTGCTGTGAACAAAAAGGGTATAAATGCACAAGACTAACGAGCAACTGAGACCAGGTGAACAACAGGGCAGAAACTGAAACAAATGAGCAATCAACATGAACAGGAAACAGGAGGTAAGCTACTTAAAGGAGAATGAAAACAAAGGCACATGAATAGGAAACGAAAAAACCAAAACAAATGAACACAGCCGAACAAAGATAATGAACACAAGATCAGATCAAAGGATGAGGAGAGATTTAGAATGAGCACAGCAAGTCATGGATCAGGGCAATGCAGCTACTGGAGATAAATAGCTGGCTAACTTATGCCATAACTGGGCTTCATTTAGATAGAGAGACCCCATCAACAGCATGAAGCTTACCTGACTGTGCCTGGAGAGCCACATAATTGCTCACAGTCTTTACTACAGCATTTATCTAACTGTGTATTTCCAGCTTATGCAGCTTTCAAGGTAAAATACTTATCGAGCTGTGAATGATTGCGGGAATAGGACGTGAGTGTGACTGACAGAACCAATATCAAAAGAAGGCTGAGGGAGAGAGGAGTAAACCAAGAAAGAACTAGCTTTTAACATTACATTTTATAGTTCTGTAATCAATAATTCTACTATAATGGTCACTTAAAAGCACACAGCACTACTCACCCAAGTGTCTGTAGTTTACAGTTTGGACTGTTCAGTCCATCACAGAGCAGCTTCACTCCTGAATCTCCCAGGTTATTGTAGCTGAGGTCCAGCTCTCTCAGGGGTGAGTTTGGTGACTGGAGAGCTGATGCCACAGATTCACAGGACTCCTGTGTGAGGTTACCACCATACAGTCTGCAAAAAAGAACCAATTATGATATAATGTAATGTTCTGTAATGCCTGGGTCTTCCTTTTTTGTATCTTAGCCCAGCTAAGATCAGGGTTGCATTGAGACCACATGAAATCGACAACTCTTATTGAGAATTGCAGGTCATCTGATAGTAGATGTGCAAAAACCGTGCTGTCCACATGAAAGTAACAAGATGACAGTTAGATAACAGTTTCATACTATTAACAGGATTTATTGTTTATATGTCAGCTGTTTCAGCTTGCTACAAAGCAGGAAAACTTTGATAAATGGCTGACAACAGTGATCATGATGATTTGCTTGGTCTAGTAACAATAATGTTACTAAAAACTACGGAGACGTCACAACATTGTGGAGTTTTAAAAGAAAGTGTGGAGCTGATAATGGTTTTTTCAGCGCCTGACACACTCTGAAATGAGCTGTAAACATATACCAACCAAGCCTGCAGAAGAACACACACATTCTCCACCAAGGGCCACACTGGCAATATGTGTTTTTAAATCTTTCACTTGTAATCTTCTGGGCACGGATATTTAAGCAATAACACATGAGAGGTTGTGCTATACTGAGACTGTCAGAACTCTGGGCCAGGACTCAAGCACGGAAACAGAAAAAATAACAAACCAAAGTTTATTGAGGCAGCCAAAAACACAAAAACAAAAATCAAAGTCAAAGCCAGGCAGGGGTTAAAACCAGGAAGTCAAGGCAACAGTACAAAATCAGAATCCAAAACGCAAAGTCAAAAACGGGCAGATAAAGTCTGTCAACAGGCAGACTCGGTGTCAGTACAAAATCAAAGGGCAGGAACTCAAAGACCAGAAAACAGACACAGGTAATAACAGGCAGACAGGCAGGAAAAGAAAGGCTTGTAGCACAACAGGCACAAAAACACTGAGACGAACTTACAAAGAACAAAAAGGGTATAAATGCACAAGACTAACGAGCAACTGAGACTCAGGTGAACAACAGGGCAGAAACTGAAACAAATGAGCAATCAACAGAACAGGAAACAGGGAGGGTGGGGCTAACACGAAAGGAGAATGAAAACAAAGGCACATGAATAGGAAACGAAAAAACCAAAACAAATGAACACAGCCGAACAAAGATAACAGAACACACAAGATCAGACTGCATTATTGACAGAGACTGAACAGCACATGGGGCTCATGGACTGTGTGTACAAGTGCAGCTACTGATAAATAGCTGGCTAACTTACATGCTAACTGGGCTTCATTTAGATAGAGAGACCCCATCAACAGCATGAAGCTTACCCTGACTGTGCCTGAGAGCCACATAACTGCTCACAGTCTTTACTACAGCATTTATCTAACTGTGTATTTCCAGCTTATGCAGCTTTCAAGGTAAACATCACTTATCAGCTGTGAAATGATTGGTGGGAATAGGACGTAGTGTGACTGACAGGAACCAATTGGTCTCATGTGGAAAACAAAAGAAGACTGAGGGAGAGAGGAGTAAACCAAGAAAGAACTAGCTTTTTAACATTCCATTTTATAGTTCTGTAATCAATAATTCTACTCTAATGGTCACGTAAAAACACACAGCACTACTCACCTCAGTGTCTGTAGTTTACAGTTTGGACTCTTCAGTCCAGCACAGAGCAGCTTCACTCCTGAATCTCCCAGGTTATTGTAGCTGAGGTCCAGCTCTCTCAGGGGTGAGTTTGATGACTGGAGAACTGAGGCCACAATTTCACAGGACTGCTTTGTGAGGTTACCACCATCCAGTCTGCAAAGAAGAGCTAATGATGATACTATGTAATAATGTTCTAGATGGGGAGTCCCCTGATTTGATCCTAAAACTGGTGCGCTACCATTGGATGAAACCAAATTATGCCACATGTGAAGCCACATCAAGCTGTTACTGGAAACACCAGGGTTGCTGCTGCTATTCTGGTACCCTGTAAGTTGGCCCCTCCACCCCGCTGTATAATGAACCTGTACACTATATGGCAGTCAGGACACTGTACTGAAACTGGGGCTGCAGGCAGTGCTCAGGTAGAGCTAAGGCACATTTGAAGAAGGGGGGCAGCAGAGAGTCATTATGTGACATTAGCACACAGGAAGTGGCAGCTAACCACTGATAAGCTAACTGTGAACAGCAAATATCTAACTGTGTATTACCAGCTCATGCTTGGCTGTGGTTCAATCCGTAAAATGATCTGCCCTCAGGCTCTTCCACTTGCAAACTTCCCTTGGGAGGATGTGACACAGAAGCAAAAGAGCACGAGAAAAAACTCGAAACTCAGGGGGAGGAGCAAGGGATGGAGCAGCATATTTTTGAATCGGACCACACTTCCACTGGGAAGTTAGTGAGAGAAACCATGGACACTCAGACGCATGTTGTTGTTGCGTGTTGTGTGCGTATTGCAGTTCATTCTGATTGCATATGGGATGATGACCAGAACCTCTGTACTGGTAACACTGCGTGTTAGCTCGTTTGCTGGCTTCTTCTAAATAGCTATGAGCTATCTATGGTTAGCAATCAAGTAATACCCTAAAAAATATCGTGACGTCGCATTAGATATATTATTTGCTGGAAATCAATTCCAAAGCATTTACACACCAGTGCTAAATGAATTATATGAATTGGCTTATTCAATATTACAATTCAGTTCAGCAATATAACTCATGAAACGAAACATTGTGGACTCGTTCCCTAGAACTAAATCGAGGGTTGAGGGACTGATCTCGCTTTCTTTCCCCTGCATTTATCACGGATTAGACCGCACTTCAAGAAGCCAACAACAACTTCCAGATTCCAAAAGGGATTCCTCAAAGTGGAAGTGGCGAGTGAAAGTGCATGGGTACAGATCATTCTACGGATTGGACCGCAGCCCAGCTTTCAAAGTAAACATCACTTATCAGCTGTGAAATGATTGGTGGCAGTATGAAGTGCTGTGATTGGACAGAGGGAGTGAGTATTCTGAATGGACGTTCAGCATTCAGGCAGAATCTGTGACCTGACAATGTGCAGACTCCTCAGGAACCTGTTATCCTGTTTGCTTTGTTGTGATATAGGACCAAGGAGGGAGGGATTACACCAATGTGGAAATGAAAGAAGGCTGAGAGAGAGAGGAGTAAACTAAAAAAGGAGCTTTTTACATTTAATTTCATATCTCCATAATCACTAATTCTATTTACTCAAGGCCACATAGTACACAGCACTACTTACCCCAGTGTCTGTAGTTTACAGTTTGGACTCTTCAGTCCAGCACAGAGCAGCTTCACTCCTGAATCTCCCAGGTTATTGTATCTGAGGTCCAGCCCTCTCAGGGGAGAGTTTGGTGACTGGAGAATTGAGGCCACAGTTTCACAGGACTCCTTTGTAAGACCACATTTATCCAGCCTGCAAAGAAGAGCCAATGATGATATAATGTAATAATGTTCTCTGCCTGGGACTTCCTTCTTTTATCTCAGCCCAGCTCAGATCAGGGTTGCATTGAGACCACATGAAACCGGCAACTCTTATGGAGAATTGCAAGTTGTCTGATCGTAGATGTGCGAAAGCCTTGCTGTCCACATGAAAGCAACAAGATGATAGTAAGATAACAGTTTCCAACTACTAACAGGATTTATTGTTTACGTGTTAGCTGTTTCAGTTAAAAGCAGGAAAACTTTGATAAATGGCTGACAACCATGATCATGATTATTTGCTTGGTCTAGTAACAATAACGTTACTAAAAACTACAGAGACAGCACAACATTGTGGAGTTTTAAAAGAAAGTGTGGAGCCGGTTTTTGCAGTGCCTGAAACAGACATAAACATGCTGTAAATACATACCAACCTAGCCTGTGAGAGAACACACACATTCTCCACCAAGGGTCACACTGGAAATATGTCTTTTTAAATCTTTCACTTGTCATCTTCTGGGCACAGATATTTAAGCAATAACACATGAGAGGTTGTGCTATACTGTGACTGTGAACAGCACTTGGTGCTCATGGACTGTGTGTACAAGTGCAGCTACTGATAAGTAGCTGGCTAACTTACATGCTAACTGGGCATCATTTAGACACAGAAACCCCATCGACAGCATGAAGCTTACCCTGACTGTGTCTGAGAGCCACATAACTGCTTAACTATAGCAAATATCTAACTGTGTATTACCAGATTATGCAGCTTTCAAGGTAAACATCACTTATCAGCTGTGAAATGATTGGTGGGAATAGGAAGTGGTGTGACTGACAGGAACTAATTGGTCTAATGTGGGAAACAAAACAAGGCTGAGGGAGAGAGGAGTAAACAGAGAAAGAAGGAGCTTAATATTCCATTTTATAGCTCCATAATCAATAATTCTGCTCTAAAAGTCACATAAAAGCACACAGCACTACTCACCCCAGTGTCTGCAATTTACAGTTTGGACTCTTCAGTTCAACACAGAGCAGCTTCACTCCAGAATCTCCCAGGTTATTGTAGCTGAGATCCAGTCTCTGTAGGTTACAGTTGGGACTCTTCAGTCCAGCACACAGCAGCTTCACTCCTGAATCTCCCAGGTTATTGTAGCTGAGGTCCAGCTCTGTCAGGGGTGAGTTTGATGACTGGAGAACTGAGGCCACAGTTTCACAGGACTGCTCTGTAAGACCACAGCTATCTAGTCTGCAAAGAGGAGCCAATATGTTATTACCATATCATGAAAGAAAAACTATTGAATATTTGAAATATACTAGTTATAGTGCTCGGTGATATTTATTGCTCAGAGGGTGATATTTAAATAACTCTCCATTTCAATCATTATTTTAATTATCTGAATGTTGTGGATGCAAGGATAATAGAAGTATATAGTAAGATATATACTTTTTTCTTGTCATCACTGATCCTATACTCACATAAACCATATTTTAATTTCCCCAGTTTTATTTTAATGTATTTCACAGAAGCAAATCCCACAAATATTGGTGTCAGATCATTCTCTAGTGAGTTTATCAGTTATCACAAAATTTAACTTGTCCGAAAAGGTGGAGATTCATTATCTCTTCTCAGTGAGTTCACACACGAGCAGATAATTTTGATGATGAAGGTATTTCGTTTCATGAGTTAAAGCAAAGTTGTTCTGTCTCAGACTTCCTTTTTTGTGTCCTAGCCCAAAGATGAGCAGACGACATGAAACTGTCAACTTTTTCCAGTTCAGGTTCATCATATGTAGGAATTCATATTCCTGTTGAGTCAGAGCCTTTTACGCCTATGAGTTAGGTTGTGTTCCAAAGCTCAGGTGTGTGAGTTGATGAATTAAATCTTTTGACACACTTTGTTGCCCTCAGCCGTTTTGCAACAGTTTAGAATACTGTTTAGAATTTTGCGTCGCAAATCTTTGATCTGAACTGGAACGCACCCTGCAGTCAAGGAGGCCAAACTAAAGGGATGGGTTAAGTCAGGGATTTATCTGAAGTTGGTTTTGGTTTTTTAAACATTTTTAGCTCATCCCCCTAATGGCCATGGCGCCGGTGCCATGAGAATCTGGGTCGGAACCACTCGGTGCCGTATAAAAGTAAACTTGAATATCCGGTCAAACTTCCGCACTCACAGCCTTCACCAGACTCAGCTACAGCTAACAACACCGAATTTAACCTTATACGCGCTTCCTTTATCCCGCAGCAATAAAATCAACAAAACCTACATCGCCCCCCAGCCTAGACCACATCATAAATTAATTTTTAAAATATAATTTGCGGACAATATATCTTGTATACTCTTCTTTCTATACGTAGCCCACCCTTCCCGGTATCAAGATAGCATGTAACAATCCATCTAAATGTCCCAAAATAATTTTTTAAATGTGCTCACTGAGTGTACTTACAGTGAATTAAGGTTATAACTTGTTCGCACAAAATAAAAAATATCATCTCTCGGGACTTTAAGGGCTCCGTACATCGTACATGGCACTGCGAGAAGTTTTAATCATTATTGTTTGCTTCTCAATGTTCTTTGTATGTATGGTCATTGTGTCCATTTTCAGTCCTTGTCTATTTGCGTTAGGTTATAATATTAGGAGGGGAGTTCTGGGAGGATTATTGCAGGCAGCTGTAGCCTACTAGCCAAGGCTTGGGATTTCATTCCACTGCCCTGTGTGGAGTTCAGTGCTTGCTGTAGCCTATATTTGCATTTATTATGTGTTTGGATTGTGAATGAGTGTTGTGCTCATCCTTTATTACCTGACTTGTGATTCAACTGCTCGCAGTTGATGAAAATTATTTATTAAGGCTCTCCCGCGGGTGGGTCGACCCCCACATCACTACTAGTCAGGGATTTACTTAACACGTACCAACATTTGTTCTTCCAGCCGACAAGACAAGCTGAGCATTCCAAACTATTCAGTCTCATCATTCATCACTCATTAAAGGGAGAACGTTGCGCACCTCTACTGGGGAACTCGGATGAATGCAGACACCAAACATACTGACTCCAAGCGCAGAGCATGGAGAGTGGATTATTAATACCTGCACCTTACAGACAGATCTGTATGGATTCAGGGTTTAAAGATGGAGGTTGGACATTAATGATGAATGGTCTCCTCTGCATTCATTAAAGATTGATTTGAATAGAAATATTATGCTCAAACTTTCATTGCATATCCACCAGAGCGTGTGAGCGGAGTTGAGTGAATAGAAACTCCCGGCCACATGGCTGTGCATGCACTCTGCTTCATTTCCCCTTTCTTACCTCTGTTCCGCTCCGTTACCGTTCCCTGCTCGCAGGAGGAAGAAAAAAAAACGCTCCAAATTCACCCTTTTTTCTGCTCATCAGCCAAAAAACGGTAATGTTTTGAATAAAATTATTTCAATAATCTGGACAGCTCACGCTATTTATTCACCACAACTGGTAAAGATGATAGCCTAAACGAATGCGGTTGTTATCAATGTTCAACAAAGGGATTATTATCCACAAATTATGGAAAGTCTTTATTTTAAATTGAAATAAGAAGGAATAGGCCTACAATAAAAATACTCAAAAGTGTATGTAATGGACATGTTGTCTAAAGAAAATCACTGTGTTATAACTTATTTATAGGGACAATTACTGAAGGAAAACAGGAAAATGTTAGGTGAACTAGGTTATCACCCTTTGCATTTAGGACATGGGAAAGGAAGGAATCATGAGTACAGTGAACCTTTGTCCAGTAATAGTCTTTAATTACTAAATTTTAGTAATTAAATAAATCACAGCAGGTGGTCAAAGTGGGGATTTGAACATTTAATACCAAATGCCAAGGAATATGCCACATATATCTAGTTATCTGAGCAAGGGTGCTGCTTAGGCAATGCAACATCGTGAGGGGCATGGGGTGAATTTCAGTGGGTTGGAGTGATATCTGTTCAAGTTCAAGTATCTGCTCTTACATAGGCTATGTCAATGATTCAAGTGCGCTCCTCGCTCAGGTTAAATTAATGGCACTCTGCTCCTTGCTCTCCTCCAACTCCGCTATGATCACAGCCCCGTAACGATTGAATGTGGGGTTCCCCCTAAGGAACTGACTAAGTGATAGCACCCAATTGTAAATGCCTTAAGACGTTCAAAACTGATGTGTTAACAGGGTATTTTCTGTCATCTTAAGACATACACACATGTTAACAGGTAATTTTCTGTCGTCTTAAGATGAACAAATTTGACGTCTTAAGATGAAAGTCGAACTTGACGTTTTGGTCCATTCGGCGATCCACAAGCTGCTGCTCTCACAGACTTTGCCTCACTCAATTGGACGTATGCAGAGAATGGACACACCAGGATTTTCCGTGTCAGAAAACATTTGTCAAACGTTGAAAGAGGACACATTGGAGAAGAACTATGTTTTTCTCTGCCTTTTAGGTAGTTTAGAAGCTACAAGAAAAGTGAATCAGAAAATGCCCTGTTTCGGTATGAGATGGGAGACATGATGGGAATGAACTCTGCATTGTAATTTCCCCCTAGCTGACTTGGATTCTTCACAATAATTGTAATGTAAAAAAACTGCTTTTATATTTTTTTTTGCACTTTTATGCATACTTTTTGTGTTCACTGACATTTTTATGACAAGTTTCATGAATTTTGAGTATTGATGGCACATTTGTTTCCTTCAAAACAAACCATCAACCATGTCTGTGTGTATTGACAAAGTTGTAAGGTTTTAACTAACACTAGTGCAAACCGGCTATTTTTTTAGATGAGCCATTGCTGGAATGTTCTGCTGCCAAGGTATATGGCACTGGGGCCGACAGTATTTATTCTTGGGAAGCAGCCATGGACTTTGCGAAAGGCCTATCTTTGGCCTTTGTAAGCTTTATGCTTGCTGGGTTTTTTTGGTTTTTTCAGGGTTGCATGTCATCTTATGAGGAATATTCTTGTATTAGTGTTGTGTTCTGAAAATTATAAAAAATGAAGGGTGATACTGAAGATTTTTTAACTGAGTCACTGGAATGTAGCCATGCTGGCCACAATTACACATAACCAGGCCTGCCCTGCAGTTTCATGAGACTCAAACTCAGACCTCCCCTGCCATTTCCACACACTGTACATTAAACGCAAGAACTACATATCAATACTTACTGGGCCTTCCTGCAGTTCCTGACTACTCGTAACAGTCTTTGGCGATCTGCTGCAGATGTTTTGTACATCTTCAGGTCAAATTCATCCAGGACCTCCCCCGTCAGTAACACATAGGCCAGGGTTGAGCATTGGTCTGGCTCAAGCTGTTTATCCCAAAGTGTTCCTGATCTCAGGGCGGTCTTGATTTCCTCCACTACAGTTGTCATTTAGTTCATTCAGGGAGTGGAACAGAATATATGAGAGACTATTAAGTGAAAAATAAGATTAGAAATATTGCCAATGATAAATGAATGTAAAGAATGACCAAAAAGCTCTCACACAGAACATTAGCTTCACACATCTGTCACAGTGTATAACACTCCTGTCACACTGTTTCACCCATCCCTCACTCCCTGATTCCCTCTCTCCCACAGAGGGGTGCAGTCAGTTCACACTAAACCTTCACCATAATTCTCTCAGCATCAGTAGGCTCATAAGGCTGTCACATTAACTGTCCAGCCCTTCCTTTTATCTTTCAGCCCTTCCTGTTGTCTGCCCAGCCCCTCCTGTTGCCTGCCCAGTCCTTCCTGTTGTCTGCCCAGCCCTTCCTGTTGCCTGTCCAGTCCTTCCTGTTATCTCTCAGTCCTTCCTGTTGCCTGCCCAGTCCTTCCTGTTCTGCTCTGTGTCTTCAATAGGTGTACCTTGTTTCTTCTCCCAAGTCCTCTGTCTGCCTATAACTTCCTTAGTCTCCAGAATGCCCCATGTGCTTTCTGTAGTCTGTTCTTGATGTATATACTTTTACCACCCTCATTCTCTGAACTTGCTCCTAGATAAAGAAACTTTTCAGCATCTTCCACCTGCCCTCAATAATAAACACAAAACTAAAAATATACACATCTACTATGTGTACTTAAAGAAGCTACAGTTAAATCATTTGATGAAAGGTCGACACAAACATGAGTAAAATTGAGTGTGTTTAATTGATGTAGATGCTGGGTAAATACATTACCTCGCTCTCTGCACAGTTTCTTGTAGCGTTGGGTTAAAACAGCATATCCAATGAGAGCAGCAACAGCCAGAGGGAGAAACACAGCTAAAGACACCTTCCAGCGAGGAGCAGGGAACATCTCAGCTGAAATACACAGGGTTTCCTAATCATGTCATTCATACATAATGTCACAATGTATACATAATATTATAAATACACTTTGTAAGTGCAGATTTATTTATACTCTATTGTCAGTATGCTGGCTTTTTAGCTGCATTTTGTATTTGTTTTTCCCTGTCAATGCGTACCATGTGCTTTTGTTTTCAGTTTCATTGTGTGTTAGCCCTGCCCCGTTCTCCTGTCTCATTACCTGCACACCTGCCTGCACACCTGTTTCCCATTCCACCTCATATGTTCTGCTACTTAAACCCTGCTTGTGTCTATGTACTTTTGACCTCGCCTTCGCCTTCTGTCTGGTCTGTTTGCGTGTGCCTCACTGGTTTTGACCCTGCCTGTTTTTGATCACGATTCTGGTTTTGTGTATCAGCACTGTTCTTTTACCTGATCGGATGTTTGTCTGTGTTTGAGTCTCTGAATTATAATATGCTATAGACATACTGTAATCCACAAGTGATTATTTCAAGCTGATGGTAAAATGCTTCTTGTTCTTATTAATTATGGAGCTGATTTTACAGCATGCTTCTCACCTGTGATGTTAAATGCTGTCTCCTTCTCCAGTTTGTGCTGCTGCAGGTGAAATCTACAGGTGACTGTGTTGGTGTCTCTGTCCTGAATAAAGACGTGTCGTCTCACAGTGTAGAGGTCCTCACTGTCTCTGTGTGTCTCTGTAGCTGCAGCAGGGAGACTGTGTCCCTCACTGTCCAACCAAACCAGGTCAGGCTGAATCATCCAGCCTTTAGATTCACACAGCAGGCTGACCCACCCTGCTCTGTGTGGCACCTCCATAGAGATCACTGGCTCAGTTCCTGCAGGAGCACAAACTCAGAGATTACATCATTGCCATTAACTGTCATTTTCTATCCTTTGTGTTCATGGTTTCACTCATCTGTTTCAGTGACATTCAGTGGTTTGTTATTTGAGAGGTATTTGGGAATATTTGTGTTGGGAGAAAGAGGACTGACCTATAATTTGCAGTTCAACAGAAGCATCATCATATGAGAGCTCAGACTCAATGTAACACTGATATCGTCCCTCATCAGAGGCTCGTACCCCTGTCAGTCTGAGTGAAGCGTCTCCTATTATCAGCCCCACTGGGGACAGTGCTGTCCTTCCTCTGTAAGATGGGATCTGATTCTCATTTCTAATCTGTCTCTCCTGGTAATTATGCACCACTGGGCCTGTAGAGTGAACTGTGGACCATTCCACATGCATGTTCTCAGCACTGATGCTGGGTTTGAGGTAACAGGGTAGAACAATGTCTTCACCAGCTACAGCAACAATGGGCTCAGAGGGACCAAGAACCTCAAATCTCTCTGTAGATAAACACAGAAAAGACAGACACTTGTCAGAGCAACAACAGTAGATGGAATACTAACATAGACTGAGGCTACGGCTGGAATGAAACATAAAACAGCATCCTGATACATTATTGGCTATATTACACATGCACACAGATATACCAGTACTGCAGTCAGCCATAGTGCAGGTGTGTTCACTATCAGTACTGCAGTCGGTGATAGTGCAGGTGTATTCACTGTCAGTACTGGAGTCGGTGATAGTGCAGGTGTGTTCACTGCCAGCACTGCAATCAGTCATAGTGCAGGTGTGTTCACTGTCAGTACAGAAGTCAGTGATAGTGTAGGTGAGTTCATTGTCAGTACTACAGTTGTGGCATATCAGCTTGTAATCCTTCAATACTGTTATTAAACACTTTATAGTAATATAATTGGGTGAGAACGAGAAACCAGGGAAACCAGAGGACACCAGCCATTGACTGATGTTTATTATGTTATGTATTCTGTCAGAATAACCCGCCGCCCCCTTTTCTAAAATATGACACCCCTAGGGGTCTGTCTGTATTTCTTGGGGGTAACACAGTCAGTAATAGTACAGGTGAAGATGTACCTGCTCTGGAGACAGAGATCTGATGGAGGAGCAGGAGAATCAAACACAAACTCTCTGACATGCTGCCCTTCATCTCTGAAAGAGACAAATACATGTTAAAGTGTAGACACCTCCTATAAGTAAATGTCTGTTGAGATAAATGTTTCCTCCTCTACCACCTCATTTCCTCCCTTCCTTTAATATTCCAGCATTGGAGGGACAGAGGAGACAAGATGTAGTAAAGGAAACAAGGATACTTTTTTAGTTTTGGGATGCACCCAGAATGTAAAATTTAAATGTGTCTCCCTTCCTGAGCTTGCGTCACGTGGTTACATAATTTCTGCCCTTAGAGATGTTGTTCAACTTCCAACTATCGTTAAGAACAGACCTCAGAATAACCTTGTATAACTAAAACTACCTATCCAAAGTGTCCAAGCTATTTTAAGTATTTCTAAAGACTGAAATGACTGAAAAATTACAAATTATATTGGTAAACCTGTGGAGAGAAAATCTATCTGCCACCAGCCTCGTAAAAATGACTTACCAAACCTTCAACGTGGGACTCACAAGTTATTGACTGTCCTGGAAAATATTACTTTCTTCCCAGGAATCCTCAGCTCCAATCCTGAACCTTGCCATGATAAATCATACTCCCTGCAAACTTAACACCACACACACACACCCAAATCATTCCCACTTGCATCATACTTTTGGATTCCCTCCTGTCTCCACTGCACTCAATGATAGCCTGGTTACAGGTTTCTTTCAGTTCTTTGTTTTTTTCTCCTTCTACGTAGTCTCAATCTGTCTTTAAAATGGCTTTTGATTTGAAAGTTTACTTCTGCTTTCACTTCAGTCTTGATGGCAATGACTAGCTGGTTGTCAAAAAGAAAACTTTCTGAGCCTATAGTGCATGATAAGAAAAATAAATTATGCAGACCAAGGTGAACATTTTGTTATTTTGCTGTAACATGCAGTCACAGCACTGGATTCTTTGAAAATAAATAACAATAAATAAATGAACAAATAAAACATTCAGTAAGTATATATTAAAAGTAATATTAATAAATGATAGAAAAGAAATGTTGAGCAGAATAATGACTGGACACTATCATGACCTTTATTCATGTTTTCATTCTGTTGTGTCATTATTTTTTCCCCCTTTTGTGTCACTAGTTGCTTTTCACTGTTATCTACTGGACAAAGTTTTCAATAGTAAATACAAATGAGTGTCAAATACTTTAACTTAAAACATACAAATTATTGCAGATCCTGTACACTCTTTTCCAAATTCAGCAAAGGTGTATTGCTTTACCCTGCTTTCAGAGAAAGAAACTCATTGTACTAGTTACACTGCTTGATTTTGTTATGGAAAAAGAGTTTGCCTGAATGACGGCTTTATCTCAAACAGCCAAATAGATACTCTTCAGAGAAGTGAAGGGCAACAATATGAAACCAAAAGCTGCTGATTTTGGTTGTTTCACAGTTGGTTTACCAATTTCGATGTTCATGATATGAATAGTATGAGAATTTTAATGTTGTACATTCATGAATCGAAATCTTGTGACAGTTATTGTCTCTGCTTTTCCCCTTTTGTGTGGAGGTTCGCCGGGCCAGGTAGCATGTTGCACACTGTCTGGACAAGGACCTGAATCCAGTGAGGCTCGGCTATCCACAGCTCAGCCCAGGTCACCTTCCTCTGCGGTGCGTTGTCCCATCTTGTCCAGGCACCTTGCTCTCTCATAGCCACCACTGCAATTTTTCATATGTGGATGGCAGAGTAGCTCCTTGCCACTTCCTTTACCAATTTTTCTTTTACATTTTTGTGGTATGGTTGCAATCAGTTGATTAAAATTTTGTGAAGGGCAAACCTTACCATAAATGTTGGTAAATTCTTCAAAGGTCATTAGATTACGTTCTTTGTTTACAGTATCATTTATTAAACTAATGCTAGCATCAAACAGGTTTTGACAAAAAATGAACTTTCTACCTATCAGGATATGTTCTGTATTCTCTGGAGGTTACAATTGGAATTGCAGCCAGCTTTGTATGGCTTCTTTAAAAAAGAGGGATACATTAGAGAAAAAATCCTCTTTAAGTTGTGAGAGCTGAGTGTGTTTTATCTGTAGAAAGCGAAATAGTCCCTTTTTGAACATTGGGTGTACATTCTCGAAGTCTCCTGGAAAACCATTTTGCGTTTTTGAACCAAGGAGTCTTTTAGCGAGAGGTTCAAGGCCCTTAGATTTAACAATTTTAGGTCACTTGATCCATATTCATCGCACAGATACATACGTTTGACTTTATCCAGTTTACCATTCCATATGAATTTGAAGATTCTTTGTTTATTTTTGAAATTAGCTTCTGAGAGATTACTTGTATTTTCTGGAATGTGAATACTGAGTATATCAACTGATCCATTCTTCCATTTCATGGGTAAATGACATGGTAATGTGAATGTTGTGTTTTTCAGGACCCAATTCTCAATATTGTACATTTGTCATAACTTGGTTTCAAACCTGACAAATTGGAAAAATAATGAAGGTCTTGTGTTAGACTTTGCAAGGATGAAGACTGTGGGGTCAACAGGAAGCAGGTATCATCAGCTTACATTGAAACCTTTGCATGTAAGTCCCTGGAATTCTAAACATTTGATATTATTATTTGTCCTTATCTTTAGAGCAAGTATTTTGATTGCCATTATAAACAGAAACCGCGATAAGGGACAACCTTGTTGTACCCCTCTTGATAATGAAATATTATGTGAAATATGTCCATTATTTATAACTTTACATGTGAGGTTGCTATTCATTACTTATTAGCGATTCGCCAGAGTTGAAGAAGGTTAGGTATTTATAAAGGAAATCCAAACAAACTTTATCAAAGGCTTTTTCAAAGTCTGCTATAAAAATTAAACCGGGCCTTTTTGATAATTCATAATTATCCATGATTTCCAGTAACTGCCTAATATTGTCCCCAATATTTTGACCTTGTATAAACCCAGACTGGTCATAATGGATTATATTCAACATAATATCTGATAATGTTCTCTTTGCTCCAGCAGGAAAAGTGTCCCCTACTGGCCTACCAACACCCCATCCAGCAACAATTTTGAGAGGGGGTCTACCATCCAAGTACCCACCAAGCCCACACCTTCTTCATTATACTGAGTCAACATTAGAAGTGGTCAGCTAACTTAAACTGTACTGCAGATACAAACACACAATGTAAATTAAAACTGTGAAGCCAGGAGATGTGGAGGGAGGAGCAAGCTCCTCAGCTCCTCCCATTGTGCTGCTGTCAGTCTCCTGGTTCCCTCTCTCAGCCTGGAGAGCCAACCGGAGCTACAACAGTAGTGGCCTCACTAACAGGCAGGCTCACCTGAGGGTGATTTCTAATCAATCCAGGTGCTAGCACTTGCATTGAATTAGGCCTTGTATTGAAAGAAAAGCTGCTAGGTTTAAAGGAGGACTTTTGGGCTTTTGTTTGTGGTTTCCGTGGCTTTGCTGTACTGTATTTTCATTTATGACATTTATATCTGTTTTTATTTGTTGGTTTTAGGATATCGGCCCCAGAAGGAGGCAAATAAAAGGCCTTCGGCCCATTTTTGTTGACATTTTTGTTGTGTTTTGCCTTCCACTCACTGCCTGGCTCAGTGTCCACGCCTACCACTGCACCACAATATCTGATTTGTGCATTTATACCTCTTGTTGTCAGGGCTTGAGGTTCCAGCGCTGGTCTCTGGCTCCCCAGAGAAACTCATTTTATAAACGGCTCAACCTGTCTCAGGAGTCTGGAACAGAATATGACTGACTCGATCAGACCATAAGAGTGTTCTGTCCCAGATCAGCCGACCTGTAGAGACACAAAATAACAACTCACTTAATGAATACAGGAAAAAATGACTTACACCACAGTCACACTAAATAAACATACAAAAGAAAAGTACAGACATACAGCACATACCCCATAGTCACAAGGAATAAACATACACAGACCAACCTACACTATAGTCACACTGAATAGACACAAACACACCGCTCCACATCTCACTTGACTGGCTACCTTCTACAGCACAAATCAAATATAAAACCATTGTGCTAGCCTGCAAAAACTGCTCTAAAACTGCTTAAAGGTATCCATTTCATCTAAGTCATAAGAGCAATAGGCCTATATGAAGCAAGTGTAGAAAGTGTCTGGAATTCAATGTTTTACCATTTTATCATGCACCAATGCTTGTGGAATAAAAAAGAATCGATGATCAGAATCAGAATCGGCTGATCATGATGATGATCAATTGGTGATCTGATTAATCACAAATATCCAGATTATGCACCTGTAGTATTTTAAATATAAATATCAGAAATAGTGCTCATCCCTGCACACCAGCAGATAAACAGTCACAGCAAACACTTCATTTTATTCACTATTACAATTGCTTACACACTATAACTGGTCCTATTACAGCTTTTCTTGATTGCTAAGACACATTTCTTTTAATTATGCTCCATTTCCCAATTCTCAAAGCACAAATATAAAACTTCACACTCACCTTCTCAAACACCAAACTTCCATGCCAAAACTCTCCTCTCAAAACCATGTAATCTTCCATCTGAACCAAACTTCATCTTCAGACATCACGCAATAGCCATCAAATACACATACACTACAAAATGGCCATTACACACCAGTGAGATCAATCCAAAACACTTATGTAAAAACCTGCTACTGCAATGATTAATTGGGCTTGTGTTTTGTTTTTTTTTTTTTTTTTACATTATGAACATAATATAAAGACACAAAAAGTATTGAGTTTTTAATCCCAAAGTGTACTGCAGTGCAATAAACTGAAATTTATACTGCTTAGCCCAAAGGACTGTCCTGGTCCAGGTGACTGGGCCTCACTTTGGGCCCACCAGGCTCCAGGGCCAGAGTTTAGTTAGTTCTGAGGATGTATAAGCAATGCGTCCTACCTATCTGTTCATCTGAATCATGCTGAATATAAGCAATATGTAAACAATTATAAAAAAAAACAACAATGTTTGGTTGGTAAGATTTAAATGCATACACATTTTTCTTAATTTATCAGCATATGTGGGTAGGCTACACCTTCACCTGACAGAAACCAAAATTGTATGCAGAACCAGTAATATAAATAATGGCAGATTAAATTGATTAAATTTAATCTGCTATTATTATTAAATTGATATGTGATTGCAAGACTGCATCCAAAAATGAAGCAGCAGAACATACAAAATGGAGGTTCTCCACAATCTGTAAAGTAAGCCTTTTTATTTTCTCCACACATAGTGCCAACCTGACTGTCTGTGTCTATGGCACATAATCTAAAGAGATTACCCTTTAGATAAAAAATATCATTTCGGATACATTTTAAATTGCTCAAGTATATAATATTTTTCATGTTCAAAAACATAGTATAACAACTGTACCCTTTAATATTCCTGTTAGAAGCGTATATTTAGGCAAATGTCACCAGTGTTTCATAATCCAGTTCTATTTCATCTGTTATTAATTACAGTACAATATTGTCAGCTTTAAAATGGTATTTTCACTTCCACTTACATTGAGCAGAAATATCCTGTGTCTGACCTTTTTGCAGTACGTTGGTGAAGTTTGTTCAAACATACATTATGTAGGCTATCGTATACATTACATTTTCTGGCTCTAAATTGAGAAATGTGTCATGAGTTATGATATTTGCAACTTAGATAAGAGTCATATTTCCATAAATCTTTCAAAACAATTTTGATGGAGCCCCTGCTTATTTTATCAACATAAGCATGCACATTTATCCTTGCTCTCCTATCAGTCTCCACAGTGGGTTCTTGCCACGATTTGCAGAGTGATATTCCCTTTTTACTCACTTTTCAGTCCTTTTCCGTACAACATGGTTTTACACTTTGGACTGTGATATTCAGTGTCTTGTTGTCACAACATTTGTAGTCTATATTATTTCCTTATGGGAATTTTAATTATGCTATTGTTGCACATTACAGTATAGCTTAGTGACGTACATTACTATTCCTAATTCAAGATATTTGTGCATCTTGTGTATAGTCAAGTAAACAGAACACTGGTAGCCTGCCTGTTTGTGCAAATGTGAAACTATGTGTTCTGTACTTTTCATACATGACATAACTAAGCCAAAAAGATATGCTTTTTAATTCCTCATTTCAAAACATGCATTTTCAAGTATTGTTTGACTTTCCAACTATGTATCCTTAGCTAGCATGCTGTGAAAAGGTATTTTATTTAATGAATTACAGACCATTTAAATACTGAATAATGACAGCAACCAACAGAAATTAGAAAACCACTTTATCTTCATCGTTTCTCTAAAGAATCTGCAGTGGGTTCTTTTTCATAAGAAGAAAAGGCGTCTGCACTGATAAACGTCTTTTACATTGGTGGTTCTTAATGTGGTTAGGGTTAGGGGGGTATTTTCCCAAAAGGGGGCCTCGAAGTTCCCGGTGGGGAACAAACACAAAGCACAAAGCACCTGCTGCAGTGTCACCCTGTCTATTAATACAGATACAGTAATATCTCTGAAATCCATAAATGCAGTCTGAGATACACAAATATGCTCTGTGGTAGGTGTGGTAGGTGTGGTAGGTGTGGTAGGTGTGGTAGGTGTGGGGTGTGGGGTGTGGGGTGTGGGGTGTGGGGTGTGGGGTGTGGGGTGTGGGGGTGGGGGTGTGGGGGACCACAACAAAGGCCCAAAACCCAGTCTCATTCAGCCTCTCAGGTTGTGCTTAAATAGAAGGCCTAATTGAAGGCAAGTGCTCACAGCTGAGTTGATTAGAAATCACCCTCAGGTGAGCCTGCCTCTTAGTTAGGCCACTGCTGTAGCTCCGGTTGGCTCTCCAGGCTGAGGGAGGAAACCAGGAGACTGACAGCAGTACAATGGGGGAGCTGAGGAGCTTGCTCCTCCCTCATCCTCTCCCAGCGCCACAACTCTGATACACAAAAGTCATTCTGAGGTACACAAATGCGGTTTGATATACACAAATTATTATTATTATAGGCAAACGGCAGTTTTTGGAATCAGCTGGTTAAAATTGAAGCAGATGTGGTCCAGGCAACATCTCAAAGTGTTTTTAAATACATATGCAAAATGTAAATGATTGTTCTCATGGTACATCATTTAAACCCTGTGTGCGTATCTTGCATAATTTTTAATTTATAAAAACATTACATTAACAGGAAGCATTATTGGCCAAGAAACGGACAATTTTATTGTCCCCTGCTGTTTTGATCAAAATGAATCATCAAGAATACAGTCTTTACTGTAAATATTATCAATCCTCATTAAATCGCTGCAACATGCCCAATGACAAAATCAGCAAGAGTCAAAGGATACCCCACACAGCAACTAAACGGCTGCCTCAAACAACAAGCTTTCCATGTATACGCAAGCTATATTTCCAAGTATTTATTTGCCTTTTAAACATCATTCTTACCCAGTCATATCTTACACTATCAGTCATATCTAAATTCTCTTTATCTGTGTATCCTTAGAGAATAATCTTTAATAATTCATTTTAAACTGCAAATAGTTTCAATACTGAATACTGACAGCATCCAACAGAAATTAGATAACCACTTTACCTTGAGGGTTTTTCTAATGGATCTGCAGATTTTCCATTTTGTTTTCAAAAGTGTGTTCTTTTTTTAAATTTTTAGACTGGTAAATACTTTCTGAACTGTTACTGATGGACATGCACAAGAAATTGAGGTTGCTTAGCTGTGAGCGTGGTGAGAGTAGTTGTGTTTTGGGAAGTACAAGCCTTGTGAGCATGGTGAGAGTAGTTGCGTTTTTTTTTTTTTTGGCACGTACATGCCTTGGCTCTTAAAGAAACAGTGTGTGCATCTTAGGTAGAGCTGTTCCCAAATCGAGAAAGGACTGTCTGCTGTGATGGAGATCTGTATTATTAATATGCACTGGTGCTATTAACCTGTAAAATGTATTTACCTATTATTCTGCAGCATGTATTTACCTATTAAATTCTGTACAATGTGTTTAACATTAAAATCATTAAGTATCATGTGGGATAAATAATGTATGCTGGTGGAAAAGTACAGGGCAAGAAGGAAGACATCTCTGACCCTTATCATACATGCTGTCCATTGCATGGTGATGTATTCCCCTGTAACACCTAGTTATTATTATAACTGGGACCTCACAGTGAGGGCAACTGATAAGGTAGCTGAGGATTTGATTCACAAATCACAAACACTATGGAAACGCATAGGCGATGTACACTTACACTGTACTGCATTTGTTAGTTTTGAAGGACCAGATGATCAGTTCAAAAAAAAAAGGTGAAGCTAAGGCACAAAACGGAGTCAAATATAATAAATCACTAGAAGCCTATTGGTATCCGTATAATGCTGTTTTCCTTACAGTAAGAACTCTGTGGTACAGGGTCTTCCTGCCTGTCTATGATCTGTAGCAGCTGCAGCTGCTACCGCTGTGGCCTTGGCTCTTCTGGTACGACACAGACCTCTAACTGTTCTTGTTCCACGTGCAAATGCATCTATTCTCCTGCAGAGCAAAACATCGCATTTTTCCTCAGCATCTACCCTCCATTACCTTCATACGCTGCTGTCACTCCCTAATATTACCCTGCAATGCTGTACAGTTCTTAACCCAGCCATCCTTCTCCACTGAGGAAGATGGAGAGCCTCATTACTGTCTGGCTGCAGTCACCTCTCAGGTAACTCCCAGGCAGGATCTTTCTTCCTCTCCTCTTCCTTACAGTGATCTGCTCCTGTTTGTGGATGTCTCTGCTGGAAGAGACAGTGTCACTGGTGAGGCATGTGTGAGCTATGCAACTGTCCACACTCAGTCTAGGAGTCTGCTCCACTCCCTTCTCATCTTTCTGCACAAACTGTGGAACTCTTTGCTCTTGCCAGAGCATGGGCTCTTGCTGAAGATAAGCAGGAAAAGGAAAAGTAGATGACTTTGGCACACTGCTGAAGAACAGGGGGTTCCTTACATCTCAAGGAACTCCAATACAGCATTCTCGCTTGGTGGTTAATCTTCTTGATGCTATTCTGTTACCATCTGACATAGCAAAGTGCAAAAGTCAGGCTCACACCAAAACAGAGGTTTTTTTTTGATCCACAGGGCATCTGGTAAGGGCCAACCAACAAACCTTGTCTTCCTCTCGACTCTTCGGTTACATGGTAAGGGCCATGGGCTAGCAGGTGCAATGTCCTACACAATGCCCATAATGACACAAGTAATTGAGTTCCCCATGATCTACTTGGGAAATTATTCATTATTAATCTTGGCTGAATTTTACATCTCTGTTTTGGTGTTGATTGTTTTGCAGGCATCAGCAATACCCTAGTCATCCCTACAAAGGCCCACTGGTCCCACTGAGGCCCCCAGCAGAGCAAACGCACTCAGTTTGATAGGCGATTCCCCCAGGACTGCTACAGCAAATGAAATAGTGAGGGATGCTGGCATTGCTCTCAATACAAACTTCAAAAACCAGGAAAATAAATATCCAGGAGTACTCATGCAGACCAGACACAATGTATATCCATCAACGGGATTCATGGGAAAGTAGCAAGGCAGAAACCATTGCTTACAAAGAGAAACATCAACACTTGTCTCACATTCACGAAAAAGTACCTGGATGATCCCCCTGGATGAGCTTTCTGGGATAATGTTTCATGGACAGACAGATCAAAACAGTTACGTTTTGTATGACATGGGTCCCTTTATGTCAGGATTAAAGCAGTGTGGTGGTAGTGTGATGGTGTGGGGATGCTTTGCTGCCTCAGTACCTGAACAAAATGCCATTATTGAAGGAACCATGAGTTCTGCTCTGTACCAGGAAATGATTAAGCACTTTGTTTCTTAAACCAATGGTCACCACTTAATATGGGCCACACTTGTAAATGGTGGGTTGCCACATGGCAAAGTAACTGTATAATGTTATGGTTGCGGATGAGAGGTACAGGACGAGAGGAGAGAAAAATGTTTCCTCTCCACACCTCCTGTGTCACACCGCAACATTCGGAAACGCCACCTGTTATGCCTAAAACACAGCTAACCGTTTGGCTTTGGAACAAAACTCAAACAGGTGCTTACCTGGTTCAGAGACGTCACACTCTTTGGCCAGCTCGAGCTCATAGTCCTCCCGGACTGGACATCCCTGTCACTGTTTTGCTCCGTTGTTCGGGTTTTGTTGTGTTTTCTAAAATGTAGCTGGTTTCCAATTCTTCCAGGTGGTCTACTGCAATCTTGGCATCTCATGCCAAGCGTCTCCCCTACAGCATCTCCAAAGCAACATCCCATGATTCCTTTTATCTCACACCTGAGTCAAATCTCACACGAAGCTCAACTGGGCAAGATTTAAAGACACAGGCACACACTGTCTTAATGATATTCACTCCAAAGCCAAAGGGAAAACAGCTCACCACTAACATTTTCTGGGTTTTTATTAACAATCATACATATAAATGGATTAATCCTAGATCGTAACATGTGCACATAGGATTCACAGGGGATAATACCAGTCATCACAGTAATTAGTGCCAAATTCAGACCTGTGTTTTTGTTACCATGGTGACTCCCAGGTAATTAACATTGTGCAGGGCAAGACTTGGAATTCAACACTATTCAACACTCTTTGCTTTATGTTCATGGTGTGACAATCAGCTGTGACTTCATGGTGTGTACTTTGCCACCAATCACATTATTTGTTCAAGAACAATCTGATCAAAAATGGCATTAGTGGAGGTCTCACAGGGTAAAACATTCACCTGGGAGCCCAAAGGATTGGTGTTCAAATCTTAGCCTTGCCATGTCTGGCTGTCTTTCTCTAGCATCCACTCCTGGATGGCAGGCTGTTGCAGTGGACTAAACAGTTGGGTCTTGTTCACGGTGTGGAAAAAATTGCAACATTGAAACAGTGGGTAAAAATGGTATTAACCAACTCCACACTGGGACCACTCTCAGAGTCAACAAAGTAAGAATCTGATATCAGTCCAGAGTGTGAATCTAATCTTTGTACTCAAAAGTTTCATAAAGGAAACATTAGAATAAAATATGAACCACTCATACTGTCAGCAAGATATCAAATTGATTGTTCCAGTCCACAGAGTGAAATTGAAAGAAACTTTTGCACTCAAATGCCAATTTGCAAAAATAAGTGAGAAGGGAGTGGAGTAACAGCATGGAATAAAATATCACAGTAATTCTGTGAAGCGTAATGGGGATTTTTAGTGAAGCTAAAGAGGACTGTGAGGAGGAATGGGAATATTGCGTTAATTCTCAGTAAGACGCTGAATTCACTAACAGTTGAAATATTGACCATAAAATGGCCTAATAAGAGCTCATGCTTGAGACACGAATCTGCACACTGAAGTTTTCTGTTTTAAATTCATTTCTAAAATATGTTTTAAATAGTTTTTATGATGGTTTGATGTTTTTTGATCTGGTTATAACTCTTTTTTCCTTGTTTCTGTATTTAATCAGTGGAAACAATTTAGTCAGTGTTTTTGCAATGAAATGTTTATTTTTTTTCTCAATCCAAAGCAATATATGACTCATCGAATTGCTAATATTACAGTTTCCCACGTAGGCTGGTTTGGAACAGATGTGTAACAGAGTTTTGGATAATGGCTACAGATTGCACATATGTTTATGGTTACTTTTTAAATTCTGTATTCCAGAATGTCTCCCATTATAAATTAGTAATAGTGCCTGGACTTGACCTGAACTGTGGTCACAGTTACAGATTGAGTTAGGGTTAACGTCAGTATTAGGGTTAGAGTTTGAATTAGGGTTAGCGTCAGTATTAGGGTTAGAGCTTGAGTTAGGGTTAGCGTCAGTATTAAGGTTAGGGTTAGAGTTTGAGTTAGGGTTAGCATCAGTATTAGGGTTACAGTTTGAGTTAGGGTTAGCATCAGTATTAGGGTTACAGTTTGAGTTAGGGTTAGCATCAGTATTAGGGTTAGAGTTTGAGTTAGGGTTAGCTTCAGTATTAGGGTTAGAGATTGAGTTAGGGTTAGCATCAGTATTAGGGTTAGAGATTGAGTTAGGGTTAGCATCAGTTTTAGGGTTAGAGATTGAGTTAGGGTTAGCGTCAGTATTAGGGTTAGAGCTTGAGTTAGGGTTAGCGTCAGTATTAAGGTTAGGGTTAGAGTTTGAGTTAGGGTTAGCATCAGTATTAGGGTTACAGTTTTAGTTAGGGTTAGCATCAGTATTAGGGTTACAGTTTGAGTTAGGGTTAGCATCAGTATTAGGGTTAGAGTTTGAGTTAGGGTTAGCTTCAGTATTAGGGTTAGAGATTGAGTTAGGGTTAGCATCAGTATTAGGGTTAGAGATTGAGTTAGGGTTAGCATCAGTATTAGGGTTACAGTTTGAGTTAGGGTTAGCATCAGTATTAGGGTTAGAGTTTGAGTTAGGGTTAGCTTCAGTATTAGGGTTAGAGCTTGAGTTAGGGTTAGCATCAGTATTAGGGTTAGAGATTGAGTTAGGGTTAGCATCAGTTTTAGGGTTAGAGATTGAGTTAGGGTTAGCGTCAGTATTAGGGTTAGAGCTTGAGTTAGGGTTAGCATCACTATTAGGGTTAGAGATTGAGTTAGGGTTAGCGTCAGTATTAGGGTTAGAGATTTAGTTAGGGTTAGCGTCAGTATTAGGGTTAGAGTTTGAGTTAGGGTCAGTATTAGGGTTAGAGCTTGATTTAGGGTTAGATAGCATTTGGGTTGGAGCTCAAATTAGGGTTAGTGTCAGTATCAGGGGTTATATCAGGAAAAATCCTTCTTTCCCATGTTGTCCCCTTTGAGGATCCCAGGGAAAGAAGGGTTTGTACAGGTCATTCAGTTTACTGGAACCTCCAAATAGACAGACTTTAGTTCCTCTGGTGTTAGATTTTTGTGTGTTTTTGTTTGGGATCAGTGCTAGGGCTAGATTGCGGTTAAGGTCCCTTTTTTTATTGTACTTCTGTGCGTGTTTGGTTAGTCATTCTGGGAATACGGTGTGAGAGTTTCATGATCCAGTTTTTCTCTGCTCTCAGTCCATGTTCTGGTGTCCAATTTATATGCAAAAGCATTCTTTATTGAAAAATACATTTTTTGCTTGTTTAGCAGCTTGTGAAATGGCGCAGGAAAGAATATCTGACTTCTTTAGTACACAAAATCCAGAAGTGACCAAAAGTACTTCTATAACCAGAAAAACAGCAGCTGGGTTTTTCATTAGAGCAAAAGAGTAAGTGAAACTCCTGGTCATGAACTCTGTCACGTTTCTGTGGTTTGGTGTTTATAAAGAGGAAATATAATCAGCTCGATTTGATGTGGACGCTGTCAGCTTCTCTGTGACATGTTCTGTGACTCATACTGAAAGGATGCAGCAGGACACGTTGAATCAGTGTTTACCTGCTCACAGTTACATTCAGATCTTTTTCAAGATCAAATCTTTTTCGGATCAAATGTTGTTACAGTTCTGCTCTGAAGGTGCTCCCTACCAGGGGTACAGCAATGACTACTAAACAACACAAGTTAGGCAGGGAGCAGAACTGTTGAATCCCCCAAAACGAAAGAACTAAAACCAAAGTGAGGCTAAAGTATGTATGCAGTGGAGCACCAACTGCTTCCTGAGATACTCAGGATGACCACTCCGATATTCTATTTCTCAGTAGATCGAGAAAACCAATGAGGAAGTAATGAAATGCAATACTGTGCATCTCTGGGTCAGGCGATGGTCATTCTACAATTATGTGAGCAACCTGACTATGTGTAACCTGGCTCCACCATGGAGCCGTATGGTTTGTTCCTCATGTTAGAACACCGTCTAGTGCCCTCACATCTGTATTTGAGGGCAAGCCTTACTGTAGTATGGGACAGTCCAGGACTGTCAGAATAATAACATTTTTAAAAGCAGAAGAGTAACAACAATAACAAACACCATATCTATCAAACAAAAAAAACATATTTATCAAAATCGGACAGAATCGGCTGTTTCTATTAAGTCTATCATTTCACTCTGAGCTGTCAAGAGGAAGCTTACAAAGTGAAAGTGAAGTATTCGGCTGCTGTATCTCCTGGACCTGGTTAATATTTGCTTTCATGCACCAGAATAGCATTTCTATTCACATTCTTTAAGGGCAGTAAGACTTTTGAAGGTGGCTCTAGATTCAAAGCTTTTCACATCTACAGATTGGTTGGAAAAAATGATGATGATATTCAAGAAGCAAGCCAGCATTTTAATAGAATGGATACATGTGAAATCTTAATGAAATGTCCTTCAGTATAACGTCCTGGTCATTTGGTCATTGCATTGGCACTACATTAGGAAAATTCGACATTATTCTTCAGCACGTACAGCAGAACCTCACATTTTGAATTGTCATGTAGTTTTGCTCCTTCTCTGTATTTGAGAGCTTCTTCTCAAGCCTACTACAGCACACATACACCAACACACACACACGCAGCAGTGACACAACATCAAATATCAGTCCCACTAGGATTTTACCATTTTTTGCACATCTCTTATCAAATCTGATACACAAATCATATATACACACACATATACACCAATCAGCCATAACATTATTACCACTGATAGGTGAAGTGAGAAACACTGACTATCTCAGCTGTCAGTAGGTGGGATATATTAGGCAGCAAGTGAACATTTTGTCCTCAAAGTTGATGTGTTAGAAGCAGGAAAAATAGGCAAGCATACGGATTTGGGTAGACGACTGGGTCAGAGTATCTCCAAAACTGCATCTCTTGTGGGGTGTCTGCAGTGGTCAGTACCTATCGAAAGTGGTCCAGACGAGCTATTGTAGCTTAAATTGCTGAAAAAGTTAATTCTGGTTCTGATAGAAAGGTTTCATGTAGGCTGTATGTGTTTGTTCATTTAGATATGTTGTGTTTGTATTTGTTGTGGTATTTTTGTGAAGTACTTGGCCATGCGTTGTAGTTTGCTACACACCATAGAGATGAATTTGTAGTCCTGTGGGGGAAAAGGGAATGATTTTTAATCAAATATTTATAATCCAAAAACAGTAGGCATATTGCTGCATTTCTGAAAAAACTAATAAACTAATAAACAGATGAATCTCTGAAAACTTCGCAAAATATAAGAACTGTTAAAAAGTATATGCCTAGGCTAATATAACATAGGCTAAGTCAATCCAAGAGCTGGTCAACAAAGTCAACAAAACAATATACTGGTTGGGTCAGTCCAGACCGGGAAACTGAAAGTAACCTTTTCACTCAGACGCCATTTCACAGACAGCGGAGAGAGGAGCAGGGAGTAATGGAAGGAGCTAAATGGAGACAGTAAGTTCTGTGGAGTGTGATGTGGATTGGGGAAAATGAGAGGAGGAATGGGAATATAAGCAATTAGTGGAACTGACACCACTGAGCTGGACTGAGGGCACTTCTGCAATCTCACCACCCCACTCGAATCCAGAGAGAGATTTAAAAAAATATATGTTTTTTTTTTTTTTTTTTTTTGCATGAAGCAAACTGAGTGAATTATTTGATTTGTTTAGATTGGACTAGCTAGAGCAGGTAAGCAAGGCTGCGGAAGATTTTTTTTTTTTGCTCCTCGCACCTTGTTTTTTTTTCCTCGGTTGAGTCAGCTGAGGAGTCTCTGGCTATAGGCATAGGTAGATTTTTAAAAAAATTTTCTTGTAGTTCAGGTATGTCTGCATTGCCCCAAAGTCTGCCTGTCATGTGGTCTGTCTCTCGATCTTAAATCATCGGTTGTGCTTATGAAATAAACTGTGGTGATGATTTTATTGCAGACTCTGTGGGCTCGGCAGTACAATGTAAGTAGGCATAATGCTCCATTAATTTTAAATGTATGCTACTAATATGCAGTGTCAGCAAATTAAGCTGTCAGAGACAATAATTGGAAAACCTTGCAAATCATAGCATGCTTAGGCTGTTTTTCTGGCTATTCTGAAACTCATTGAAACTCATGGAAGTTATTAACTTGACTGAGATCACCAAGCCGCTACCCCCAAGAAAATGCATGTTTTATATTACTTTTTTTTTTTTACAATTTGTTAAGCTAATGTCTGAATACTGAGTTTGCATCTTCAGAACTCTATAGCACAACAACAGTCTATGTGGACTGAACTGTAGACCATTTTCAATTACTTTGACACAAAATGTATTCAATGGAAACATCTTCCAACATTCATGAACTATTTTCTCACTCAAACATGACCAGTAAAACTCTATGTATGCACAGCAGTTTGTTCACAGGTCAACATACTGTTTTCAAAATTACTGTTTCAAAACCTGAGTTCAAAACTGAATTAGACAGAAATTAGCAAAATTTCCACAGTAATAACATTTTGAAATATATTAAAAATCTAAAAATAAATAAAAAAAAAAAAATTAGACCAATGTGATCCCCATTTTAACTGAGAACCTACCCAGGAGTTTTGTCTTCACCTTCATTATCCTCTATCTGGCTGGACAAACTGGGAAAAATTGTTCTTCATGCTACAACCACCCTCTACATACCTCTGCTGTGATGCCCTTACATGCCTCATGCAACAACATTGCTTCCAACAATGAAATGTTGCCATATGGCCGATGGTCATAAACTTTCCATCTCCAGGCAGAGAAAAATTCCTTTATGGTGTTGAGGAAAGGGGAGTAGGGTGGGTGGAACTCTGCCAAAAATTGTGGGTGTGTGGCAAACAATTCCCTGATTAGGTTTGTACAGTGAAAGCTAACATTGTCCCAGACTACTACATACAAGCTAAATTACGGTTTAATAAATACTTGGACTTGTTTTATTAATTTACTTCATTAATCTGCTGCTCTGTTCCTGATAGTCAAAGAGCCATTTCTGTGACTCAAAGAATATGTTTTAATGTGACATGTGTTGTTGCTTGCTCAACGTTTTAAACTTTTAACATCTTACCAATTATTTTATCAAGTGCGCACGGTAAACATGTTACTGTAGCGAGTAACTTAATGCGAAGTGACGTTGCATGTTCAGGTTACATTTGTTCGTTTTGATGAAGGGTAAAGCATCTCACATGTGGATGAAGCAGCATGATTCAGATTTTTTTTGTTATTGTAAATAGTTGTTTGTTTAACTGTTAATTGTTGTACAGCACAAATAAATGTCCCGTGTAGTTCATGTCTGAATTCTCTAATAGGATCCAGCAACAAAGACCAGGGTCACCTGTGCCCAGCTGTCTTTCAGTGAAGAGTGAAGACTCGATGATAAAACCAATCAATTTCAGTGAAGGAAACACAGATGATCCAAGGTAAATGGACACATTCATACACTGTATTAACGTTATGTAGACTAGTCACTACTTGTGTTCTGGTGTATTTGGGGGTACCATGTCACATTCAGATACATAGATGTGCTGTGAGTTAGAGCTGCAGTAAGAGGATGAGGGTAACTGGAAGCTCTGTCTCCATGTGCTGTGAGTTAGAGCTGCAGTAAGAGGATGAGGTTAACTGGAAGCTCTGTCTCCATGTGCTGTGAGTTAGAGCTGCAGTAAGAGGATGAGGTTAACTGGAAGCTCTGTCTCCATGTGCTGTGAGTTAGAGCTGCAGTAAGAGGATGAGGGTAACTGGAAGCTCTGTCTCCATGTGCTGTGAGTTAGAGCTGCAGTAAAAGGATTAGGTTAACTGGAAGATGTGTTTCCATGTGCTGTGAGTTAGAGCTACAATGTAAGGATGAGGTTAACTGGAAGCTCTGTCTCCATGTTTTGCACACAGAGTCTATCGGGAAATTGCTTCCAGTTAACCTCATCCTTACATAGCAACTCTAACTCACCACTCTTTAAAAGACTTAAAGAATAAAATTCAATGGAGAATGGATGCAGGGTATTTTACAGTTTAAAATAAACTTCATTATCCAAAATGAGTCTTACATCAGTGCACTATACAGTAAACTTTACGTCACTTGTTGTAAATAACTGTAAATAAAAAAAAACACAAATAGAACAAAATATATACTGTATATATAACTTGAATTAAGATAATAAACATGAAATGCTGCCTATATCACTATAACTTTATAAAATCAAAGATAAATAAATAAAAACAAGGAAACTGTGGGCAAACAAGCTACTGCCAATCCAACAGGTGCAGGATTATGCACAGGAAGCACAGCTTTTTCTGCATCTTAAAAAATAAATAACAATCATAAAAAGGGGGTGTCACACACAAACTTGACAAGATTAGCGTCAGTGAGTCTGTGCTTGCCTGGCAGTATTGCTCTAGTGGAGAGAGTGTTCTTGCTAATCGATGAGTTATGGACGGCCGAGAAAAATCGATTGGCATTTTCCACTGTCAAAGCCATTTTGACTGTGAAGATGAGCTTTCGGGCTGCCTGCCTGGAGTTTATGGATAAACTCTCCAAGAACACCAATGTTCTAAAAAAGATTCTTTCCTCAGAGAAATATAATTGCTGAACTGGTGAGTTTGCCTAATATCCTAATTTATATCTGTTATTGTATGACATGTTTTCTGCTCTTATTAGTTTCGACTTCAGTTCTAATAGTGCTCCTTCCCATGTCTTTTTGGTCAATCTCACACCTGAGAAGATCAGTTGGACTGTTTTCAATTTTTAATTATATTCTAATCAAACTAAATAATTTTTGTTATGAAAACAAAATTTGTATCAGGATCGGTTTATATTAAGGTAAAAAATTGTTTGTGTGCATTGCAATTTGCTGCCAAATAGCCTTGGCCTAGCCTAAATGTTGGCCTCTTGTTAAGGACATTTTATTTAGTGTGGCAGTGATGTCAAATAGGCCTGCTTTTGATGCTGCCTTATAAAATTTCGACCTCATTTTTGGCCTGTTGTTGGCCTGTTAGTGATTGCACCTGTATGATTTATTTTTGCAATGTTGACAACTAAAGATTAAGATTAACTATTGTTGTAATGGTGTTTAATTCCAATATGCAGGTGTTAAATGGTGTCATTTGGTGTTTGTGTCGGGGGGAGGTGTTGTGAGTGATGTATGTACGTTTACATGTAATTTTTAAGTGAAATGTCACATCAGGAGCATGTGTATATGTGCATATCTGCATACAATACATATCCACTAGAACATAAGTATATATTTTTCTGGATACAGAGACTTTTTTTGCCCAGTGAAATTTTTATCATTAAAATAAATAAACTTTTATTTAAAAAAAAAAAAAAAAACATGTGATTCTGTGAATTATGTATTAAGCCTGTAAAATTATCTTCTGTATGTAGCCTACTGTAAAACATTTCATCAATAAAAGAGAGACATTAGTCGATTCATAGGTTTCTGAATGCAGAGTCCAAGTAATAATTATGATTCATTTGTTCTGTGTCTGATTCACATTTTTTGGTTTATGCAAATCTGTACTTCTTCATTCAAAATGCTCAGCCTGGGGAGCCCAGTGAAGTTAAAGAGGTTAAATACTTGGCTTTTCTATTCACTATTTGTTTGAAACTTCATCTCAGTTTCATGTTGGTTACCAGGGTTGGGTCAGATTACTTTGAAACGTAGTCAGTTACTAAATACAAATTACATGGACATTTTTGTAATTAGTAATGTAATCCATTGGATTACAAAATAAATGTAATCTAATCTGAACACTTTTTGATTACTTCAAAATCAAACATTGAAAATATTGCACCTTATACTAAAAAAAAAATGGACGCAGCCACAAAAATTTGATAAAATCAACTTATATATGTCCAGTTTATCTAGCTATTGTACTACATTGGAAATGAGTGATCATAAGCTCCTCTTCAACATTTATTCCTAGAGGAAAATCACTGAAAATTGCACACCATACAGCAGACTACAGCTAGCAACAGGAGTGCTCCGACTCCATACATTCTTATTGGGTAACATTAAGCTCTATATTTTCGAGATCCAATGTCAATACTTTGCACAGTATTGTACATTAGCTATTGAGCTAAGCCATTGCTACCAATTTCAACCATACTACTTTGGAAGACGCAAATGAGCTGGTGAGCACTGCAGTGAAAATGGCTGAAACTAAATTCTATACCCAAGCTAAACCCATACCACATTTTTCTGCAACGTTAGCTGGTTAACATTAGCTGGTTGATGTTAGCTATGCTAGGCTAACTGAGAAGGAAACTTACTTCTAAATGTTTCTTCAGATTTGAATTTGAGGTCTTTGCAGATGACAGCAACTTTATTTTTGGCTTTCACAAATTGCACTGGGTATAGACGTTCTTGTGTTGCACATATTTGAAGTCAAAGTGATGGCTATATTGCCAGGAATGGAAGGCTGTTTTGGAGGGACTGCTGCTGCTTGAACCTTCCATCTTGACCTAGCACCATTCTTTTTTCCCCCACTACAAAGTGGAGCACTTGTCTAAGAAACCCCATTCAGACACGTTTTTCATGAAAGACATAATAAAAAATGTAATCAAATAATCCTTGGCAATGTAACTAATCTAATTGCACATTTTTTCAAATGTAAAATGGGATGATTACAGTTACTTATTTTTTGTATTCTGATTATGTAATCCTGATTAGATGTAATCCATTACTACCCAACCCTGTTGTTTACTAAAACAGTTTCATGCTAGTTACAAATAAATGTTTGCGCTAGTTCTTTATAGTAGTTACTTGCTGTGGTCCTTGAGGAAACAACCCAGAAAAACATTTTTCACATACATGTAATGGGGATTTTGTCTTTATTTACTGTTTCTACTTGTTTATTTCCAATGCTTCACCAACCTCATTCCAGGATCCATGGGTCAGCAGAGTCCAGCTGTCTGGAAGAGAAGAGTGTACAGAAGAAAGAGCAGTGCATGGATCTAATCCTCATAAAAAAGGTGACATATCTCTATGAATTTTCCATATACTACTCATCATAAGGTATATAATTTCTGCTACACCTTTATACAATATGTCCCCAATGAATTTTAGTTATTGTAGGGTGAAAGTACTCTAGGACTGTTGCTGTCAACTAAGACAGGTCAATCCTATTCAAAAACAGGATTGTTTATAATGCTTCTCCAATCATATTGTCCTCATAAAGTGTGTATCACACCAGTAAACACACCTCCTCATGTGTTTATTTCAGTAACTCTGATACAGCACACCTCTTCATGTGTTTATTTCAGTAACTCTGATACAGCACACCTCTTCATGTGTTTTTTCAGTCTCTCTGATACAGCACTCCTCTTCATGTGTTTATTTCAGTCTCTCTGATACAGCTCACCTCTTCATGTGTTTATTTCAGTAACTCTGATACAGCACACCTCTTCATGTGTTTATTTCAGTAACTCTGATACAGCACACCTCTTCATGTGTTTATTTCAGTCTCTCTGATACAGCACACCTCTGCATGTGTTTATTTCAGTCTCTCTGATACAGAACACCTCTTCATGTGTTTATTTCAGTCTCTCTGATACAGCACACCTCTTCATGTGTTTATTTTAGTCTCTCTGATATATCACACCTCTTCATGTGTTTATTTCAGTCTCTCTGATATATCACACCTCTTCATGTGTTTATTTCAGTCTCTCTGATACAGCTCACCTCTTCATGTGTTTATTTCAGTCTCTCTGATACAGCTCACCTCTTCATGTGTTTATTTCAGTCACTCTGATACAGCACACCTCTTCATGTGTTTATTTCAGTCTCTCTGATACAGCACACCTCTTCATGTGTTTATTTTCGTCTCTCTGATATATCACACCTCTTCATGTGTTTATTTCAGTCTCTCTGATATATCACACCTCTTCATGTGTTTATTTCAGTCTCTCTGATACAGCTCACCTCTTCATGTGTTTATTTCAGTCACTCTGATACAGCTCACCTCTTCATGTGTTTATTTCAGTCTCTCTGATACAGCACACCTCTTCATGTGTTTATTTCAGTCTCTCTGATACAGCACACCTCTTCATGTGTTTATTTTCGTCTCTCTGATATATCACACCTCTTCATGTGTTTATTTCAGTCTCTCTGATATATCACACCTCTTCATGTGTTTATTTCAGTCTCTCTGATACAGCTCACCTCTTCATGTGTTTATTTCAGTCACTCTGATACAGCTCACCTCTTCATGTGTTTATTTCAGTCACTCTGATACAGCACACCTCTTCATGTGTTTATTTCAGTCTTTTCAGGAAACCCTAATGAAGCTGAGTAAGGATGAGTTGAAACAGTTTCTGAGCTGGTATTGCCCAGAATTCACTGACAGACAACAGGAGGACCCTGAGGCCCTGCACATAGTTGAGAAGATGCTGGAGACCTGTGGCAGTGAGAGGTCTCTGAAGATCACACTACACATCCTGAGGAACATGAAGCAGAAGGATCTCACTGACTCACTGGAGGGACATGAGCAGAGGAATAAGAGCTTTTCCTTATTGTTGTGGTGTTTCCATTAGTACAGTGTTAAATGAGCACCACAGACAGGTGCAGTTCTTCATTATGCCCTTAGTACAGTGTTAAATGAGCACCACAGGCAGGTGCAGTTC
This sequence comes from Albula goreensis, assembly GCA_022829145.1. NCBI lineage: Eukaryota > Metazoa > Chordata > Actinopteri > Albuliformes > Albulidae > Albula > Albula goreensis. Next base: position 2,828,817 of record CM040757.1, on the reverse strand, counting down.
TTCATTATGCCCTTAGTACAGTGTTACATGAACACCACAGGCAGGTGCAGTTCTTCATTATGCCCTTAGTACAGTTCTAAATGAGCACCACAGGCAGGTGCAGTTCTTCATTATGCCCTTAGTACAGTGTTAAATGAGCACCACAGGCAGGTGCAGTTCTTCATTATGCCCTTAGTACAGTGTTACATGAGCACCACAGACAGGTGCAGTTCTTCATTATGCCCTTAGTACAGTGTTAAATGAGCACCACAGACAGGTGCAGGTCTTCATTATGCCCTTAGTACAGTGTTAAATGAGCACCACAGGCAGGTGCAGTTCTTCATTATGCCCTTAGTACAGTGTTAAATGAGCACCACAGGCAGGTGCAGTTCTTCATTATGCCCTTAGTACAGTGTTAAATGAGCACCACAGGCAGGTGCAGTTCTTCATTATGCCCTTAGTACAGTGTTAAATGAGCACCACAGGCAGGTGCAGTTCTTCATTATGCCCTTAGTACAGTGTTACATGAACACCACAGGCAGGTGCAGTTCTTCATTATGCCCTTAGTACAGTGTTAAATGAGCACCACAGGCAGGTGCAGTTCTTCATGATGCCCTTAGTACAGTGTTAAATGAGCACCACAGGCAGGTAAAGTTCTTCATTATGCCCTTAGTACAGTATTAAATGAGCACCACAGGCAGGTGCAGTTTATAAAGTTCCTGTAGTGCTCTTTTAACACCAGTGTATGTTAAATTAGTAGTAAGAATGCGCATTAAAACACAGACGTATGTGTCAGACAGGTTTCATTTTAGTGTACCGTGCCAGTCAACCTGTTTAAACATCTGAAATACATCTAGAGCATAGGTCTCAAACTCTTGGCCGAACACGAAAGATGATCAGTTCGCTGCATTTACTGGTCATGTTTGTGTAGGTGAATTTGCACTCTTGCTAGCATTCAGGAGTGAGCAGTTTGCCTCATTTGTACACCCACCAGGTCTAATACTTAGTTTCACCACTATATAGCCAGTATAATTTTACCAAAGACATTAATCACTAATACTTCTAAATTTAATATGTAATTAAAAATATGTATTTGCCTAGTATTTTTTCAGTGGAGAATATGATAGTGCTTCAGTTTGTTATACCACAACCAAACCAAAGAAAAACAAACCTAGTCAAACAATCAAACAATAAAAAGAATAACACTGACACTGAAAATATTGAACAAACCTGGTTTTCTTCAGGACGTCTTTATTTCCAGGTCAGTTTTATGCTTTAATTGTTTTTTTTATGTGCGATTAACACTTTTTTCACCACAGGTATTTGTGTCAATATTTTATTGTGTGGTTTGCTAGATTGCTTTTTAGGTAGTAAACATGATCCAGTAACTATTATTATTATTGTTGTTGTTGTTGATAGTCTTTGCAGGTGTTTAATATTATTAATGAACCATCAGTATGTTAAGCTATTTGTGTAACATGTAAAACAATGTAAATAAAATGTTCATTTTTAGAATTATTGCACTTTTTTGTAATACTTGAATGTTGAAGTGGCCCTCCTATGAGAAGACAATACCATCAGTGGCCCAAGGTAATTTGAGTTTGAAACAGAAAATTATCTCTGTCTGTATTCCGGATTTGGATAGAAACCAGAAGTGGGTGTGATCATTGAACTCGCAGCTATCTAAACTTCATCAGTGGTGAGGCTTTGCTCGGTGAGGTAACTTGCGTTTTTGGGGTAAGCTTAGCCGCTACACCAGAACATTCTCTCAGCTCAGAATGTAATTTGGAGTACAAACTATGCCACCTTGGGAACACGCAGTCTCAAAACACTGGGTTCACAGCTACGAGCTGAGTTGTTCACCTGTCACTGACAAGTGTTAGTACGGAACCCTGCTACTGTACTGGGTCATCATTGAGGAGAAAGGAGACTGAATCTAATTTACTGCTATTGCCTTGATTTGGGAATGTATGCTTAGCAGATCGCACCCATAACAATACATTGAAAATAATTGTAAATGATTATTTAAATATCTGATAGATAAATGTATGAAATACAGATACAAGGGATGATCCTTCCTCCAGGTTGTAAAGCTGACTCTACAGCTTAGAACAGAACTCTATTATTTACACTGATCTGTTGGGTGTATATGTGCTATGGTTACTGCAGCATATCTGTGCATGCATTTTTCATGTAATACTGCAGGTGTTCTCCTTACCAAGAGGATCCCTTGGATTTGTCAGGACAGGATTGCCTTCTCATGTCAGAGACACACGTTTTGTTTCTTTGAGTTGGCATGCACGGTCCTCTTAATAATGTGCAGCAGGACAGTGTCAGGTTACCTCTGTAGTGCTTGACCCAAATTTCATTTCTTTTATAGGAAATACCATTGTTAATTGTATTGCAGCAGTAAAAGTGACACAACTTTATACCGTTTGGTAATGTCTGCATAAACAGGTGTATTGATGTGTATTATCTTTTGTGTAATTGGTTCGGAATCCACAGATGTACATTCATTATTGCTATCATTGTACTGTTCAATGCTTTCCAGCAGCAACTGCTATGTGCTAGTTGAGGCCGTTGAGTTGACAGCCAGAACCTCTTTGGCATACGCTACCTGACAAACTGCTACTTATTTCATTGGGGATGAAATTCACCTGTTATTCACCTGGCGATCAATTCCTGATGAAATCCGTTTTAAATCATATGTAAATAATACTTAAACTAATTAATTAATCATTATTTAATTGTTTAAATTATTTATTAAATAATTTTAAAATCATTTCTCATATTTTCTTGTTTCAGATAAGAACATAATAAAAGTCCAACAGACACTGAAAACTGATCTGAAGAAAAAGTCTGAATGCATAGTTGAAGGTTTGGTACAACAGGGCCACCCAACCCTCCTCAATGAGATCTATACAGAGCTCTACATCACAGAGGGGGGAGGTGGGGGGGTCAATAATGAACATGAGGTCAGACAGATTGAGACAGCATCCAAGAGACAAACCACACAGGAGACTGCAATCCTCTGCAATGACATCTTTAAACCATTACCTGGACAAGAGAAACACATCAGAACTGTGCTTACAAAGGGCATCGCTGGCATTGGGAAAACGGTCTCTGTGCAGAAGTTCATTCTTAACTGGGCAGAAGGAAAAACCAATCAGGACATTCATTTCATCTTAACTCTTCCTTTCCGAGATCTGAATTTGAGATGTGGCATAGCTTGGTGCAGGTGATAAGGATGAGTACTTTATATAGGGTTAGGCAAGCTGTTAAGAAAGGAGGGGAAGTAGTTCAGGGGCATTGCAAGACATAAAGCTCTATTGGGGCACAGACCCCCTGTACCTGCATGCCTAAATAATATAATCTCATAATGTATTACTAATATGATCTCACTCTCCTTTCTCTGTATATAATATGCACACTCTGATACTGCTTCAGATATATAAAAAAAGTTTTGATATGGTATCTTAGCTGAAACAACTTTCACCTGGCTAAAAACTTTTGTGGTTTGGGGTGCAGTATTTGTTAAGTTTGGAAATATTAACACAACATCCACATTAGCCTAATTAGCTTTGCAATATGCAGATTCGTTGCAAAATTTTTCACAAAGTCCATTAGTCTGCGTGATTAAGCAGTTTTAACTAGTGAATTTCTTGGTAATGAAAAGTGACCTCTGTCAAGATCAGTTTTTAGGCTTCAGGCTATCGTGTAGCGTAGTATATTTCAAAGTTTTTTAATTGTTCATTTCAACTAGACGTATGTATATAATTAATGTTTTTTTTTAACTAGCAGATGCCAATGGGATAATGGCGTGATGACGTATATGGTTATGCAAAAATAATACATTTCATGGAAAGAGAACCATTTGGTTTGGACTTGGAGTGTTCTCTGACCTCAGCGGGATGCATTATTTAGCTATAGCTTAACCGTACACCTTGTCACATATGGAGGACCAAAGCTGCCAAAATCAAAATAAAAACATAAATAAAAAACTCGAACAATACATTTCTTTTTAATTTAAGCTGACAAAATAAAAAATAAATACATACATAAATGACTGGAAAAATAAATTTGTTTTTACATTTCTTTTTACAGGTGACGAAATCAAAATAAATACATAAATACATTTTTCTTTTACATTCTTTATGCATTTCTTTTTACATTTCTTTATGCATTTCAACTTCATTATGCAAATGAGGGGCTATGTCAGTCAAAGTGTGTCGTGGGGTCAACTTTTCTCCTGTTGGTTGATCAACATCAGAGTGCATAGATCAACTATATACCAGGCTCAGTATATTGATGGAAATTACAGCTCTTTGAAGGGAGTCGGATCTTATGGCTGTATTCCTTTCCAAGAGCCGTTCAAAACGGCTCATCGTTTTTTTTCCTCTTTGGCTGGACTGGGACATCGGGGTCAGCCCTATAAACAAGAATGTCTGTCCCTGACTGACTGACTGGGTGATGAAGTTAAACCATTGGTCAGCCGAGTTTCCTCATCGGCATTGGTCTTTCAAAATGAATCGGCGTGAACAGTGCAGCTCATTCCAAATTTATCGCACACTGAATTATTACTGAATAATAAATTGACCACAATTTTGCACTCCCATACACGGTCAAGCCATATACTTGGTTTTTATCTAGTCTTGCTTTTTAAGGGGTGGGGTTACTAGGTTTATCTGCGAAATAATCACAAGGATAATGATAGGGTAAGATGTGGATCAGATTCAAAATTAGACATCCCACCAGTATAATTTAAGAATTTTACAATTCAAAGTAAAATTGGAGAGGGCAGTCAACGGGTTAATTAGAGCAATTCCAAATCATAATGTACTGGCCTAAAATAAATAGTGAGATTTTAATATTTCACCACTCAAAGCTCACCTAGACAAATATGGCACAGCCGGGCGATTTTTCTCAGATCGGCCTGTCACTCTGATGTTGATAGGCGAAAAGTTGACCCCACGACACACTCTGAATGACAGCCCCCCTCATTTGCATAATGAAGCAGAAATGCATAAAGAAATATAAAAGGAATGTAAAAAGAAATGCATAAAGAAATGTATTTTTCAAGCCATTTATGTAGTTATTTTTGATTTTGTCAGCTTAAATGTAAAAAGAAATGTAAAAAGTAATGTATTAAAGAAATGTAAACAGAAATGTATTTTTCGAGCTGTATTTATTTATGTGTTTATTTTTGAATTTGTCTGCTTTGGTCCTCCATAGTCATGCATTATACCTTCCATATATAGCTTATAACAATCTTTTATGAGACAGAAATGGTCAACAGATAATTATCATTAACTGACATTATTAATATTGTTATTATACCTGCAAGAGGTTAGGAATGGCTACTAAACAGATTCTATCCTATATCCTTCCCTAACACAGGTCTCCATGCTGTATTTCCTTCATGACCATGTCACAAAACACAAACCATTATTCACATAAATTCAGTCTTTTTCAAATAGTCTACATTTTATCTAATGAAAAATTCATCCTGTTCTCCAAACAATTGTAAGAACATAGTGAAAGCTGACTTTTGCTAAGAAAGAAATATTTGATGATGCATGCTCATGTATCATGAAATGGACAACAATAACACAGGTATTCTTATAATACAGGCACTTATCAACTGTCAGTATTAAGCATATGTAAGCAATATCAAAAAAATTGATGAATATTCACTAGAAACAGCTGGCTTGTTTGTTTCTTTGTTTTTTTTTTTAATTTCCAGACAGGAATTTTTTTCAGGGCACTATACTCTGTTAGTCAAACTGCCTGTGAAATGGTCTCCCTTTGGCTTCATTTAGGGAAGAATACATATTTTATATTATAGCTTTAGAGTTCATGAGGTAATGCCGTGTTTGTCCATGTATCCAAAGCATTTTTAACTTAATTTTCGCAGAAACAAGTGCACAAATCATCATTGAATGCACACTTTTGTTTAGGTAATGTTAACATTAGCTTAGCTACAGCTAACCCATGTTCACAGTTCTACCTGGCCTCATAAATCTGTTGCCTTAAAATGGTAGACGTACATTTTGATCATGACTTGTGGATATTGCAGGAAACATATTTAGTGAAATCTGACTCCCACAACAGCCCGGTTTGAGTTTTTTGACTAAATATTTAGCGAATTAGTTAGCTACTTAACTGTACCTGACAGATGGTAACTAGCATAGCTTGTCCATTTGCTAAAGTCATAGCATTTTTCTTACTCATTTGCACCCACCATTCAAAGGATACTACCACAGCCTTGCTTCTGCTCTGTGTCCTATGAAGGTTACCAAGCTAATTCAATTATTCTTTTTAGATTAAGCAGCTGTGACCTTACAAAGGAGTCCTGTGAAATTGTGGCCTCAGCTCTTCAGTCACCAGACTCTCCCCTGAGAGAGCTGGACCTCAGCTACAATAACCTGGGAGATTCAGGAGTGAAGCTGTTCTGTGCTGGACTGAAGAGTTCAAACTGTAAAGTACAGAAACTGGGGTGAGTAGTGCTGTGTACTGTATGACCTTTAGTAAATAGAATTAGTGATTGTGGCTCTATACAGAGAAATGTAAAACAGGTCCTCTGCTCTGTTCTGTCCTCTCCCCTTCCATTCATCCTTTACCCTCATTAGTCCCATCCCTCACATCTTACTCCTCTATTACCGTAAAGTAATAAAAACTTGCATGAATCTTATTGTATGTATCTGTGTTCTCTCCACAGGCTGGGGTGCTGTGTATTTACAGTGTGTGTGTGTTCTCTCCACAGGCTGGGCTGCTGTGTATTTATTGTGTGTGTGTGTGTGTGTGTGTGTGTGTGTGTGTTCTCTCCACAGGCTGGGGTGCTGTGTGTGTGTGTGTGTGTGTGTGTGTGTGTGTGTGTGTGTGTGTGTGTGTGTGTGTGTGTGTGTGTGTGTGTGTGTGTGTGTGTGTGTTCTCTCCACAGGCTGGGGTCCTGTGTTTTTATAGTGTGTGTGTTCTCTCCACAGGCTGGGTTGGTGTATTTTTATAGTGTGTGTTCTCTCCACAGGCTGGGTTGGTGTATATTTTTAGTGTGTGGTCTCTCCACATGCTGGGTTGGTGTATATTTGTGGCGGATGTGTTCTTTCCACAGGCTGGGTTGGTGTATTTTTACAGTGTGTGTTGTCTCCACAGGCTGGGTTGGTGTAATCTCACAGAGGGCTGTTGTGATGATCTGGCCTCAGTCCTGCGTTCTCCTCACTCAGAGCTGAGAGATCTGGAGGTCAGAGACAATGAGCTGCAGGATTCAGGAGTGAGAGCGCTCTCTGCTGGACTGGAGGACCCACACTGTAAACTGCAGAGACTGGGGTGGGTAACAAACACAAACCTCAGACAAGTCTATGTTGCATTATCTGATCATTATGAATGAACCCTCAAAATTTTCTGCTGTAAGCAATAAGCAATAATTGTCCCATAGCCAAAAACAAACCCCCTCTTTCATGAAGCATTTCAGCTGTAACTAAATATCACACCAATATTAATAAGGATTTACACTATACTCATTATTTCTCATTCAACTTCTATAAAGTGTATAATACATTGCTATGTGTTTGATAATTATATTAAATAATGATAATTCAGGAGCCCTGTTGTTGTAATGTTTAGCTTCTATAAGGTGTGTTCTGTCTGCAGACTGTCAGGCTGTCGAGTCACAGAGAGAGGCTGCGATTCTCTGGCTTCGGCTCTGCGTTCAAACCCCTCACACCTGAGAGAGCTGGATCTGAGCTACAATCACCCAGGAGAATCAGGAGTGAGAGCGCTCTCTGCTGCTAAACTGGACACACTTAAACTGCTGTAAGTACAGAGAGTTTCCACACTGCACCTCATAGACACACTGCTGTAAGTACAGAGAGTTTCCACACTGCACCTCATAGACACAACTGCTGTACATACAGAGAGTTTCCACACTGCACCTCATAGACACACTGCTGTAAGTACAGAGAGTTTCCACACTGCACCTCATAGACACACTGCTGTAAGTACAGAGAGTTTCCACACTGCACCTCATAGACACACTGCTGTAAGTACAGAGAGTTTCCACACTGCACCTCATAGACACACTGCTGTAAGTACAGAAAGTTTCCACACTGTACCTCATAGACACACTGCTGTAAGTACAGAGAGTTTCCACACTGCACCTCATAGACACACTGCTGTAAGTACAGAGAGTTTCCACACTGTGTGTCACTCAGTCACTGTCTGTTCTGCTGTTCCTACAGTGTGTACCATGGAGGAGAGAGCAGGAACAAACCAGGACCTAGGAAATGTGAGTCTGTCAGCACTGAACAGTCATTCCATCCATTTCCTCTTTCCTCTTTTCATCTATTCTTTTTCAATCTCTCTCTCCCTTTCTCTCTTTCACACATTCCTTTACAGTAAACATATTTTATGAGGACTGATGTCCTCCCATACATATGGTGTTATGCTCTGTGTGTTACTATATACTGTTGTCTGTAATACTTCCTCTCACATTGTTAATCATAAACATAACAGGATGAATATTGATAATGATAATTAACTGATTCATTTCTCTTGTCTGCAGATGGCTGTCAGCTCACTCTGGATCCAAACACAGGGAGCAGACAGCTGCCTCTGTCCGAGGGGAACAGGAAGGTGACACGAGGGAGAGAGGAGCAGCCATATCCTGATCATCCAGAGAGATTTGACTGGTGTCCCCAGGTTATGTGCAGAGAGAGTCTGCCTGAGCGCAGCTACTGGGAGGTTGAGTGGAGTGCGCCTGAGTGGGGACGGATTTATGTAGCAGTGACATATAAAGGAGTCAGCAGGAAACGACAGAGTGTTGATTGTTTGTTTGGACAAAATACAAACTCCTGGAGTCTTGAATGCTCTAAAAAAATTACTCTGTCTGTCACAATCAGAGGGTAATAGACATACCTGCCCCCCCTCCCTCTACCGCAAAATAGAAGAGTGTGATGGTGAAGGAGTGTGTGTATACAGAGTAGGAGTGTGTGTGGACCGTCCAGCCGGCACTCTGTCCTTCTACAGCATCTCTGAGTCTGACACACTGACCCTCCTGCACAGATACCACACCAACTTCACTCACGAACCCCTCTGTGCTGGGTTTACAGTATTCAGATATAACTCTTCTGTGTCCCTTTTTCAAGTGGAGTAGAGTTTCACATACACACAGACACTGTAAAACTGAAATGAAGTATGATGCGAAATGGACAGTGCATATATTCTGCCTGCACTGGTAGACTAGCAGGACTGAGAGACACTGTACAGCTGCCTTTTTTGCTAGGCAATCGAACCCAACAAAATACAGAGCCATTATTTAACCAGCTGGACAGCTAAAGGCATGAAAAGTTTTATCTCTCAGTATGGCCTTTTTTGGTATTGGCTAATAAGCAAGCTAATGACTATGATATCCAACAATATTAGTCTAAGTACATGTAGCATGTATCATTACTGGTATTGGAAAGATATCAAGCTTTTAGTTACAAATATAATATTCAATATGCTAGCTAGCAAAGTAACTCATAGCCATAATAAGAGCAGGTAAGCTAGCTAGATAATTCAGCGAAAATAGACTTAGCAAGTGATTATGAAATGCTAGTAATGTTTATATTTATCCTGTATTCAAATTATCTACCAGTCTAAACAACTCACATCAGTAAGTCAAGTGAACATGAAAAGAATGCTGTCTGCTTGTAGCTGACAGAGTCAAACGTTAAGTGTGAATGTCAGGGTGGTTCTCCTTTAAATGTCTCTTGATCATGATTTGTGTTTTTTCTATCTATTCTGTACACACATGTATTTTTATTTTCAGCAGGACAGTTGATGAAGTTATTCCGTTTATCTTTTTTTTTCTTCTGAGTAGTTCTGAGTGCACATAACTGTATAAAAATATTGTATGCAAAATTGCTTGCCCACTCTGTCTTTGTAAACGAAAATGGTAACATACTTTATCACAGTTTTTGTTTTCAAATGTGTATTTTATGTCATTGTCATCTTGTTTTCATGGAGGAAAAAATCAAAATGGCCAGCCGTCTGGAGCTCAGTTCCCAGTTTTTGCTTTTTATTTCTGTCCAGTTTTAAATCAAAGATTGTATTGTTTATTGAGAATGACTCTCTTGCCTGTGCTGAACAGTAAAGAAGCCTGCAAATAGTCAAATCAACAATATCTTCCTGTGCCTGGCTGTTCTGTCCCTCCCAGTTGTGTCTCCCAGTGTGTGATACCACCTTTGCTTTTCCAGCCTGCTTTGAGCACTGTTTGATGAAATTGTAAGGAGCTGCCTTCATTATGGACTTGCGGTATATTTTTTTTCTTCTTATTTCTTTTCCTGGCTGACTTTCTGAGTGCTTGAATTAACTCTTGCTCCCATTAATTCACCGCCACATTCTCAAAATCCATGTAACGACCGTTGCAAGTGTACTTTTAAGGCGGTGTTTTGTAAAAGACGGAGCGGAGTTTTGTTTGTAAATATGTATCACGTTTTTTTTTGGTTTTGTGTGTGTGTTGAAATTGTTGACAGTGCATGGTCATTGCTTTGTTATTTTATGTACAATGTGTAGTAAAAATGTATATCATGCAGTTTGGGTATTTTATATGCATGTTTGGTAAAGGTATTGCTGGGAACGTCCCTGGGAGGGAGCCGTCCTTGAAGGTAGGTGTCTCTCAGGGGCTAGGTGTAGCCTTGGGTTGATGAAGGAGAAACCTTGAATGAAGTGTTGGACACCTTGCAGTGCCAACACTGGGGGCCAGTAGTGCCTTAAGTAGTGCCATTTGCCTTAGTTTTTTTTCTATAGTTTTGTTTCCTTCATTGTTTTTTCTGTCTTTCATCTTCTTTCAAAGTTCACAACTGTGTGTCTCACCGGAATTTTACTCATAAAACGGTAGCCCTTAATCTGAAGTCCTTGGTTGAGTGGTTCATCGCTCCCTAAAGCCACAACACCACATTACCTGGGTGACACACGTTGCAGATTTGTTGAACTTTTTTGAAAAACTACACACAAGTCTCATAACTCACCGCTTGTACTAATTAAGAAAGCACAGACAGTTATAATTAACTCAGTCATCTAAACCTGAACTCAATTAACACAACTGTCCAGGTGCAAACACAACAAAGCAATCAGAACCTCAGGATGAATAAAAAGGACCACGGACTTGTTTAAAAGTCCTGGGTTTTAACAAGACCTGCAACCGGAGCTTGGCTCCAAAAATAACTGACATAGGTGGGTGATAATCGGGCTCCACAATCCACATGACAAGCCACGGATCCTGTCAGCAGTGAAGGTAAAGTCCAGCCTGGAATATGAGGGTCAGCCTTTCTTCAAGATATTTCAGGTACTGTCTGGGGAAAAAAAAAACCTTCATTCAATGACTGGTATGCCAACAACTCATCAGTACAACATACATTTAAAACACCATTGGAGACAGAGGTTTTCTTTAAAACCTTGGAATATATAATATGGTAAACCCTTTAGCTGTGTTTCCCACACACTGATGACCTTAGTACAGTGTGGGCAAAGATATATATGAGTATTAACACAGGTTTTTAAAACCTGTGGTTTATTTTAGTCTGGTTTTTCTTATGCCACTTTAAAATGGTACTTTTTTCAGTGATTGTGCTGTTGCTTAACTTTACCACTAGGTGGTCATGTACCTATATATGAAACCTTAATGTATGTTTTCAGAAAGTCAGAGACTTAACAGATGAAGCACAGGTTTGTTTGTGATGAAATTTTACTGCTTATCACCTCCCCTGAAACTTCCATTTCAAAACTCCTGTCCACTATCAATGTCTTTGGCAAAATTTCAGGATATAAAATAAATGATGACAAGTCTGAAGTCCTCCCCTTAGATAACTTTGATAAAGAGCTACTTACTAATTTTCCCTTTTAGTGGCCCATGTCAAGTTTTATTCATCTAGTATTAAAGTTTCCCCACATTTGTCAGATCTATATAAACTCTATAATGCTATAAATATATACCATTAAGGTAGAGCCAATCAATGATTACACATTTTGAGAATGCCTACCTAAATGAGTTTATATGGCATGGGAAGAAGCTCCAATAAAGTATTCAGACCTTAAAGCTTCCAATGGATAGAGAGGATTTACCTTTACCTAAGCTCCTCTATTATAACTGGGTCTGTCATGCACATAACACATATAAATAATAACTATTCTCATCGATTAACAACAAGGCTTTCCTTCCAGGCCAAGGAAAGAAAATATTTGAAGAGCGGTACTCAAGATTTATTGGTAATTTATTTGAGGGAGGGGCTGTTCTGTAATGCCAACAAATTTGATAAGCATATTTCATAAACATTTTTCTCCAAATGCAAGGTCTCTATACAAGTAGGAAGTAAAATTGACTTTTTTTCTTGAATTATCTTGAAATTGAATTTTTCAAAATCATCTTTGACAATGCTGGAAAATCTATTTCTTTTCTGTGATACACTTTGCTCACTGCACTGTTATAATACAGAGAGGATGATGAGGATCTGGGAGAGGGATGTTGGGGTTGAGTCTGGATACCAGACATGGTCTGATACAATAAAACTGGTCAAGAAAACCTATACACATAACCATATATGTGACAGTCAATATGGGATTCTTCATAGACTCAAATGTACCCATTATAAACTAAACAAAACCAACCCAATATTTTCTCTACTCGGTGTGAAGTGCCAAACAGGTTGTGAGGTTGGGACTTATTACCTTTTGAAATGCTGTTTGATAATCAGACTCTGGAAAAACATTGCTAATGAACTTAAGGCAGTCTTAGAGTGTGAGTTACAGTTATCATCAGTATCAGGGTTAGAGTTAGTGTTAGGGTCAGAGCTTGAGTTATGGTTAGCTTGGCCTTTATCACAGGAAACTAGCAACATTAGCTGTAATTGTCTCCCACATTCAAAATTAACAGCAATTGACCTAATAGCTCTAAAGGCTGGTTTGTGTATATTTCTAATATGTTACATGGTATTAGCTTTACTTTGCTAATCTTTGACCAATACAGGCTCTCAGATATCACTGGCACAAAAGAAAGGGGGTGCTAAGGGTGCAGCAGCACCCCCTAGTGACTGAGAGTGGAACATTGCAAATGATATTTTACTGATAGGTGCTAATATTTGATTAAGTTAATAAATATTATGTGAAACATTTCTAAATAACTTTATTGTGTATGGGGGAGCTGAAGCGGATTATACTTTTGAGTTTAACTGAAGGAAAAAAATGTGTGCTGTTCAAAAATTAAGACATAGTCATGTATAAGGCAACATCAGGTCAAAGTGTAAGGCAGGGATATAAGCCTAGCTTCAGGCTAGCAAGTGAAATGGCACAGAAAAGAATATCTGACTTCTTTAGTACACAAAATCCAGAGGTGACCAAAAGTACTTCCATGACCAAAAAAGCAGCAGCTGGGTTTGAGGTGTATCTTCCTTGAGAATCTGGGTGTTTGCAAGACCTGTCCACCTTGGCTCAGCGGTTGGGGAGTCTCAGGCTGTGCTTGCAGTAGTTCAGCTAGTAGACAACATCGATGACAGTTGGATCAGGCACATTATTATTACCTTATTACTCATTGTTATGATGTCAGTATTTAGTGGGTAGCACTACATTGGATTAACTCCTGTTTTTTCTCCGCTATTTATTTTTCAAAATTTTCTGTTCCTGTGCATGTATATCATCATTCTAATTGGCAGCACCCCAAAAACATTTTCCCTCGCCCCTGCGGATCACTCTCACTGTCAGGCCTGGACAGACTTAACATACGCCCACACATAGCTCACCCACACGAGGTTCGTCCCTTCCTGTACAGGGTCGCTGCCCCAGCACGCTCGCTGCCCAGTCCGGGGCTCCACTGCTCGGCTGCGCCCCTGATGACGGCCCAATGCGATGTGCCACAGCTGGTACCTACTCTGGCCTCTGATCCCCCGCCTCCCACCCAGTTTTTAGTTTATGAACAACATTTTAATCTTGAAAAATATTTGTTCAGTGAGAGGGGAAAGAAAACTCATGTATACCTAAATAACAAGTCACTGAGAAGTTTATAAAGAGCTCATGTATTTTATATTTTCATTAAAACAGGGTTACGGAGTTGATGTTCATGCCACAACTCGCCTCCTTTAAGCACATTCAACGTTCAATGATAATATCATTGATTAGTAGTTACAAAATCAAACCACCTACATGCCCTTACCTCTCTTAAAGAAATATCATCCATATTGAGGACAAACTGACACAGATGGATCCTACCATGGAAGGCTTTTCCCATTTCTGGGTGACTCTATTGTGCTCAAGACCAGTCAGATTAACAGACAATCCTATGGAATTATTTACCATCAAAAAGTTCAAAAACACAGCAAGGGATTTAGCAACACTCAAGTATAAGTACCAGACCAGTAAACGGTAACCGGCTAACTTGCATTAATGGGAAAACATTACTGTTTGCTTTTTCAAATAAATCCATGTGTAAATTCCCCAAATCCCAATATATTTATGTTTTGAGTAGTAAATAGTAATTTTACCAGTTTAAAATTGAGCGTGTTACAATAGCAGCAGGTGTATTTATTTTCTTGCACATATGTTAATGCTAAATCATTAATGCAAGTAACTGACATTCATATTCTAATGCATTAAAAGGGCTGGCGGCGTATGAGAAACGTGATTACTACTTGATCACTATGACTAATGAATTCATTAATGGACAATGTCAAATTTGATGATAAGGGAGCGGATTAACTGTTACAATTTTATTTTCATCTCCTCCTCTTGTTTCCTCCCCTCTTTTCCTCCACATACGTCTGGGTAGTAGACGAGCAAAAGTATTGGAACGCATCCAAAGTGAGTTAATACTGAGAATTTTTTTTTTTTTGTAGTTTTCATGATGGATTACTTATCCAGTCTTGGGAAGGACTAAAACATGCAGTTTGTCTCAGATGCCAATGATTTCAGTGATGTATTAATGTATGATGGGGTTGTGACTTGTATATACATGGTTTGTGGGGCTAGGGGAACTTTTTCCAAAACTACAAACACTGTCATGGAAAAATATGCTTAAATAAAGCAGAACAGGACAGTTGTCTTTGATGTCTTTTTAATATTGGATTATGGGAGAAGCAGTTCATTCAGCATCAGCTTTGTCTAAAAGTCTGGGCGAGGCAACATTTATTAACTTTTCTATAATTAGTCTAGGGGAATCATCGGAGCATAACTTATTTTCACAAAGGTAAAACACCTGCAGCTGTTGCTAAGTGGTACAACTATACATGACAGAAACAGGCATAAAAATACTCCCACAGACATCGGCCTCAGCTGAGTATTTCATGAGGTGACAATCACGTGGTGGTGTGAGGACGTGCGCACATACACAATGATACGAATGGCAAATGTGACCCAATCTATTTTTGTTTCAGCCATCATTTTAGTCAGATTTCCTTTTAGAGTGCCATTTGCTCTTTCTCCTGCGTCTCCACTCTGGGGATGATAAGAGCAATGTTGATGCAGATCTTTGTCTAGTCTTTCCGCTATGAAGTTAAATGACATCCATCATGATGTGGTCAAACAGAATTTGATTGTGCCGGGGGTGTGGATGCAGATTTTTTCTCACCTGTTCCCACATTATTATGTGCACAAATTAGACATTTTTTAGAGATATATGGTTGATGTTGTGAACCCTATTGTATCGTAATGTTGATCATACTTACCATCCCTCCTTTTAACACATTGTCCGAACCATGGGTCAATTTTGCCATGTAACATAAAAGTCGATGTTGAAGACGTTGTTTGAAGATGTTGAAGGTTTGTTGGTAGGCCCTTGCCAGATGCCCTGTGGATCAAAAGCCTGACGTTTGCACTATGCTATGTCAGATGGTAACAGAATAGCATCAAGAAGATTAACCACCAAGCGAGAATGCTGTATTAGAATTCCTTGAGATGTAAGGAACCCCCTGTTCTGCAACAGTGTGCCAAAGTCATGGACAAATCCAAAAGTGTACCTTCTTTCACTGTAGATTGTAACAGACTTACCTTCAGCAAGAGCACGTGCTGTGCTAAAGAGCAAAGAGTTCCGCAGCTTGTGCAGAAAGATGAGAAAGGAGTTGAGCAGACTCCTAGACTGAGTGTGGACAGTTGCATAGCTCACACATGCCTCACCAGTGACACTGACCCTTCTGGCCATCCACAAGCACAAGCAGATCACTGTAAGGAAGAGGACAGGAGGAAAGATATTGCCTGAGATAAGCGACAGGAAAGATAAGCAACAGGTTTCAGTTTATCATCATGTTTCTGCAACAAAACAGCTTTATAGAACCCATTTTGTAAGAGCAGTTTTTAGAGCCTCAAAAGCCTGTGTACCCTCTGGGGTCCAGGTATCCTTTGACATGGGCCATGTCAGGTAAGGGCTGAGCAATGACTGTTCTTGTTGTGACGGAGTTAGATTAAAAACTAAATCCATGCAAATCCCTTGAGACCAGCAAACCATTGCTAATTAGCCATTCTGATGTCAAGCCTTCTCTAAACCGTTCTTCTTTGAACTGATCATCTGGTCCTTCAAAACTAACAAATGCAGTACAGTGTAAGTCATCAGCTGAGTGTACATCGCCTATGCATTTCCCTAGTGTTTGTGATTTGTGAATCAAATCCTCAGCTACCTTATCAGTTGCCCTCACTGTGAGGTCCCAGTTATAATAATAACTAGGTGTTACAGGGGAATACATCACCATGCAACGGACAGCATATATGATAAGGGTCAGAGATGTCTTCCTTCTTGCCCTGTACTTTTCCACCAGCATACATTATTTATCCCACATGATACTTAATGATTTTAATGTTAAACACATTGTACAGAATTTAATAGGTAAATACATGCTGCAGAATAATAGGTAAATACATTTTACAGGTTAATAGCACCAGTGCATATTAATAATACAGATTTCCATCACAGCAGACAGTCCTTTCTTGCCTGGGGAACAGCTGTACCGAAAATGTGCACACTGTTTCTTTAAGAGCCAAGGCTTGTACGTGCCAAAACACAGCTACTCTCACCATGCTCATGGCTAAGCAAAACCTCAATTTCCTGTGCATGTCCTGTGCTGAACGAGACTGGGTTTTGGGCTTTTGTTGATAAAATAAGCAGGGGCTCCATCAAAATTCTTTTGAAAGATTTATGGAAATATGACTCTAATCTAAGTTGCAAATATCATCACTCATGACACATTTCTCAATTTAGAGCCAAAAATGGCATGTGCATGATGTATGTTTGAACAAACTTCACCACCGTATGGCAAAAAGGTCAGACATGGGATATTTCTGTTCAATGTAAGTGGAAGTGAAAATAGAATTTCAAAGCTGACAATGTTGTATTGTAATTAATAACAGATGAAATAGGACTGGATTATGAAACACTGGTGACATTTGCCTAAATAAGCGGTTCTAACAGAGATGTAAAAGGGTACAGTTGTTATACTATGTTTTTTAATATTAAAAATATAGACTTGAGCAATTCAATATGTATCCTGAGTGACATTTTTTATCTAAAGGGTAAACACATTCTACAGAATCTAATAGGTAAATACATGTTGCAGAATAATAGGTAAATACATTTTACACGTTAATAGCACCAGTGCATATTAATAATACAGATTTCCATCACAGCAGACAGTCCTTTCTCGCTTGGGGGAACAGCTTTACTGAAAATGTGCACACTGTTTCTTTAAGAGCCAAGGCATGTATGTGCAAAAACACAGCTACTCTTACCACACTCATGGCTAAGCAAAACCTCAATTTCCTGTGCATGTCCATCAGTAACAGTTGAGAAAGTATTTACCAGTCTAGAAATGTCTTCATTTAGAAAAAGAGCACACTTTTGAAAACTAAATGGAAAATCTGCAGATCCTTTAGAAAAACCCTCAAGGTAAAGTGGTTGTCTAATTTCTGTTGGATGCTGTCAGTATTCAGTGTTGAAACTATTTGCAGTTTAAAATGAATTATTAAAGAGTATTGTCAAAGGATACACAGATAAAAATAATTGTTTGTTGTTTGAGGCAGCCGTTTATCTGCTTTGTGGGGTATCCTTTGACTCTTGCTGATTTTGACATTGGGCATTTTGCAGCGATTTAATGGGGTTTGATAATATTTAAAGTAAAGACTGTATTCTTGATGATTCGTTTTGATCAAAATAGTCAGAGTGAGGGACAATAACAGTGCCAATTTCTTGGCCAATAATGCTTCCTGTTAATGTAATGTTTTTGTATAATCAAAATTATGCAAGATACGCAGCCCACAGGGTGTATGTGATGTACCATGAGAACAGTCATTTATATTTTGCATATGTATTTAAAAACACTTTGAGATGTTGCCTGGACCACATCTGCTTCAATTTTAACCAGCTGATTCCAAAAAGTGCAGTTTGCCCAAGTAATAATAATAATAATAATAATAATATAGCCGCTATTAGGAAATTAAGGGGACATGAATAGCCTATAGAACAGAGTAATAACGTATCTACATGTTTCTTTTACTATCCGTTTTATTTTTCCTTGCAAGGTTGTGCAAGGTT
This sequence comes from Albula goreensis, assembly GCA_022829145.1. NCBI lineage: Eukaryota > Metazoa > Chordata > Actinopteri > Albuliformes > Albulidae > Albula > Albula goreensis. Next base: position 2,810,300 of record CM040757.1, on the reverse strand, counting down.
AAAACTGTGTCGACATGATGTCTCAACAAAAATTCTTTCCTGCAATGTTTCCATTCTATCTGCCTGCTTTTGCTATTGGTTTCTTCAGTTCAGCACCGTTTCTTGTCCATTAGACTTGCGGTTCATGAGAAGAAGATTTTTAAGTATAATTTTTGTATATTAAAAAAATGGCCAAAAATGTGGGATATTGAATTGCCTGTTGCAACCATGGTTTTTATCTGATTATGTTCAAATTTTGTACACTTTTATGTCACGGGAGTGTCTTGAGGCGTACCAAGTTTCACATCGATTGGCATAAAGATGACTAACATAGCCTTATTTGCATATGTCGGTATTTATGGTCCTGATGTCTTTGCATGTAGCAGGGTGATTTGTTGAAGTACAAAACTTCTCCTTCGCAAACTTTGTAGGGACTGGTCCAAGCATACTATGTACCGGTTTTCTTGTCAATCAGAGTTGCGGTTCATGAGCAGAAGATTTTTTTGTGGTTTTCATATCATTCAAGATGACGGGCATATAATAATCACATCTTTGCTTCATTTCTTTTTCTTTGTTCCTCATGATGAGCCGAATCAGGCAGTGTTGGTTTCATGTCACTAAGTCACATGGTTCAAAAGTTATAGCCTCTGACATTTTGGAAATTCAATGGTTTGTTATAGCACCCCCTTCAGGTATTTTTGTGTAAAAATTTTAGTGAAGGTGTAGCATTGTGCACTTTACCTGCCTGCTAAATATCTTTATGAGCAACACAACTCTGAATGACTTATGGCCATTTTTCTCCACAACATGGCGGAACGCTGAACATGGTACACACGACGTAGATTAATTTGCATGTAGCAGGGTGGCTATTTGACGTAGGAACTTGCGCTTCGCAAACTTTGTAGGGACTAGTATTAGCATGATACCTACATAATTTCATGTCGATCGGACTTGCGATTCATGAGAAGATTTTTAAGTGTTATTTTTTGGGATTTAAAAATACTGAATATTCAAATGTTTGTGGCAACCACGTTATTTGTCCTATCCTCAGATAGATTGGTAGAAAAATGGCCGAAATTGCTTCATTTGCATATTTTATTCATTATGGCACTAATTAATTTGCTTGTAGCGTCGTCATTTTTTGACGTGGGAACTTTTCCTTTGCAAACTTGTTAGGGACTGGTACATACTTGCCGTGCACAAAGTTTCATGTCGATCGGACGTACAGTATATATTAAGAAGATTTTTCTGTGTTTTTCACATAATTCAAGATTGTGCAAAATCTATTATGATGCATCTTTTCGGACACAATTGCAGAGGATCTGGTAGTGTTGATTTCATGTCTCTACGACAAACGGTTCAAAAGTTATGGCCTCTCAAAGTTGAAAAATTCAACCAGGTTCTATAGCGCCACCTTCTGGAATTTTTGCATCAAACTTGTTGTGAGAGTGTGGGCTTGTGTCCTCTACATGCCTACCAAAAAGCAAAAAAAGTTACCAATATTTGGGAGAGTTATGGCCATTTTAGATGAAAGCGGTGGAAGGCTGAATAATAATTTAATTTAATAATAATTTAATCTATTTAATCTGCCATTAATCATTATTGCTGCTTCTGCACAAAACATTGGTTTCTGTAAGGTGAAGGTGTAGCCTACATGCTGATAAATTAAGGAAATATATGCTGATAAATTAAGGAAAATGTGTATGCATTAAATCCTTCTCAACAAAACATTGATGTTTTATGATTGTTTGCATATTGGTTATATTCAGCCTGATTCAGACGAACAAATAGGTAGGACGCATTGTTTATACATCCTCAGAAGTAGCTAAACTCACAGGTGGGGAGAGAAGATGTCTGTCACAGAGAGAGGAAGTAGTAAGAAGTATGAGCTACCTCTAAAAGGTAAATGAGTGTAACAGCAGCCTTATGGAAACCAAAATACAATAAAGTATGTCTATTGTGTCTCAGGGGCAGGTGTGGCCACGAAGCCAGGTGGTGAGTGGAAGGAAACAGACAAAAATTTAAACCAAAAATGGCCCTTTGTAGGGGAACAAACTACAAAAGGGTTAAACTCAAAACCAGTACAGCCAAGGGGAAAACCACAACAAAAGCTTCAAAAACCCAGTCTCTCAGCTTTGAAGGCTGTGCATAAATAGAAGGACTAATTGAAGGCAAGTACGAGCACCTGGATTGATTAGAAATCACTCTCAGGTAAGCCTGTCTGTTAGTGAGGCCTCTGCTGTTGTAGCTCTGGTAAGCTGTCCAGGCTGAGGGAGGAAACCAGCAGTACAATGGGAGGAGCTGAGGAGCTGCTCCTTCCTCCACATCTCCCAGCGCCACATTCCCTCCCCTAGCTTCAGAC
>CM040757.1:2783872-2807459 GCA_022829145.1 Albula goreensis | reverse complement strand
AAAATGTAAAATACTTTTTTATAAACTATTCTTCAAATGAAAAATCCTTTTACAATAAATCACTCTTATTAGCACACTTGAATACATTATTTATTTGTATAGCTTTTTATAATGTCATTATCACAGCAGCTTTTGTGTAGTGCATCAGACTGCATCTGTGTATATCAGTCTGCATTTGTGTACCTCAGAGTGACTTTCATATCAGAGTGTATTTGTGTATATCAGTCTGCATTTGTGTACCTCAGAGTGACTTTCGTATCAGAGTGTATTTGTGTATATCAGTCTGCATTTGTGTACCTCAGAGTGACTTTCGTATCAGAGTGTATTTGTGTATATCAGTCTGCATTTGTGTACCTCAGAGTGACTTTCATATCAGAGTGTATTTGTGTATATCAGTGTATTTGTGTATCTCAGACCTCATTTGTGTACCTCAGAGTGACTTTCGTATCAGAGTGTATTTGTGTATATCAGACCTCATTTGTGTACCTCAGAGTGACTTTCATATCAGAGTGTATTTGTGTATATCAGTCTGCATTTGTGTACCTCAGAGTGACTTTCATATCAGAGTGTTTTGTGTATATCAGACCTCATTTGTGTACCTCAGAGTGACTTTCATATCAGAGTGTATTTGTGTATATCAGTCTGCATTTGTGTACCTCAGAGTGACTTTCATATCAGAGTGTATTTGTGTATATCAGACCTCATTTGTGTACCTCAGAGTGACTTTCATATCAGAGTGTATTTGTGTATATCAGTGTATTTGTGTATCTCAGACCTCATTTGTGTACCTCAGAGTGACTTTCATATCAGAGTGTATTTGTGTATATCAGACCTCATTTGTGTACCTCAGAGTGACTTTCATATCAGAGTGTATTTGTGTATATCAGTGTATTTGTGTATCTCAGACCTCATTTGTGTACCTCAGAGTGACTTTCATATCAGAGTGTATTTGTGTATATCAGACCTCATTTGTGTACCTCAGAGAGGACTTTTCGTATCAGAGTGTATTTGTGTATATCAGTCTGCATTTGTGTACCTCCAGAGTGACTTTCTTCATATCAGAGTGTATTTGTGTATATCAGACCTCATTTGTGTACCTCAGAGTGACTTTCGTATCAGAGTGTATTTGTGTATATCAGACCTCATGTGTGTACCTCAGAGTGACTTTTGTGTATCAGAGTTGTGGCGCTGGGAGAGGTAGAGGGAGGAGCAAGCTCCTCAGCTCCTCCCATTGTGCTGCTGTCAGTCTCCTGGTTCCCTCCCTCAGCCTGGAGCAGTAACCGGAGCGACAACAGCAGTGGCCTTACTAAGAGGCAGGCTCACCTGAGAGTGATTTCTAATCAACTCCGCTGTGAGCACTTGCCTTCAATTAGGCCTTCTATTTATGCACAGCCTAAGAGGCTGAACGAGACTGGGTTTTGGGCTTTTGTTGTGATATTACTGTATCTGTATTAATAGACAGGGTGACTGCACTGATGTATTACCAAAGTTAATGCTTTGTGTTTGCTTTGTGAGAAACTGTTTCTTTAAGAGCCAAGGCAAGTACGTGCAAAAATGTAACCACTGTCACCACACTCACAGCTAAGAAAAACGTCAGCTTCCAGCTCGATTTCCTGTAAAAGACAGTGACTATGTAGAGCAGTGGTTCTCAACTTTTTCGCCCTCCATGTCCACAGAAATATTTCAGGGCCCCCCACATGAGACAACCTGTCTGTCACCATTATAACTCAATCTGTATGTACTCCAATGAGTTGAGCTTATTCCATTTAACCCCATGAAAGTGTTTTAAAAACATTTAATACTCAAATATTTAGAAAGCAAATTTCATTGAATCAATGGGGATGGGGGGCACGTCAAATTGCTGGGGGTGTATCCCTTATAACAGTGCGCCACACTGGAAGTGGGGAGACAGTCATCAGCAGGTCTCCTTCATCCTTTCTACGGTCTAAGAGTTTATAGATTTTACAAAAAAAATTTAAATGGTGGAGAATCCAATATGGTGTCATTATACGCCCTTATAGGTCAGAACATGTTGTGGTTCACCACAGCAACACCATATGGCATAGGGTAATTTTTTTTCCACCTGAGTAGTGAGTAAGGAACCAACGGCCAAGTTTGTTTGCTATAAGATGTACAGTTTTACTTTTAGGGACAGTAAACACTTTTAGGGAAGCAAAGAAAATCTAAACAAACACAACAGGGTTCCAACAGCTTGTCTTGCTAGGGGTAGGTGTGGTCCCTGAGCCTGAAGGCTAAAACTAAGATGGCTCCAGTGGAAAAGACTGACATTCAAGTACACACAAAACAATTTAATGCCAATTTCATGACAGGTTGCACAAACCACCCAAGCAGTAACTTATTCACAAATGACAAACTCTGAACAAGATGGAAGTCTCCAAACTGAGCACAGAAGAGGGCAGCAGCCACAGCATCATTGAGAGCATTTGACTTCTCTGAAATGAATCACCTGAGAATATATCCTGCTGTGGAAGGATACTACATTAGGATGATCCAATACAGGATACATTATAGCACAACAGACAGTTACTGACTAAACCACATTGTAAGAACTCTTTCTACTTACAGTACTGTGCATTTATAAGGTTCAACGCTCTGCACCTACAGCAGTGTGTCTATGAGGTGCAGTTTGAAACTCTCTGTACTTACAGCAGTGTGTCTATGAGGTGCAGTGTGGAAACTCTCTGTACTTACAGCAGTGGGTCTATGAGGTGCAGTGTGGAAACTCTCTGTACTTACAGCAGTGCGCTATGAGGTGCAGTGGAAACTCTCTGTACTTACAGCAGTGTGTCTATATGAGGTGCAGTGTGGAAACTCTCTGTACTTACAGCAGTGTGTCTATGAGGTGCAGTGTGAAACTGTCTGTACTTACAGCAGTGTGTCTATGAGGCAGTGTGAAACTCTCTGCACTTACAGCAGTGTGTCTATGAGGTGGAGTGTGGAACTCTCTGTACTTACAGCAGTGTGTCTATGAGTTACAGTGTGGAAACTCTCTGTACTTACAGCAGTGTGTCTATGAGGTGCAGTGTGGAAACTCTCTGTACTTACAGCAATGTGTCTATGAGGTGCAGTGTGGAAACTCTCTGTACTTACAGCAGTGTGTCTATGAGGTGTAGTGTGGAAACTCTCTGTACTTACAGCAGTGTGTCTATGAGTTACAGTGTGGAAACTCTCTGTACTTACAGCAGTGTGTCTATGAGGTGCAATGTGGAAACTCTCTGTACTTACAGCAGTGTCCACAGAGTCCATACCAGGCTGAAGGTGGATTCTGCAGGGGCTCGAGAGACTGATGGAGTCGGCCTGCATGAGCTTTAATAAACCAGCCAAATCCAGATCACTGGTGCTGAAGAGAGGGAAGTTGATTGACTCATTCCGCTTTAGCCTTGCAGTCGTCGCCATCACTGCTATCACAGAGACGCCGGTTAAGAGCCCGGCAAGGTGTTTCACAGCACCTTGAGGGATGCAGCATCTGTCTGTTCCACCTGCATGGACCTGGAGGGCAGGCTAAGAGCAGTGGATTGGTCGGGATTGCCGGAAATTCAAAGCCTGGCTGTACCAGCATGGCATCCTGCCCAGAATCCTGTGGCCACTCCTGGTGAATGAGGTGCCCGTCTCGACTGTTGAAGCCTTGCAGAAGAGGGTCAGCACTCACCTCAGAAGATGGCTGGGTCTGCCCAGGAGCCTGAGCAGCATCACACTCTGTGGGCCCAACAACAAGCTGAAACTGCCTCTCAGATCCTTGGAAGAGGAGTTCAAAGCAATGAGAACAAGAGAGGTGCTGCAGTACAGGGAGTCCAATGACCTGAAGGTGGCCAAAGCTGGAATGGAGGTGAGGAGAGGAAGCTGTTCTCTCAGGTGAGTCGAGGCTGTGCCAGAGCAGGCTGATGGGAGTGGTGACTTGAGGCAGAGCAGGATCTTTTCCAGCTTCCCATTTCAACATCACTAAAAGGAAGGAGAACCGCTGCCTGGCTCAAAGGGAAGTGAGAGTAGCAGTGGAGGGGGAGAGAACCTGCAGAGTGGACAAGATGGGACAACACACTGGAGAGGAAGGTGACCTGGGCTGAGCTGTGGATAGCCGAGCCTCAGCAGATTCAGTTCCTTGTCCAGGCAGTGCCTGACACTCTATCCAGCCTGGCGAACCTCCACACGTGGCACAAAGCAGAGACTGTCACAAGTATTCAATGCTTGAATCTACATGCTTGTCATGTCGTAAACATCAAAATTGATAAACCAACTTTGAAACAACCAAAATCAGAAGCTTTCAGTTTCATATTTTTTGCCTTTCATTCCTCTGAGGTGTATCTATGTGCCTGTTTGATATAGCTGTCATTCAGTCAAACTCCTTTTCCATAGCAAAATTTAGCACTTTAATCAGCACAATGAGTTTCTTTCTCTGGGTAATTCAGGGTAAAATGACTTTTCTGATTTTGGAAAAGAGTGTACAGGACGTACAAGAATTTGTATGTTTTAATTGTGTTTTGAAAGGAAGTTTACACTCATTTGTATTAACTATTGAATACTTTGGACAGTAGATGGCAGTGAAAAGCAACAAGTGACGCAAAGGGGTAAAAATGGTTATTGAGAGTTTTTGAGAGTACACAGCTGAATTCTAAAAAAGTACCTCCTGGAAAAAAAAAAATCATAATTTGACACAACACAGAATGGAATGTGAATAAAGCTCATAAGAGTGGCAGCTCATTATTCTGCCCAACATTTCTTTTCTATCATTTATTAATATTACTTTGATTTTTTTTGTTTGTTTTATCTGTTCATTTATTTATTGTCTATTTTCAAAGATTCAAATGCTGTGACTGCATATTACAGCAAAACACTAAATGATTACCTCTTCAAAAATATACCTGAATTTCAGATGTGCGTATCATATATTTTTACTTGTTGTCTGCATAATTTATCTTCCTTATAATACACTATTGGCTCAGACAAAACAGAGAGCTGAAAGAAACCTGTAACCAGGCTATAAGGGACTGCAGTGGAGACAGGAGGGAATCCAAAAGTAGTCGTGAAAGGAGGAGTGGGAATGATTCGGTTGTGCAGCTGGTGTGTTATGTTCGCATGGAGTATGATTTCTCACGACAAGGCTCAGGATTGCAGATGACTGAAAACCTCAACATTCCTGGGAAGAAACTAATATTTTCCAGGACAGTGGATAACTTCACTGCATAAACATACCCAAGTCCCTTTAAGTCCCACGTTGCAGGTTTTGGTATGTAAAATTTTTTGCAAGGTTGGTGGCAGATAGATTTTCTCTCCACAGAGCAAGCTCAAGAAGGTAGACACATTTAAATGTTACATTCTGGGTGCATCCCAAAACTAAAAAAAGTATCCTTGTTTCCTTAACTACATCTTGTCTCCTCTGTCCCTCCAATGCTGGAGTATTAAAGGAAGGGAGGAAATGAGGTGGTAGAGGAGGAAACATTTATCTCAACAGACATTTACTTATAGGAGGTGTCTACACTTTAACATGTATTTGTCTCTTTCAGAGATGAAGGGCAGCATGTCAGAGAGTTTGTGTTTGATTCTCCTGCTCCTCCATCAGATCTCTGTCTCCAGAGCAGGTACATCTTCACCTGTACTAATACTGACTGTGTTACCTCCCAAGAAATACAGACAGACCCCCTAGGGTGTCATATTGTAGAAAAAGGGGGGGGTTATTCTGACACAATACATAATATAATAAGTGTGAGCCGATTATGGGCATCCTCTGGTTTCTCACTGTCACCTGATTGTATCACAATATACCATTTAATAACAGTATTCAGTATTATGTCACAACTGCAGTTTGGACAGCAAACATACCTGCACTATCACTGACTGCAGTACTGACAGTAAACACACCTGCACTATCACTGACTGCAGTATTGTCAGTGAACACACCTGCACGATCACTGACTGCAGCATTGACAGTAAACACATGCATTATCACTGACTGCAGTACTGACAGTGAACATGCCTGCACTATTACTGACTGCAGTACTGACAGTGAACACACCCACTCTATCACCAACTGTAGTACTGAAAGTGAACACACCTGCACTATCACTGACTGTAGTACTGACCGTGAACACACATGCACTATCCTTGACTGCAGTACTGACAGTGAATACACCTACACTATCACTGACTACAGTACTGACCGTGACCACACCTGCATTATCACTGACTGCAGTACTGACAGTAAACAAACCTGCACTATCACTGACTGCAGTACTGACAGTGAACACACCTGCACTATCACTGACTGCAGTACTGGTATATCAGTGTGCATGTGTATAGCCAATAATGTATACTCATTTTTGGAATTCATTATTACTGAGCTATAGCCTCAGTCTGTGTTAGTATTCCATCTTATGTTGTTGCTCTGACAAGGGTCTGTCTTTCTGTGTTTATCTGCAGAGATTTTTGAGGTTCTTGGTCCCTCTGAGCCCATTATTGCTGTAGCTGGTGAAGACATTGTTCTGCCCTGTTACCTCAAACCCAGCATCAGTGCCGCGGACATGCGTGTGGAGTGGTCCAGAGTTCCCTCTACAGGCCCAGTGGTGCATAATTACCAGGAGAGACAGATTAGAAATGAGAATCAGATCCCATCTTACAGAGGAAGGACAGCACTGTTCCCAGAGGAGCTGAAGAGAGGAAACGCTTCACTCAGACTGACAGGAGTACGAGCCTCTGATGAGGGACGATATCAGTGTTACATTCAGTCTAGGTGGTATGATAATGCTTCTGTTCAAGTGCAAATAAGAGGTCAGTACTCTTTCTCCCAACATAAACATTCCCAAATACCTCTCAAATAACAAACCACTGAATGTCACTGAAACAGATGAGTGAAACCATGAACACAAAGGATAGAAAGTGACAGTTAATGGTAATGATGTAATCTCTAAGTTTGTGCTCCTGCAGGAACTGGGCCCAGTGATCTCTATGGAGCTGGCACACAGAGCAGGGTGGGTCAGCCTGCTGTGTGAATCTAAAGGCTGGGCTACACAGCCTGACCTGCTTTGGTTGGACAGTGAGGGACACAGTCTCCCTGCTGGAGCTACAGAGACACACAGAGACAGTGAGGACCTCTACACTGTGAGACGAAGGATCATCATACAGGACAGAGACACCAACACAGTCACCTGTAGGGTTCACCTGCAGCAGCGCAGACTGGAGAAGGAGACAGAATTTAACATCACAGGTGAGAAGCATGCTGTAAAATCAGCTCCATAATAAGAACAAGAAGCATTTTACCATGAGCTTCAAATAATCACTTGTGGATTACAGTATGTCTATTGCGCATTAAAATTCAGGAACTCAAACACAGACAAACAACCGATTAGGTAAAAGAACAGTGCTGATACACAAAACCAGAATCATGATCAAAAACAGGCAGGGTCAAAACCAGTGAGGCACAGGCAAACAGTCCAAACAGAAAGAAAAGGTGAGTTCAAAAAACAGGCAAGAATGCTCAATAACAACAGGCAAACAATCCAAAATGACAGGCAAAAAGGCAAGGTCAAAAAACAGGCAGGTACAAACATAGGCAGGCAAACAGAATGAGACGAAGTAAACACTGACATGATCTGGCAAAGTACAGAGACACAAGCAGGGTATAAGTATGGCAACAGATGAGGTAGAATGGGGAACAGGCGGGCGGACTTACCATTGAAATTACTGGACTGGAGCCAAGGGCCCCACCCACAGCAATGGCTTACCTCCTTAAGGCCGCGAGATATTGCTTTTTAACAATCCGCACGCATAGACAAGCGCTGCGATGTGAGCGTATTGTTCACATACTTGCCTGCATACTTCGCGTTTTGCTGCAGGATTAAAAAGTATATCCACTTGTGGGCAGATCAGGGCCGAAAAATCCCTGGAAGTTCGGCGGTTCGGTTACCGCAGAAGCAGAGCCAAAAGAGCTAACCGACAGGAATTACAACAGCGATTCTTTAGGTTACAACAGTCAATATTGTTCATGTCCAGTAGAAATGTTTTATTTGTAAAATAAGAACAGGCTAATAAGTTATTTCCTCTGAACTGTCAATCACAATTAGCAGAAATACATAAAATCTTGAGTTTGTTCAGTCTGCTGCTGGCCTGCCTGTCAGATTCTGATATACTGCCCCAGCTGTCTACGTGCTTAATTGCATCTTGCGGACGTGTAGCATTCATTTCTGAGGACGTGCACAATCAACGCTCCAAATGAACGCAGGATACGCATGGTAGCCATCTTGCACGCACATAATTAAAAAGCAAGTATATTGCGGCTTTATCCTACCTTACACATCTGGGGAATTTATGCTCTGCGTTCCGCACCGGGCAGCAGTTATTCCCATTCATCTCAATGAGAATTTTTTGTTTCTGCTGTGCTTTGTCCATTCACCAGCCACTGTGTTCGTTGGACGGAAAAACAAATAGAACAATGCTCTATATTTTCCCTTGATAGGAGTGGAAAACCAAACAAATCCCTCCTTTTCTCAAAGCTTTCATTCCATGAGAGAACGTGGGGTTTAACATTAAACTTTAAAGTGTCTGATATTTAAAAAAGGCAGACATGTTCATTCTTGCAGTTCAAGGGTACCTGAATTGTACAATATCAAATTAAAGTCTTACTGTAACACTGACACAAAAGACCATGCCTGGTTAAACATATTGAGGAATTCCAGCCAGTGATAGTTATCGCTATGTATTTTATTGTTTGAATAGTTATGACCTATAAAATATAGTTTTAGCTTGTGCTAGCTAACTTGATTGTTATGGTCATGGGGACCTAGCTTTACTAGCTAACTAAATGAACAGATGATAATTATTTTACTGCAACCTATATTTATTTCTGCCCGCATTCCGCAAGTGAGAGCACAGAACAGAACGACGTGACACCTCGATCACTGAACGGAACTGTTTTGCAGCAGACATTTAACTCCATAAAATGTGGTACATTATTACATAACAGCAATAAATAAATCCCATCAACTGAAAAAATAGAGCAGTGTTTTATTTGTTTTTCTGTCCAACGTAACGCGGTGGTTTGTGAATGGACAAAGAGCAGCGTTAATTGAAAAGTCTCATCGAGTTGAATGGGAATAACCGGCTGTGGTGCGGAATGCGGAGCAGAAATTCCACAGATGTATGAACGCAGGGTGATGTCATTTATGTCACTTAGTTTTCGATTAAAGGTTGTTGATTGTTGAATGGTTAGCTGGCCCTGCCCTGTGTCATAAATGAAGCATCTGATTTAGCCAAATTATATGTAGCAAGTCGTTATTATTTACTTGATGTTCTCTAATTGGTAATGGTGCTTGCGATGCGTCTGTCAACCTACATTGCTAACAGTTCACGTTAGCAAATTTCAAGATGGCAGAGGAGCAATACCAGAGTGGCTTCCTTAAAAAGAAACTCAAACGTGAAAACTATGTATGACATTGACAACAAATGTGTAAAATGAAAAATAGTGGATATTTCACACCACAAGCACACCCTGAATCAGGCTGAGCAGAGAATCAAGGAGACAGTGACCTGCTGGAAGGAATAGAAGCTCTACAGACAGAGGCCGTTAGCTCAGTGGGAGAAACCAAAGACCTCCGGCAACGTCCTCAGCAATGGAGCAAACCAGATCTACGGCTCCTATTACTCCTTTGTGGGTTCTTTCAGCACTGATCCAGCTTGCTGGGGAAAAATTGATGAGAGATGTATACACGCACTCCTCTCTCTTTGTCTCTCCGTCTTTGTCTCACTTCCCCAACACAGACACACACAGTCTCACTCGCTCATTCACTCACCAAACACTATAACTGTCTCTCGCTCTCTCTCTCACTTACCCAACACACCCATTCACTCAAATGTTTGACTGTTTGGGAGGGCACAAATGCACTGTGTTCCCAATGAATGTAAACATACCCCCATCTCTCACTTTATTGTTCAATGTGTAACTTCAGGGTTTTCATGTATCCTCTCACTTCTGAGAAACCAGCTCCTTTTTTGTGTTATAGTGTCTAGCAAAAATTACCCCTACACTGGTTATGCACATTACATATTGATTTTCTTGATTTTTACACTGATATTTTACTCCATAATGATGCATATTGCTCTATTTAAGGTCATTTGTACAGTTGGTAGGGCCTAACAATGACTCAAGCCCAGGGGCCCCCCAGCCCCTAAGTCCTGCCCTGGGAACAGGTGCACAGACAGGCAGGTGAATCAGATTAGGTAACGAGGCAGGAGAACAGGGGGAGGGGCTAACACACAAGGAAACTGAAAACAACAGCACATGGCAGACACACAAATAAAACAAATAAAAATGTGGATAAGAAACCAGGGTACTGACAATAGAGTATAAATAAATCTGCACTTGTAACTTGGATTTATAATATTATGGTATAATATTATGACAAAATGCATTAATGACATGATTAGGAGACCCTGTGTATTTCAGCTGAGATGTTCCCTGCTCCTCGCTGGAAGTTGTCTTTAGCTGTGTTTCTCCCTCTGGCTGTTGCTGCTCTCATTGGATATGCTGTTTTAACCCAACGCTACAAGAAACTGTGCAGAGAGCGAGGTAATGTATTTACCCAGCATCTACATCAATTAAACACACTCATTTTTACAAATGGCAGAATCAAGCCAATTGCAGGAGCATAAAGGCCCACTGTGTTTGTGTTTTTTAAACTTTGTGAAAAAGGTACTCATGTTTGTGTAGACCTTTCATCAAATGATTTAACTGTAGCTTCTTTAAGTACACATAGTAGATGTGTATATTTTTAGTTTTGTGTTTATTATTGAGGGCAGGTGGAAGATGCTGAAAAGTTTCTTTATCTAGGAGCAGGTTCAGAGAATGAGGGTGTTAAAAGTATAAACATCAAGAACAGACTACAGAAAGCACATGGGGCATTCTAGAGACTAAGGAAGATAAGACTTAAAGAGAAGAACGCGTCAACCAGAGCCCGTCACACTGCCCCCCAACCAGCACCCCATCACACGGCCCGCCCAACCAGCTCCCCATCACACTGCCCCCCAACCAGAACCCATCACACTGCCGCCCAACCAGAACCCCATTACACTGCCCCCCCAACCAGAGCCCATCACACCGCCGCCCAACCAGCTCCCCATCACACTGCCCCCAGAACCATCACACTGCCCAGCCAACCAGAACCCCATTACACTGCCCCCAACCAGAGCCCATCACACTGCTCCCCCCAACCAGCACCCCATCACACTGTCCCCAAACCAGCACCCCCATCACACTGCCCTCAACCAGCACCCCATCACACTGCACCCCCAGCCAGAGCCCATCACACTTCCCCCAACCAGCACCCCATCACACTGCCCCCAAACCAGCACCCCATCACACTGCCCCCCAACCAGCACCCCATCACACTGCCCCCAACCAGGACCCCATCACACTGCCCCTCAACCAGCACCCCATCACACTGCCCCCAACCAGGACCCCATCACACTACCCCCCCAAATCCAGAGCCATAATACTGCCCCCAACCAGGACCCCATCACACTGCACCCCCCAACCAGAGCCCATCACACTGCCCCCAACCAGCACCCCATCACACTGCCCCCAACCAGCACCCCCATCACACTGCACCCCAACCAGAGCCCATCACACTGCCCCCAACCAGCACTCCCATCACACTGCCCTTCCGCCAACCAGCACCCCATCACACTGCCCCCAACCAGAGCCCATCACACTGCCCCACCAACCAGCACCCCATCACACTGCCCCCAACCTGAGCCCATCACACTGCCCCCAACCAGCAACGCTATCACACTGCCCCCCAACCAGAGAGCCCATCACACTGCCCCCAACCAGAGCCTATCACACTGCCCCCAACCAGCACCCCATCACACTGCGCCCCCAACCAGAGCCTAGCACTCTCCCAAAAAGAGCCCATCAAACTGCCCCCAACCAGCACCCCATCACACTGCCCCATCAACCAGCATCCCATCACACTGCCCTCCCCAACCAGCACCCCATCACATTGCCCCCAACCAGCACCTCATCATACTGCCCCACCGACCAGAGCCCATCACACTGCACCCCCAACCAGCACACCATCACACTGCCCCCAACCACCACCCCATCACACTACCCTCCCAACCAGCACCCATCACACTGCCCCAACCAGCACCCCATCACACTGCACCCCCAACCAGAGCCCATCACACTGCCCCCCCAACCAGCACCCCATCACACTGCCCCCAACCAGCACCCCATCACACTGCACCCCAACCAGAGCCAATCACACTGCCCCCCCAACCAGCACCCCATCACTGCCCCAACCAGCACCCCATCACACTACCCCCCAACCAGAGCCCATCACACTGCCCCCCCCAGCACCCCATCACACTGCCCCCAACCAGAGCCCATTACACTGCCCCCACCAACCAGAGCCCATCACACTGCCAACCCAACCAGCACCCCATCACACTGCCCCCAACCAGCACCCCATCACACTACCCCAACCAGAGCCCATCACACTGCCCCCAACCAGGACCCCATCACACTGCCCCCAACCAGAGCTCATCACACTGCCCCCAACCAGCACCCCATCACACTGCCCCCAACCAGCACCCCATCACACTTCCCCAACAGAGCCCATCACACTGCCCCCCCAACCAGCACCCCATCACACTGTCCCCTCAACCAGCACCCCATCACACTGTCCCCCAAACCAGAGCCCATTACACTGCCCCAACCAGAGCCCATCACACTGCCCCCCCAACCAGCACCCCATCACACTGCCCCCCAACCAAAGCCCATCACACTGCCCCAACCAGAGCCCATTACACTGCCCTCCAACCAGAGCCCATCACACTGCCCCCAACCAGCACCCCATCAAACTGCCCCCCAACCAGAGCCCCATCACACTGCCTCCTCAACCAGCACTCCATCACACTGCCTCTAACCAGAGCCCATCACACTGCCCCCAACCAGAGCACCATCACACTGCCCCCAACCAGCACCCCATCACACTGCCCCCAACGAGCACCCCATCACACTGCCCTCAAACCAGCACCCATCACACTGCCCCCCAACCAGAGCCTATTACTGCCCCCAACCAGAGCCATCACACTGCCCCCCCAACCAGCACCCCATCACACTGCACCCCCAACCAGCACCCCATCACACTGCCCCCAACCAGAGCCCATCACACTGCCCCTCCAACCAGAGCCCATCACACTGCACCCCCAACCAGCACCCCATCACACTGTCCCCCAACCAGCACCCCATCACACTGCCCCCTCAACCAGCACTCCATCACACTGCCCCCCATCCAGAGCCCATCACACTGCCCCCAATCAGAGCCCATCACACTGCCCCCCAACCAGCACCCCATCACACTGCCCCAACCAGAGCCCATCACACTGCCCTCAAACACCAGCAGCCCATCACACTGCTCCCCAACCAACCCCATCACACTGCCTCCAAACGGAGCCCATCACACTGCCCCCCAACCAGGAACCCATCACACTGCCCCAAAACCAGAGCCCATCACACTGCCCCCAACCAGCACCCCATCACACTGCCCCCAACCAGCACCCCATCACACTGCCCCCAACCAGCACCCCATCACACTGCCCCCCCAACCAGCACCCCATCACACTACCCCCAACCAGAGCCCATCACACTGCCCCACCAACCAGCACACCATCACACTGCCCCCCAACCAGAGCCCATCACACTGCCCCCAACCAGCAACCCATCACACTGCCCCCAACCAGCACCCCATCACACTGCCCCCAACCAGCACCCCATCACACTGCCCCCAACCAGCACCCATCACACTGCCCCCAACCAGGACCCCATGACACTGGCCCCCCCAACCAGAGCCCATCACACTGCACCCCAACCAGCACCCTATCACACTGCCCCCAACCAGCACCCCATCACACTGCCCCCCAACCAGCACCCCATCACACTGCCCCCAACCAGACCCCATCACACTGCCCCCAACCAGCACCCCATCACACTGCCCCCAACCAGCACCCCATCACACTGCACCCCCAACCAGCACCCCATCACACTGCCCGCCCAACCAGCACCCCATCACACTGCCCCCAACCAGAGCCCATCACACTGCCCCACCAACCAGCACCCATCATCAACCCCCAAACCAGAGCCCATCACACTGCCCCCAACCAGCAGCCCATCACACTGCCCCCAAACAGCACCCCATCACACTGCCCCCAACCAGCACCCCATCACACTGCCCCCAAACCAGCACCCCATCACACTGCCCCCAACCAGGACCCCATCACACTGCCCCCCAAACCAGAGCCTATCACACTGCCCCCCAACCAGCACCCCATCACACTGCCCCCAACCAGCACCTATCACACTGCCCTCAACCAGCACCCCATCACACTGCCCCCAAACAGAGCCCATCACACTGCCCCCCAACCAGCACCCTATCACACTGCCCCACAACCAGCACCCCATCACACTGCCCCCAACCAGCACCCCATCACACTGCCCTCAAACACCAGAGACATCACACTGCCCCCCCCAACCAGCACCCCATCACACTGCCCCCAACCAGAGCCTCATCACACTGCCCCCAACCAGCACCCCATCACACTGCCCCAACCAGCACCCCATCACACTGCACCCCAAACCAGAGCCCATCACACTGCCCCCCAACCAGCACCCCATCACACTGCCCCCAACCAGCACCCCATCACACTGCCCCCAACCAGCAACCCATCACACTGCACCCCCAACCAGCACCCATCACACTGCCCGCCCAACCAGCACCCCATCACACTACCCCCAACCAGAGCCCATCACACTGCCCAGCCAACCAGCACACCATCACACTAACCCCCCAACCAGAGCCCATCACACTGCCCCCAAACCAGCACCCCATCACACTGCCCCCAACCAGAGCCTCATCACTGCCCCCAACCAGCACCCCATCACACTGCCCCCAACCAGCACCCCATCACACTGCCCCCAACCAGACCCAATCACACCGCCCCAACCAGCACCCCATCACACTGCCCCCCAACCAGCACCCCATCACACTACCCCCAAGCCCATCACACTGCCCTAAACCAGCACCCCATCACACTGCCCCCTACCAGCACCCCATCACACTGCCCCCTCAACCAGAGCCCATCACACTGCCCCATACCAGCACCCCATCACACTGCCCCCAAAACCAGCACCCCATCACACTGCCCCCAACCACAGAGCCCATTACACTGCCCCCATGCAGAGCCCATCACACTGCCCCCAACCAGCACCCCATCACACTGCCTCCCAAAAAGAGCCAGAGCTGCCATCAACAGCACCTCAACATACTGCCCCCCCACCAGAGCCCATCACACTGCCCCCAACCAGAGCCCCATCACACTGCCCCCCAAAACCAGCACCCCATCACACTTCCTAACCAGCACCCCATCACACTGCCCCCAACCAGCACCCCATCACACTGCCCCCAACCAGAGCCCATTACACTGCCCCCCCACAAGCACCCATCACACTGCCCCCAACAAGAGCCCATCACACTGCCCCCAACCAGCACCCCATCACACTGCCCCCAACCAGCACCCATCACACTGCCCCCCAACCAGAGCCTATCACACTGCCCCCCAACCAGCACCCCATCACACTGCCCCCAACCAGCACCCATCACACCACAGAGCTGCCCCTAACCAGACCCCATCACACTGCCCCAACCAGCACCCCATCACACTGCCCAAAACCAGAGCCCATCACACTGCCCCCAACCAGAGCCCATCACACTGCCCCCAACCAGCACCCCATCACACTGCACCCCCCAACCAGAGCCCATCACACTGCCCCCAACCAGAGCCCATTACACTGCCCCTCCAACCAGAGCCATCACACTGCCCCCAACCAGCACCTATCACACTGTCCCCCAACCAGCACCCCATCACACTGCCCCCAACCAGCACCCCATCACACTGCCCCCAAACCAGAGCCCATCACACTGCCCCCAACCAGAGCCCATCACACTGCCCCCAACCAGCACCCCATCACACTGCCCCCAACCAGGACCCCATCACACTGCCCCCAAACCAGCACCCCATCACACTGCCCCCAACCAGCACCCCATCACACTACCCCCAACCAGAGCCCATCACACTGCCCCCCCAACCAGAACCCATCACACTGCCCCCCAACCAGAGCCCATCACACTGCCCCCAACCAGCACCCCATCACACTGCCCCCAACCAGCACCCCATCACACTGCCCCCAACCAGCACCCCATCACACTGCCCCCCAACCAGCACCCCATCACACTGCCCCCAACCAGAGCCCATCACACTGCCCCCCAACAGCACCCCATCACACTGCCCCCCCAACCAGAGCCCATCACACTGCCCCAACCAGCAACCCATCACACTGCCCCCAACCAGCACCCCATCACACTGCCCCCCAACCAGCACCCCATCACACTGCCCCCAACCAGCACCCCATCACACTGCCCCCAACCAGCACCCCATCACACTGCCCCCCAACCAGAGCCCATCACACTGCCCCCAACCAGCACCCCATCACACTGTCCCCCAACCAGCACCCCATCACACTGCCCCTCAACCAGCACCCCATCACACTGCACCCCAACCAGAGCCCATCACACTGCCCCCAACCAGCACCCTATCACACTGCCCCACAACCAGCACCCCATCACACTGGCCCCCAACCAGCACCCCATCACACTGCCCCTCAAACACCACCCCATCACACTGCCCCAACCAGCACCCCATCACACTACCCCCCAACCAGAGCCCATCACACTGCCCCCAACCAGGACCCCATGACACTGCACCCCAACAGAGCCCATCACACTGCCCCCAACCAGCACCCCATCACACTGCCCCCCAACCAGCACCCCATCACACTGCCCCAACCAGCACCCCATCACACTGCCCGCCCAACCAGCACCCCATCACACTGCCCCCCAACCAGAGCCCATCACACTGCCCCACCAACCAGCACACCATCACACTAACCCCCAACCAGAGCCCATCACACTGCCCCCCCAACCAGCACCCCATCACACTGCCCCCAACCAGCACCCCATCACACTGCCCCCAACCAGCAACCCATCACACTGCACCCCAACCAGCACCCCATCACACTGCCCCCAACCAGCACCCCATCACACTGCCCCCAACCAGAGCCTATCACACTGCCCCCCAACCAGCAGCCCATCACACTACCCCCCAACCAGAGCCCATCACACTGCCCCCAAACCAGCACCCCATCACACTGCCCCCAACCAGCACCCCATCACACTGCCCCTCAACCAGCACCCCCATCACACTGCCCCCAAACCAGCACCCCATCACACTGCCCCCCACCAGAGCCCATCACACTGCCCCCAACCAGAGCCCATCACACTGCCCCCCAACCAGCACCCCATCACACTGCCCCCAACCAGCACCCCATCACACTGCCCCCCCAACCAGCACCCCATCACACTGCACCCCAACCAGAGCCCATCACACTGCCCCCCAATCAGAGCCCATCACACTGCCCCCCAACCAGCACCCCATCACACTGCCCCCCCCAGCACCCCATCACACTGCCCCCAACCACCACCCCATCACACTGCCCCCAACCAGCACCCCATCACACTGCCCCCCAACCAGAGCACATCACATTGCCCCCAACCAGGACCCCATGACACTGCACCCCCAACCAGAGCCCATCACACTTCCCCCAACCAGCACCCCATCACACTGCCCCCCCAACCAGCACCCCATCACACTGCCCCCCAACCAGCACCCCATCACACTGCCCCAACCAGCACCCCATCACACTACCCCCAACCAGAGCCCATCACACTGCCCCCCAACCAGCACACCATCACACTGCCCCCAACCAGAGCCCCATCACACTGCCCCCAACCAGCACCCCATCACACTGCCCCAACCAGCACCCCATCACACTGCCCTCAACCAGCACCCCATCACACTGCCCCCCAACCAGCACCCCATCACACTGCCCCCCAACCAGGACCCCATGACACTGCACCCCCCAACCAGAGCCCATAACACTGCCCCCCAACCAGCACACCATCACACTGCCCCCAACCAGAGCCCATCACACTGCCCCACCCGACCAGCACACCATCACACTACCCTCCAACCAGAGCCCATTACACTGCCCCCAACCAGAGCCCATCACACTGCCCCCAACCAGAGCCCATCACTGCCCCCAACCAGAGCCCATCACACTGACCCCCAACCAGCACCCCATCACACTGCCCCCCAACCAGAGCCCATCACACTGCCCCCTAACTAGCACCCCATCACACTGCCCCCAACCAGAGCCCATCACACTGCCCCCCCATCTAGCACCCCATCACACTGCCCCCCAACCAGCACCCCATCACACTGCCCCCAACCAGACCCCATCACACTGCCCGCCCAACCAGCACCCCATCACACTGCCCCCCAAACAGAGCCCATCACACTGCCCCCTAACCAGCACCCCATCACACTGCCCCCAACCAGCACTTATCACACTGCCCCAAACTAGCACCCCATCACACTGCCCAACCAGCACCCCATCTCACACTGCCCAACCAGGACCCCATGACACTGCCCCCAACCAGAGCCATCACACTGCCCCCAACCAGAGCCTCCATCACACTGCCCCCAACCAGCAACCCATCACACTGCCCCCAAACCAGAGCCCATCACACTGCCCCCAACCAGCACCCCATCACACTGCCCCCAACCAGAGCCCATCACACTGCCCCCAACCAGCACCCCATCACACTGCCCCCCCCCAACCAGCACCCCATCACACTGCCCCTACCAACCAGCAATTCAGCCATCACACTGCCCCCAACCAGAGCCATCACACTGCCCCCAACCAGCACACCATCACACTGCCCCCCAACCAGTGCCCATTACACTGCCCCCCAACCAGAGCCCATCACACTGCCCCCAACCAGCACCCATCACACTGCCCCCAACCAGAGCCCATCACACTGCCTCCCAAAAAGATCTCATCACACTGCCCAGCCAACCAGCACACCATCACACTGCCCCCCAATCAGAGCCCATCACACTGCCCCCAACCAGCACCCCATCACACTGCCCCCCAACCAGCACCCCATCACACTGCCCCCCAACCAGCACCCCATCACACTGCCCCCAACCAGCACCCCATCACACTGCCCCCAACCAGACCCCATGACACTGCCCCCAACCAGAGCCCATCATCACACTGCCCCCAACCAGCAGCCCATCACACTGCCCCCAACCAGCAACCCATCACACTGCCCCCAACCAGAGCCCATCACACTGCCCCCAACCTGCACCCCATCACACTAACCCCCCAACCAGAGCCCATCACACTGCACCCCAACCAGAGCCCATCACACTGCCCCCAATAGAGCCCATCACACTGCCCCCAACCAGCACCCCATCACACTGCCCCCCCTCAACCAGAGCCCATCACACTGCCCCCAAATCCAGAGCCCATCACACTGCCCCAACCAGCACCCCATCACACTGCCCCCAAACCAGCACCCCATCACACTGCCCCCAACCAGCACCCCATCACACTGCACCCCAACCAGAGCCCATCACACTGCCCCCAATCAGAGCCCATCACACTGCCCCCAACCAGCACCCATCACACTGCCCCTAACCAGAGCCCATCACACTGCCCCCCAACCAGAGCCCATCACACTGCCTCCCCTCCCAACTTCAGCACCCCATTTTCCCCTCTCGGCACTGCCCTTCTAACCAGAGCCCATCACACTGCTTAACTCAGCACCCCTGGTGTGTGTGTGTGGTGGGGACAACCAGAGCCCATCACAAATGAAACCTGCTAGCACTCCCATCACACTGCCCCCAAACCAGCAAAAACTTTCATGGAGAGCCCATCACATGGCCCACCAACCAGTATGGCAGCACACTGCCCCTAAAGCACCCCATCATACTGCCCCCTATCCTCAGGTAAGAATAATCCCTTAGAGAAGTTACATATAATTATTGCAGTAACATCAGTTTATGTGTGTTCTCTTTTCAGTGTGGGAGTGGATCCGTGAAGCAGCAGGTAGGGTATCCTCCTCTTAAACTACACTGGCACCTTCAACACTGACTCAGTCAACACTGACACCACTGTCATAAACACCGAGACTTACACTCTGTTAATCTAATTATATTTATATTTTATTTTATGGGCTCACCACCAGCTTTATCTGTATTTTCCATTGTGTAGTGCAGATATAAACTTCCCATGTATTCTCCATCCTGTAGGTTATAGGTAAAAGGAAATAAACTTTTCAGTATCAGCCTCTCCCATCCAGTATAATTTAATGAAAATGCACCTGCAAACAGATACATTCTTTGAAACATTTTTCATGCAATAACAAATGTTATTTAGTAATTCATCTCTCTCTCTGTTCTCCTGCACAGTGGATGTGACTCTGGACCCTGATACAGCACATCCCAGTCTCATCCTGTCTGAGGATGGGAAACAAGTGAGACGGGGAGACACACGACAGAATGTCCCTGATACCCCAAAGAGATTTGATCCTGTTGTCAGTGTCCTTGGGAAGGAGTGGTTCTCCTCAGGGAGATTTTACTATGAGGTGCAGGTTGGAGAGAAGACTGATTGGGCCATTGGAGTGGCTAAAGAGTCCATCAACAGGAAGGGGAAGATTGCACTGAGCCCTGAGGATGGTTACTGGACTGTGTGGTTGAGGAATGGGACTCAGTTTGAGGCTCTAGCTGATCCCTCTGTCCCCCTCCTGAGAGAGAAGCCCAGGACAGTGGGGGTGTATGGATTATGAGGGGGTCAGGTCTCCTTTTATAATGTGGAGGCCAGGTCTCATATCTACTCCTTCACTGGTTACACCTTCACTGAGAAACTCCTTCCATATTTCTGGCCAGGTTTACAGAACTCAGCCACACTGATCATTTCCTGTCAGGCACGTTGCCTTCGGCTTCAACAAAAAAATAAATATGATGGTAATTTGCAATTCTTCTCCCCTGCAATTTATTGTTTTATGTTAGGCAAATGATATAACACCTGAGCATTTATCACTGTAAGATAACACCCCACACAAAAATAATCTGACTGTTTAAAGCTGCAGTGTTTCTTGACTCACATGCACAGAGCATTGAATCCTGAATGACACTCTGCACTGGAATATTAATGCACTGTGACCAAAGAAGCGTACTCAAAACTGAGACTTGTGTGATGTAAATGCAATGGAAGAATTAAAACTTTTAATTATTTCATTAAAAAAATTATTTTTTTAGAGAGAAACCCAGGACAGTGGGGGTGTATGTGATTATGAGGGAGGTCAGGTCTCCTTTTATAATGTGGAGACCAGGTCTCATATCTACTCTTTCACTGGTTACACCTTCACTGAGAAAATCTATCCATTTTTCAGCCCTTTCTAAATAAGAATGGTAAAACTCAGCCCCACTGATAGTCTCCTCGGTAATATAATGCTCTGAATGAACATTATGTGAGTGCTGTGATAAATCCTGTTTTTGAGCTTGATAACTGGAATGCTGACATCATTAGTTATGTCTAAGATAAATGAGTTGTAGTTTAGTACAATGTGATTTAAAATGGTCTGCATCAATATGCTGTACAAATAAAATCAAAAGCTTTTCCTAATTTCTTCAATAGTAGTCTGTGTGGTTATTCTTCAACATCAGCAATAAGACAATTGTTCTGACAACCAAGTTCCAATGAAAAAAACATGTTTTTTTAAAGTGTAAATTCTTCAGCTACACACTCACCTACACATAGGCAAACAAACAACACATACACACATACAAACACACACACACACACACACACACACACACACACACACACACACACACACACACACACACACACGCGCAAACACACACACACACACACACACAGGGTTTCACTTGATCAGCTCCACCCTGTCACCAGGTAAAGTATTTGTGAGTGTCCACTTGACCCCTCTCTCTGGTGTTTCTTTTCACCCCTAAAATCAACACTCAGCTCAGACCCCAGGCCTGACTCTTGCAGAGCAGATGCTGGTTTTACTGCAGCACTCCTGTCTTTGGGACATGTCTCCCTCTGGTGGTCAGTATAGATCACTATACTCAGGACAAGGCAGAGAGACAGAGAGAGAGACAGCGCTGGGTGAACAGGTGAAGGAGGACTGTAATGGCTCTCAGTCTCCCTGCTGCTGCTCAGCTGATGCTAACAGAGATGAGAGAGACTGTGTGAGAGAGAGAGTGTAAGAGATAGACTGTGAGAGAAACAGAGAGAGAGAAATAACTGATTACCTTGTGGTGTAGCTGACTATGAAGCTTGTTCTCCCAGCTGCCGTTCCTCCACGAAAAACAATAAGAGCTGCTGCAGCGCCACTTTGTACGTGTAGGAACCATACAACCACAATACAATAACCTCCATTAGCTGAACGCCTTGCAGTGGAATTAAACTAACGTTATAACACTCATAAGTCTTGCTGTGGAATTAAACTAACGTGATAACACTCATAAGTCTTGCGGTGGAATTAAAGTAACGTTATAACACTCATAAGTCTTGCTGTGAATTAAACTAACGTTATAACACTCATAAGTCTTGCTGTGGAATAAAACTAACGTTATAACACTCATAGGCCTCGCCGTGAATTAAACTAACGTTATAACACTCATAAGTCTTGCTGTGGAATAAAACTAACGTTATAACACTCATAGGCCTCGCTGTGGAATTAAACTAACGTTATAACACTCATAAGTCTTGCTGTGGAATTAAACTGACGTTATAACACTCATAAGTCTTGCTGTGTAATTAAACTGACGTTATAACACTCATAAGTCTTGCTGTGGAATTAAACTGACGTTATAACACTCATAAGTCTTGCTGTGGAATTAAACTAACGTTATAACACTCATAAGTCTTGCTGTGGAATTAAACTGACGTTATAACACTCATAAGTCATGCTGTGGAATAAAACTAACGTTATAACACTCATAAGTCTTGCTGTGGAATTAAACTGACGTTATAACACTCATAAGTCTTGCTGTGGAATTAAACTGACGTTATAACACTCATAAGTGCTGGACAGATGACATCTGTGGTCATGCCCCACTCATCTTTTGATTTAACCGTGTCACTCAGAAGTTCATGTTGGCATTAGCCAAGCATTAGCATACTAAATGAAGTTACCAAAATTTAAAATATACCTCTGGGTGGCTGACACGGTAAGACGTTTGCCTAGGAGCCCTGAGATCGGGTTTTAATCCATTAAAACTGATTAAATAAAATTCAGTTTGCCCTGCTGTTGATGTAGCAGTGTCATATTCATTAATGAACCAGATTATAACCTGGAGAATGAAGTTAATACATCCTTGTTCTTTTCAAATGATCTTAATTTATTTTACACAGGCAACTGTCACACATGCACAATCTTCTGGTGCCTCTGCACCAAAAAAACTCAACACATTGGGGTTGGGCTGTGGCACACAGTACAGGATAAAGAGAGGGGAACTTCCTCATTCTGTCACACGATATGTTTCAGAGCAGAGTGAGGTACAGCACAGTGTGTTTCAGAGCAGAGTG
>CM040757.1:2603134-2783372 GCA_022829145.1 Albula goreensis | reverse complement strand
TTGTATTGAAATGTATGGATATAATCTATTTGTGATTGCTGTTATCTGCATATTATGGTACATGTTAATGTTTGTTTGTTGTACAAAGTTGGTACAAGCTGGATGGGTGGGGCTACCCCTATATAAGCTGGCCCAAAGGGAAGGTTTGGGGTTGGTTGGAGAGAGAGAGAGTGAGTTTTGTGTGAAAACCTGAAAGTAGCAGGGTGTTGTAGGAAGTGGAGAGTTGCTATTGTGTTATTTTTGTATATGTCTATATTTTTGTGTGTATATATATTTTTTTCCCACCTTTTCACGTCTTGCACTTTGGGAGATCACTGTAAATAAAATCTTTTGCACTTACGTGCTGTTGTGGCGGAGCCATCAATTTTTCTCATTGGGATTTCTCATAAGAAAAGGAGAACCCATCAGAAGCTGCCTCACAATGTGTTTATAACTGAGTACGTGTGTGTGTAAAGACTACTCCAGTTGGCACAGGGACACTGATGAGTGATATCTAAATACCTCAAACTCAGCACAGATGGGTGCGTGTCTAGTGAAGCTGGTGTGGTATCTGTACAGTAGAGTCAGTGTGTCAGAGTCAGAGACGCTGTAGAAGGATAGAGTGCCAGCTGGATGGTCCACACACACTCCTACTCTGTACACACACACTCCTTCACCATCACCATCATCACATATTCCTACTCTGTGGTAGGGGGAGGGGGAGACAGATATGTCTATTTTCTTCTTATTGTGACAAACAGAGTAATTGCGCTTAGAGCAGTGCAGACTCCAGGAGTTTTTATTCCTTCTAAACAGAGAGTCATCTCCTCCTTTCCTGCTGACTCCTTCATATGTCACTGATATATGAACCTTTCCCCATTCAGCCACACTCCACTCAGCCTCCCAGTAACAGCGTCCATTCAGACTCTCTCTACATACTACTGTACGAAAGAAGTCTGAGCTAAGTGGATGAATAGCATCAGCCTGCATCTCTCTCCTCCATGTCACCTTCCTGTTCCCCTCAGACAGAGACAGATCTCTGGGCACCATCTTTGCATCCAGTGTAAGCTGACAGCCATCTGCAGACCAGAGGCATTAATGAGATTAATTATTATTAATATTCATTTCACTGTGTGACTCAGTGTGTGAAAGAGGCAGAGAAAAACAGGGTTGACTTTGTCTGGGTGCACTTCTTAGTGTGTACATGTGTACATTTTTCATGTGTATACTTTAGTGCATGTTTCAAACACATCCGCAAGCAAACACTTAGACTGTAATAAATGGCCATACAAGACAAAACAACACATGCACCTGAGTGTGTGTGCAGAAACAAAAACACAGCACAAACACAGTGGGCCTCATTTATCAAATGTGAGCCGAACGAATTTGATCATAAATTCTTCGTAAATGCATTTACGCAAAAAATGTGGGATTTATCAAAGTTAATCAAAATGTTCGTATTGTGTGCATAAATGAAAAAACACGGCTGTTGCTGCTATTTTGTCAGTTCTTAGTTCTTAGTACAATCGTTGTCGTTATTTTTATACAAGGTAAAATGATGTTAGAGAGAGACTTCAGAGTGGAGGGAAAGGAAAGGGAGGGCACACTATTATGGAGGATCCTAATTACGTAATAGTTCTAATTTGAACAAATTATTTGACTAGCGATTCCTTCCAAGTTGATTTAGGGAAAACATGACAGTCCCAACGATGTATTGCATGTGACATTACCACTTTGGCCAACCATGCCCCCTCGCAGGCCCGGGTGCAGCTGCCCCCCAGGATTTATGGCAACGATAAGGCTGGTATACAAAAATTTACCTTCAGAATTGGAGAGTGATTGATCCAAGACCAGGGAAAACCAGATCCCGGTCACCCTCCACGGTAATTCCAGCTAACGATGTCTCTCCAGTAATTCTCCAGTTTCATGTCGAACCATTTTCCTTTAACCTGTTGCAGCTTACGGCGGAACTTTTGACACCGAATTTACTGCAACAGTTAATTCTTGCCAGGCTTTGGTCTTCCCCAGCCCCGACACTAAACTACTTACACTTCTGAAAAAAGAATTTGTTTTATTCTGTTTCCATTAACAAAACTTCAATCGCCGCTTCAGAGCAGTTTTTTTCTTCTGCCTTTTCTCTGCCATCTCTTTGCATTGCCAGCAATGGGATTTCAAGCTCCTTATATGGTATTTCAGGGGCGTTGATTTATGCTAATCGAAAATTTTGTGAACGCGCTTGTCATTTACGATTGATTGTTATTTATCAACATATGCACGAAATACGAACAAATGCTGTGTTTACGCATGTTTGATAAATCCGGCGGAATTTCTTAGTTCGTAGCCGTTGACACATAAATGTACACACAGTTTTACGAAAATATTGATGAATGAGGCCCAGAATGTGACTTTTGTCCAGATGCACTTATGTATCCCTGTAAAAGACGATGAGCCCTATTTTAACAGTCTAATGCACTATGCTTTATCGCAAGATGAAAGTCCACTAGCAGAGAAATTATAGAAACAGTAGGCAGCTCCCTAACGGGGAAGCAAGGCAATCCACATTTCCCGTGATGTAACATTTCCAAATGAATGCAATATTCATTGGGCCACATTTTGGGCTTTTTCTCAATCAAATTAACTATTGGGTTTGCTTACCAGGCTATAGATATATGCAGATATTTGTCCGTTACAGCTTAGTTGGGTAGGCATGGTCTTGTAATAATGTGGAACAAAAGTCAACAAATAAAGGAATAGTTCAGCTATTTGATCAGTGGTCTTAAAGTTTTTGCAGTAAAAATGCAACCGAACATATTAAAAATACTGTCCAATTAAATGTTGATTTTTACTGACCTGACCAATTTCATTCCTCATCACTACCATACTTTTCAAGTCTCATTTTTTACCCTTAAGTCCCATGTTTTTTTTTTTTTTTTTTGCCACCATCTCGCAGTCATGCAACTTAACTCTCAGGGGTTTGACAACAATGATAATAGCCTACAGTAAATGCTATATTTCTGTAAATAAGGAGACCCAAGTTATCACTAATTCTGATCAATATCATGAGTAAACATTGTGGGATGTATGTTTTACATATCTTGATACAAGCAACAGTAATCTTTTTCATTGTAATCATTTTACTTTAATTAATGTTTGTTCGCGCCTCCGTGTTTGTAACAGGCGGGGTGTATGTGCACTGTGTACCTGCCTATGTAGGCATGCATCACTATAAGTTGTTGTGCCCTGAAAATAGCAATAACTGTGATAAGATACAAGATGTGGTTTTTGTTGTTCTTCAGTGCAATCGCTATAAGTTGCATGCAAGATAGCATAGCTCCTGACCACACCTGATCTTCAGACTGACACGCCTACATGGTTGCAACGTCTTATGCTGTTTAGAGGGAAGTGGGGCAAAGCGCAAAAATGAACAGCACCAGGTAGAAGATAGCAGAGCAATGAAGCCTAGGAATTATTGCGTTGAGTGCACAATAGAGCCCTATGTGTGAAAGAGAAAAAGAGGGAGACATTTAAAAGAAGTGAGAATGGAGGGAGTATTCAGTGCTGACTTACATTTCCTGGGACCTGGTTTGTTCCTGATCTCTTCTCCATAGTCCACACTGAAGGAACAGCAGATCATACAGTGACTGAGTGACACATAGTGTGGAAACTCTCTGTACTTACAGCAGTGTGTCTATGAGGTGCAGTGTGGAAACTCTCTGTACTTACAGCAGTGTGTCTATGAGGTGCAGTGTGGAAACTCTCTGTACTTACAGCAGTGTGTCTATGAGGTGCAGTGTGGAAACTCTCTGTACTTACAGCAGTGTGGCCATGAGGTGCAGTGTGAAACTCTCTGTACTTACAGCAGTGTGTCTATGAGGTGCAGTGTGGAAACTCTCCGTACTTACATAAATGTGTCTATGAGGTGCAGTGTGGAGACTCTCTGTACTTACAGCAGTGTGTCTATGAGGTGCAGTGTGGAAACTCTCTGTACTTACAGCAGAGTATCTATGAGGTGCAGTGTGGAAACTCTCTGTACTTACAGCAGAGTATCTATGAGGTGCAGTGTGGAAACTCTCTGTACGTACAGCAGTGTGTCTATGAGGTGCAGTGTGGAAACTCTCTGTACTTACAGCAGTGTGTCTATGAGGTACAGTGTGGAAACTCTCTGTATTTACAGCAGTGTGTCTATGAGTTACAGTGTGGAAACTCTCTGTAC
This sequence comes from Albula goreensis, assembly GCA_022829145.1. Lineage (NCBI taxonomy): Eukaryota > Metazoa > Chordata > Actinopteri > Albuliformes > Albulidae > Albula > Albula goreensis. Next base: position 2,779,180 of record CM040757.1, on the reverse strand, counting down.
TTACAGCAGTGTGTCTATGAGGTGCAGTGTGGAAACTCTCTGTACTTACAGCAGTGTGTCTATGAGGTGCAGTGTGGAAACTCTCTGTACTTACAGCAGTGTGTCTATGAGGTGCAGTGTGGAAACTCTCTGTACTTACAGCAGAGTATCTATGAGGTGCAGTGTGGAAACTCTCTGTACGTACAGCAGTGTGTCTATGAGGTGCAGTGTGGAAACTCTCTGTACTTACAGCAGTGTGTCTATGAGGTACAGTGTGGAAACTCTCTGTATTTACAGCAGTGTGTCTATGAGTTACAGTGTGGAAACTCTCTGTACTTACAGCAGTGTGTCTATGAGGTGCAGTGTGGAAACTCTCTGTACTTACAGCAGTGTGTCTATGAGGTGCAGTGTGGAACTCTCTGTACTTACAGCAGTGTAAGTGTGTCCAGTTTAGCAGTAGAGAGCGCTCTCACTCCTGAGTCTCCTGGGTGATTGTAGCTCAGATCCAGCTCCCTCAGGTGTGAGGGGTTTGAACAAAGAGCTGAAGCCAGAGAATCACAGCCTCTCTGTGTGACTCGACAGCCTGACAGCCTGCAGAGAGAAGGAGATTAGCTCTGGACAAACACACCTTATAGGAGCTGAACATGAAATAATTGCCATAGCCCTGTTATCATTACCAAGCACATTTTATTTACATACATCTTAGAGAAGCTGAGTATAAAACATAACAAGATAATAAGAATACATAATGTCTGTGGAATTAGAAGGATGTAGTAGATGATGGATATTAACTGAATATAGCCTTATGTGCACATTACCTTCTGTTCCTTAGGATCCTAAAGTCACTAATGTATGGAATTTTTGATAATACATAATGTTATTCTTAGGCCTGACATGTTTTCTTAAGAGGGAGTTGTTGGAGACGTCAAGGAGGAAATGATAGAGAAATATGGGTGCAGAGTTGGCTATAACTCTGGTGAGAGAATGTGCTAAGAGGATAAAATTCATATATGAAGGTATGCATGACGAAAACCATCTGGGTGCAACTTTCCCTATATAAACAGCAGGCTGAGAATATGTATTTTGAAGTAGTATGATAAGCATAGTCTTCCCGTCCGGACATTAATAAATAGGTATTGGAATTCCAAAAAGTTGTTGTGAGTCTCTGTGTTGCCGTCTCTGGTCTGAACCCTACATAGAGATGCACTGATTGATTGGGCGCTGACTGAAATCGATACATTTAACTCAGAGAACTGCCTGATTCCCCTTCATTTGTCTGATCGTACCAGCTGACTGCTTGACAAAAATATGAGCTGATGCATAGATGTCCACGTATCTGGAGTCTTTATTTTGAATGTCAGCAGTAGATGATTTCAACCGGTCCAATATCCTCTTATGCAGTCGAAAATGCTATGAAATAGGTCGAACTGAAAGCCATTTTCGTTGCCTATTTTGTGGCAGTAGGTGAGCAGGACAGTCAGTTAACTTTCCCAATCACAACAGTGGTGTGCAGTAGGTGAACGAATCATTCTTTTTGAATAACTCTTTTTATTGAGCCGTTCCTGTCAGATCTCAAGCACAACTGAGTCATTCTTTTTTCTTGCTCATCTTCCATTGCTCGTTGCTACAAATACATAATACAGTCCTCACCCCACACGGTCCACACGGTCTCCACTCGGACAGAAATTGTAGCAAGCGTTGTGTATCATCGCGTGCGGTGACGGGCTAATTATCAATAACAGACACAAAGGGTCAGTGCACCCAACAAAATAGGTCACAGTAACAGGCCAGTCTGAGAAATATACTTTACTTACTAAACTGACAACCTTTGAAATTTATCTCCCAGTGCTTACCACTTGGAGTCGTAATTACTTTTGCTTTTAGAAACTGCTGGAGTTTCTTGGCTAAAACTCAAGCCACAGCGTTCCACTAGGAAGGCAGTACATAACTCTCCTCGAACGGTCCAACAGACACTGTATCACCCAGTACACTGATTCGCCTTGTTCGTGGTTAATGGTTCATCATTCATTGTTCAGTGAATCAGTATGCACACAGAATCACTCAGTACACTGTATCATGTCATTCATCGTTCACTGAATTGGTACACACACAGAAGCAGTCAGTACACCGTGTCATGTTATTCATTGTTCACTGCATCGGTATGCACAGAGAATCACACAGAAGCCTACACTGCATCATGTTGTTCATCGTTCACTGAACCAGTACATAAAGCTCGGGGCTAATAGATAGGTAAGCTGTTTAATGATGGAAAGTAAGCTTTATGCATCAAATTAATGCCTTCTATTGGTTAGTTTTACCTGATTAAAATGTGTTGTTTTTACAAACTGTTGAAATGTTGTGTCTAACAATTAAATGGCAGCACTGCTTGTTTTAAAGATGTACATCTTCACAGACAGTTGCATAATTAGGGAGCATTTTTGAGATTATGGCTACTGTAAAACTAAATAAATTCAATGAAATGTAATGCAGTATGTGGGCACTTTTATCTTTTCTGTTTTTGCAAGAAAAGATGGCTAAGGGAGGTTAATCTGTAATCTGTCGAGTTTTAGAGAAAAATGGCCCTGATGTACACAAAATGTGTTGAGTCAAGCCTTACACTCGAGTGACATGAGCGCAAAGAACCTATATCAGATTATTAATGTTTATCATTTACCAGTGTGTAACCGGCAGAATTATCTTTTGCTTTTCTGCTTTCTTTTCCTTCAAAGCCACCGTAGGTGTTCCTGTTCTTGGCCACACCTCCTGCATAGCTTTTAGCAACTAACAGGTAATTAGAGGGTCGTTTTAGTGTATACATACAAGCTCCATCAGCTTTGTTTTTACTCTGGTTATCGTGGTTGCTATTCTGTTTGCAGCGTGTTGAGTGCTGAAAGGTATGGGCTCCTACTTTGGTTAAAATCTTTTAAATCCCGTTTCATTGGTAGTGATGGCGAAACCGAGGCTTTTGAAACAATTGACACAATTGAAGCAATTGAAGCAATTGCCTCGAAAATGTATCGATGCTCCGACGCTTCACCCAGATGGGTATTACGTCACCATGATCAAATACGCATAATACAGCCCTACAACAGAAGTTTCCTATGGTTGTCTGAGAAGAGCCCGTGGTTGTATTTCGTCACTTCGGAAGTTCGAATCTGGCTGGGTAGCTGTTTGAAGTTACACTTTCCACATGTATTTTCTGAATAAATAGCCTGTTTACTACGCTTTTTCTTACTTGAATATGCAGATAGGAGAAACACAGGCTGTGATGTGATCATCTGTGAGAAATGTCCAGAACTAATGACGAAGTCAGTGTTTAGCTACATTTAGACTACAGGAGTAAGCTAAGTTAAACCATGTGTTTCATCATGATCATTTTCGCAAGAATGAATTACCAATTAAAAGGATCTGTCATAATTTCTTTGTAAATCTATTTATTTGAGAATGCAGAGCATGCAAATAATAGCGACCGAATAAGCTTTCCCTGAGAAGCGAAGGAGAAAACCGAAGAATTTCTAACCGCTGTCTATTCAAGGCTTTGACTCATTTAGCTGATGTGTCACAATAGTTATGCTTACTTTTTTGAAAGCACTTGTGATAATGTTTGCTGGTAGCCTACACAAATCAGCGGATGTATTATTCCCTCAAGAGAAACTTTAAAACCAGCCTGTAGGCTTTGTCCCAGTAGGTGGGTCCTATTTTATTTAGTTACTCCATACACACGCATTCCCATGGTATAGTCCGCTGGAGATGTATTATGCGATAAAAGTTAACTTGCTTGTTCAGATTCGAACAACGCAACTTCGCTTTTACTCACAAACGGCAGCTCAGAGCGTTAACCATTACACTACATAAACAGCTTACCTATAATAGAGGGACAAGTGATTGAAACAATTGACAATGCTAATGCATTGGACTGACTTAGATCATTTCGAAACATTATCTGATGCTTTGGAACAATTAAACACTGGCACGTCATCTGAAGCTTCAAAACAATTAAAAGTGCCTTGAAACACTGCCACGCCATTTGATGCTTTGAAAAAATTAGAACTGTTTTGGAACACTGACATAGCTCACTCTTTCGAACAATCAAGACTGTTTCCAAATGCTCTGGTAGCTGACTCTAAGCCAGCAATAAGTCTGCTTTGAAGAAGTGGATATTAGTTTAGAGTTGTTAACCAGTATAATATACTTCCTCAGATGTCACTATAATATGTTTTATTAAATAGCAACGACTTTGAAACGGTATTTTAAAGTAGGCCACATACATTCATAATTTTCTGGTTGTTATGCAGAATGTAAATTGCAGGAGGAAGCTATATTAGTGACATGATATCATAGGTTATGTGTCATATTTGCTCGACCATTGAGGATCATCTGTTTTTAAGAGGGTCGTAAAATATGTGCCCGTGAGATTATGCAACGACAAGATGCTTGAACTGTTGTATATCTTGATATATCGTTACATATGTCCAATTCTTCAATGCAGACTTATTGCAGATTACTTGTTATGACATACATTTATGTCACCTGCAGATGTCCCCATCACAAGTGTTTCGAAACAGTTCCTTGTTCCTAAGAGTCAGCGGCCAAAGCGTTTGGAAACAGTCTTGATTGTTCCTAAGTGTCAGCTGTGCTAACGTTTTAACACAGTCTTAATTGTTTACAACATAACATAAGTGTCCGATAACGTGGCAGTGTTTGGAAACAGTCTTAAATGTATCAAAGCCTGAATTAACTGTGCAGTGTTTCAAAACAGTTTTAATTGTTTAAGTGTCAGATGACCTGGCAGTTTTTTGAAACGTCTTCATTGTTCCTAAGAGTGCAGCGTTCCGAAGCAGTTTTAATTGTTTCAAAGCTGCTGATGACATGGCAGTGTTTCGAGACAGTCCTAATTGTTTCAAAGCCTCAATTAATGGTGCAGTGTTCCGAAGCACTTTTAATTGTTTCAAAGCTGGTGATGACGTGGCAGTGTTTCGACACAGTCCTAATTGTTTCAAAGCCTCAATTAACGGTGCAGCTGTTAGACACAGTCCTAATTGTTTCAAAGTGTCACATGACATTTCGACACAGTCCTAATTGTTTCAAAGCTGCTGATGAAGGTGACAGTGTTTCGACACAGTCCTAATTGTTTCAAAGCCTCAATTAACGGTGCAGTGTTTCGAAGCACTTTTAATTGTTTCAAAGCTGCTGATGAGGTGGCAGTGTTTCGAGACAGTCCTAATTGTTTCAAAGCCTCAATTAACGGAGCAGGTTCCGAAGCACTTTTAATTGTTTCAAAGTGTCAGATGAGGTGGCAGTGTTTCCAGACAGTCTTAATTGTAAGAAGTTAATTATGTTATAAAGCAGTGACACAGTAATAACTATGTTTAAATCTTGCCTATCATGTTTGTTGTTTTCTCTCGTTTTATAAGTTCAGTTCCTCAGTGAAGACAGAAAAAGGTTAATAAAATCACAAAAACCATGTGTGGAGCTGGTGTTACATGTTACAGACACTATCAAAACTAGCAAGCACTCACTGTCAGGAGTATAGCCTAATTAACATGCAATGGCTATGGCAATTACAACTTATACTACATGGATAAACTTCAATTAATAGAAGCAAATTAAATGGTTTGGAAACTACTGTTTCGGAACACCAATGATAGTAACATCTAGGGGTGATGAATGTCATAAATAAATTAAATATTACATCCTATTGATAACAGCGAAAAGACACTGTAGTTCGATTCGGAAAGTAGAACATTGAGAAAGGTCACAAACAGAAACCCAGAGCTTTAGCCATCAGACTATTTTGAAGGATAATCACAGCATGGGGGAAAATGCATTAAACCAATTGACAACGCTGATGCATTGGAAAGGCTCTGATTGTGTCGAATCTTAGCATAGCTGGTGCCTCAGAACAATTAAGACTGCTTCCAAAAACTGCACCGTTAACTGATGGTTTGAAACAATTAGTAGGACTGTCTGGAAACTCTGCACTGTTAATTGACATTTTGGAACAATGAAGACTTTGTCTAAAAATTGCACCTTTAATTGAGGCTTTGAAACAATTAGGACTGTCTCGAAACACTGCCACGTCATCAGCAGCTTTGAAACAAATAAAACTGCTTCGGAACACTGTTCCGTTAATTGAAGCTTTGAAATAATTAGGACTGTCTCAAACACTGCCACGTCATCAGCAGCTTTGAAACAATTAAAAGTGCTTGAACACTACTCCATTAATTGAAGCTTTGAAATAATTAGGACTGTCTCAAACACTGCCACGTCATCAGCAGCTTTGAAACAATTAAAAGTGCTTCGGAACACTACTCCGTTAATTGAAGCTTTGAAATAATTAGGACTGTCTCGAAACACTGCCACGTCATCAGCAGCTTTGAAACAATTAAAAATGCTTCGGAAAAATGTTTCGAAAAACTGCAGCTTCATCCCACACTTTGAATTAAAACTGTTTGGAAACACTGCACCGTTAATTCACACTGAAACAATTAGGAATGTCTTGAAACACTGACACAGCTGATATTTTGAACAATCTAGACAGCTACTGAACACTTTGCCCTGACTCATGGGAACAATGAATTGTTTCGAAACACTTGTGTTAGGGACATAGGCAAAATGTCATTACAAGTAGCCTGCAATAAGACACACACACACACACACATTTGTGAACGTCACTGCGATAGATATTGTAATACTAGTTGAAGAATAGCATATAGTAATTTCTGTCTTGGCTTCCGACTTGTTGGACATATTGGACCTCATTTATCAATTTATTCCTAAAATTGTGTGTTAATTTATGCGTAACCTGAAACAAACTAACAAAATCCGCCCTATTTTTCAAACTTTGATGTGGAATTTCGTACATATGTTGATTAATAACTATTACTCCATCATAAACGAGAAGTGCGTTCATAGATGTGGTGTTTAGCACCTCTCCTGTGATATTTTTGACGCTCCAGGAATACCACAGGAGCTTGGAATTCCGTTGCAGACAACATAGAAAGGTGGCAAAGAAAAGATTAAAGGAAAAACTATCCATAGCGGTGATCAAAGTTCTTCTCATGGAATTCCAATATTAAAAATAATGGGCAACGTCGCTGTAAGCTTATGTAACACGATGAAAACAACCAATACAGTGCTTTAACTTGACTCATAATTACAAAGCAGGTAGCAGACCAGTGAAGCTAAATAACAACATCGAGATAAATGTAACTACCCCAACTATAACCTACCCATTCTGAAGTAAATGCGGTGCTACAAGTCACGACAATAACTATTTACAGTTAATGAACCTGTCACAATAGATAGGTAACCTATGCGTGTGTAGCTACTGTAAAATTCAGAGGTGATGTTTGATTTGCTAATGAACAAGGACGTATTGAAGCGGTCAGCTAGGCAATTAACATGATCTCTTCCTCTCGACTTTAAAACGCCACACAAAAGCTATTCTACTAACTTGATTTGTTGAAGGATTTGTTAAGGACGTTTTCCGGCATTTTCCAATGACTGGGTGCATTGCTGTCATGGCACACTAGTCAGGTGACCAGATCAAAATGGTCCCAGATTCTATCATGCAAGCATCATCTTGTACGTATGATATTTTCAAGTGGTACAAATTTTATCTTACAGAATTATATAATTAATTTTCCGAAACAGATATTACTTGAATTTTGCAGAAAACTATACGTTTTCAAAGATCTCAGGTTATGTGCGTTATTTGTAGTTATTTAAATACGTATGTAGTGTCTTATTCCAAGAAGACCCTGATCCCAGCTTATCGAAAATGGACCCATAAGATAAGGGAAAATATAGGTCATATTTCAGTGGGGTTTGACATAATGTTATCATGTAAACATGCCGTTAACATTCTAACATTCCACATGGTTCGGAACAAGTTATGTTACGGCCACAAGGAAACATTCCAGGTAAATAACGTGCAAGGAACATTAAGAAAATAGGTCAAAGTTTCTAGGAATATTTTATTTAAGGTTCTGACCATGTTCTGACAACCAAAAACTGTTAGCTGGGGTTTAGCCTTCTATGGGATATTTCACTCAATTTCTTTGAGAGGTCCATTAATGTGCAAAAAAACAAAAAAACAAAAACACTAACAACGAATTCAATCTTCAGGAAGGCGAACATTTGCAGTTATTCAGATAGTAGCCTATGTTTCAAATTACATCAGAAGCCTTTGAATATTATTAAGGTTATGAACTCCAGACAGCGTGTGCTTGACAGTTTGATAGCCTGTAACATTTAAACACCAACTCCACACATAATTTTCGGGATTTTATTCTCGTGATTTTATTCACATTTTCAATACTCACTGGGGTATTTACGAAACAAGAGAAAACTGCATCAAACATGAAAGACAAGAAATAAACATTGACAATAATGAGTCTTTGATGAAACACAGAACATAACTTTTCTCCTGACGCTGTGAACTGTCGGAAACGCTCCACATTTGAACTTGTCCGTTACGTCAAGTAGGAAACGTGATGATGTTAAGCGCGTGCTTCACATGGGGCTCCGGAGCAGTGTGCCGAAACACAGCTGCTTCGAATGATTCGACGCAGCTTCGGAGCCCCGTCTCATTTCGCCCATCTCTACTGATGACGTGGCAGTTTTTCGAGACAGTCCTAATTATTTCAAAGTCTCAATTAACGGTGCAGTGTTCCTAAGCAGTTTTAATTGTTTCAAAGTTTGGGATGATGCAGCAGTGTTTCAAGACAGTCCTAATTGTTTCAAAGCCTCAATTAATGGTGCAGTGTTCAGAAGCAGTTTTAATTGTTTCAAAGCTGCTGATGACGTGGCAGTGTTTCGAGACAGTCCTAATTGTTTCAAAGCCTCAATTAACGGTGCAGCGTTCCAAAGCAGTTGTAATTGTTTCAAAGCTGCTGATGACGTGGCAGTGTTTCAAGACAGTCCTAATTGTTTCAAAGCCTCAGTTAACGGTGCAGTGTTCCGAAGCAGTTTTAATTGTTTCAAAGCTGCTGATGAGGTGGCAGTGTTTCGACTGTGTTGCAGTTTTCAACACTGCCACGTCATCAACAGCTTTGAAACAATTAAAACTGCTTCGGAACACTGCACCGTTATTTGAGGCTTTGAAACAATTAGGACTGTCTGGAAACACAAATGCAGCTGACTCTGAGGAACAATTAAGACGTTTCGAAAAACTGCTGCGTCATCCCACACTTTGAAACAATTAAAACTGTTTGGAAACACCGTTAATTCACACTGAAACAATTACGAATGTCTTGAAACACTGACACAGCTGGTATTTCGAAACAATCTAGACAGCTACTAAACACTTTGCCCCCTGACTCATGGGAACAATGAATTGTTTCGAAACACTTGTGTTGGGGACATAGGCAAAATATCATTACAAGTAGCCTGCAATAAGTAACACACACACACACACACACATATTTGAGAACGTCACTGTGATAGATATTGTAATACTAGTTGAAGAAAAGAATATAGTCATTTTTGTCTTGGCTTCCGACTTATTGGACACATTGGACCTCATTTATCAATATATTCCTAAAACTGTGTGTTAATTTATGCGTAATCTGAAACGAACTAACAAAATCCACCCTATTTTTCAAACTTTGATGGGTAATTCCGTACATATGTTGATTAATAACTATCACTCGATCATAAATGAGAAGCGCGTTCATAGATGTGGTGTTTAGCACCTCTCCTGTGGTATTCTTGACGCCCCAGGAATACCACAGGGGCTTGGAATTCCATTGCAGACAACATAGAAAGGAGGCAAAGGAAAGATTAAAGGAAAAACTATCCATAGCGGTTATCAAAGTTCTTCTCATGGAATTCCAATATTAAAAATAATGGGCAACGTCGCTGTAAGCTCATGCTTACCGAAAAACTTAACTCATAATTACAAAGCACATTTAATGCAGTTGTTAAATCATGTTGTAGAAAACAAACTACCGGTAGCTAACCAGTGAAGCTAAATAACAACATCGAGATAAATGTACCTACCCCAACTATAACCTACCCATTCTGAAGTAATGTTTTGCAGAACACTATACGTTCTCACGAAGATCCCAAGGTAAGTGCATTATTTGTAGTTATTTAATTACTTATGCAGTGTCTTATTCCAAGAATACCCTGGTCCCAGCTAATCGAAAATGGACCCATTAGATAAAAGAAAATATAGGTTGTATTTCAGTGGGGTTTGACATAATGTTATCATGTAAACATGCCATTAACATTCTAACATTCTACATGGTTCGGAACAAATTATGTTACGGCCACAAGGAAACATTCCAGGTAAATACCGTGCAAGGAACATGAAGAAAATAGGTAAAAGTTTCTAGGAATATTTTCTGACAATGTTCTGACAACCAACAACTGTTAGCTGGGTTATAGCCTTCTATGGGATATTTCACTCAAATTCTTTGAGAGGTCCATTGATGTACAAAAAAAAAAAAACGAACAAGAATTCAATCTTGAGGAAGGCGAACATTTGCAGTTATTCAGATAGTAGCCCATGTTTCAAATTACATCAGAAGCCTTTGAATATTATTAAGGTTATGAACTCCAGACAGCATGTGCTTGACAGTTTGAAAGCCTGTAACATTTAAACACCAACTCCACACATAGTTTTCGTGATTTTATTCACCTTTTCTGTACTCACTGGGGAATTTACGAAACAAGAGAAAACTGCAACAAACATGATAGACGGGAAATAAACATTGAAAATAATGAGTCATTGATTAAACACAGAACAATATTAACTTTCTTCTGACCATGTAAACTGTCGGAAACGCTCCACATTTGATCTTGTCCGTTACGTCAAGTAAGAAACGTGATGACATTAAGCGTGTGCTTCGGTTGGAGCTCCAGAGCAGTGTGCCGAAGCACAGCTGCCTCGAATGATTTGATACAGCTTCGGAGCCCCGTTTCATTTCGCCCATCTCTGCTTATTGGTGTTAACCTGTGTTTGCTAACAGGTGTTTTGCTGGGTCTGTAACAAACCGTCTGGGTGATATGTGAGCCCGTTCGCCACAACAGGTAGCCATGCTTCTCGGGCTCTAATTAAAACCATGCAGTGTTTGTTTCAAACAAGACATGCATCTAATGGCGGTATTTTAATACAGGTTTCTGCGGTGAGACAACAACCGAGTAGGCTAAATACCGCTTGCGGTCAATGAAAACAACTAGAGGTAAAATAAATTGATGGTTTCTGCTATTTATGTACCTACAACAAGGAAATGTTGTTGTGTGTGAATTTATATGATGGTACTGCCAAAATACGATCTAATCTGGTTTGTGTCCTTTTAGGGACATTTGTCACCTGCTGCTTCGCCTTGTTTTAAATTAGTGTTTGTGTAAATATAGTCAGTGCTGCGTCGTTTATGTTTCGTTTATTTTGATGGGCAATGGAGTGAGGTCCTGACTGCTCTCAGTGTTTCTCTTAACGCTTATCGGGTGGTCTGTCCTTTTAATACTGAATACGCTGGTCGTGGTACCCCTCATTTTTTCCCCTTTCCTATAGAGTCTACAGGGGAGTGTTGGCCGTTCTGTGAATATGCCGCCGGACCTGGGCCTCCCCCTTCCTCCTTCCTGCACGGCATGTGGTGTTGCTAGGGTTAAAGAGAACTTCACTTTCTTGTACAGTGGTCACCTGTTTGCTGTGCATGTGTAGCTGCACCAGTGTGTGTGTGAGTGCGTGTGTGTTAACAGGCACCGGGATCCAGAGCACGGTGGTGTATTGTCCCTCCCTGTTCCAGTGAATGTAACCTCCCGACAGACGGCCTACATTACCCTTTTCCCTTTTATTTATTTATTATTTCTGGTGGCAGTCTGTACCCCTCTTGTGGGAGAACAACTTTTACTATGGTCTATTTTTAATGATTTTAAATAAAATGTGTTTTAATGAACTGTTTAAATAAAATTTGCCCCTTTAAACCGAAATACCACGTCTCTGGTAAATTCTTACAAGCTTATGTGTGTGGGAACCCTGTAGCCTCAGTACTATTTGAATTTACTCTTGGGGTGGAAGTCCCTAGGTGGTGTAGTCAAACCTTTCTTACCAAAATACTTTAATCGTATGTCCACTGGGTCACAAGTGCTTCCTTATTTTTCCAATCGTTTTGATAAGGTCCAGCTGGTGTATTTGCTTGTGTAGTTCTGCTAGTTAGCACATGTACTAGTGTTCATTAGCAGAATGATTTGCTCATTGGGGAATATAAGTGAGGTAAGTGACAGTGAATCAGTACTTGTAAAGAGTCAAACATAGCATTGAACACCTCAGACTCGACTCATTAAAAAGGGCCAAACTGCCCATCACTAGGTCACAAGGGTATACTGAATTCATACAGCGGAGCGATTTTCCACATCTTTGTGACGTAACCTATGCAATTGTAACCAGTTTTGGGTATTTTCAGTTTTGGTTGCTGTAGCAAACCAATATACACTGAACTATTAAGCATTTTAGTAATGACAAAATCCTTATGCACGAAATTTAGTGGTCATTTCCGCTGTATTGAAACTCAATACATGGCATAGTCAGCGGTTTTGTTCATAGAGAATTCCCTGTCATTTACCGATATCTAGAAGCTTTGATGGAAAATTCTAAATGCCACCAGTGATTTTAATAGATAAAAAGTCTGGACTGCAACAGGCGATATTAATATGAGTTTTCAGAACAGTATTGTACCTCCAGCCATGCCTTTCTAGAGTGATGTTTGCTGTAAACTGATGCTTTATCTTTCCTGTTACAACCATATTAGATAAGACGGATATAAAGTAGCTCCCAAAGAGTAGCCTATAATCTTTGGCAGGCCTTTATATTAATTAGCTGGTTGGTGCTGCAAGCAGTTGCAAATAAAACTAGCACAAGTATCAGTAGGCAACGTAGATGACATTTTACACCAACTTGGCGGGTGATTGGTGATTGATAAAAAATAATTTAAAGTGATCCCAGGTAATTATCTATATGAGGAATAAGATCACATGTGAATACAGATCATGTAAAAACTCTTCAACAAACTATTTGAAATTCATTTTTGAAAGGAATTCTCACAGAGCAGCTTCACTCCTGAATCTCCCCGGTTATGTTTAGGAATTCTCATATCTCTGGCACAAGCTATGGGACAATAATCCCTTACATTGACAGCATGCACACCAACAGCAGAAAATGTATGGGGTTCATTCATAATGATCAGATCATGCAAGGTAGACTTGTCTGGGGTTTGAGTTTGTTACTCACCCCAGTCTCTGCAGTTTACAGTATGGGTCCTCCAGTCCAGCAGAGAGCGCTCTCACTCCTGAATCCTGCAGCTCATTGTCTCTGAGCTCCAGATCTCTCAGCTCTGAGTGGGGGGAATGCAGGACTGAGGCAAGATCATCACAGCAGCCCTCTGAGAGATTACACCAACCCAGCCTGTGGAAGGAAAACACAGACTTCACATATACACCAACCCAGCCTGCAGAGAGAACACACTATAAATATACACCAACCCAGCCTGTGGAGAGAACACACTATAAATATACACCAACCCAGCCTGTGGAGAGAACACACGCACTATAAATATACACCAACCCAGCCTGTGGAGAGAAAACACACTATAAATATACACCAACCCAGCCTGTGGAGAGAACACACATGCTATAAATATACACCAACCCAGCCTGTGGAAGGAAAACACACACTTCAGCTATACACTAACCCAGCCTGTGGAGAGAACGCACACACAATACATATACACCAACTCATCCTGTGGCGAGAACCCACACACTGTAAATATACACCAACCCTGCCTGTTGAGAGAGCACAAACACACGCACACACACGCTCATTGATTGATAAATTCCTTTGATATGATAAGATTTCACTGTCATTTTGCTGGTATATGATAAAGACCGCTCTGTGGTGAGTCTGATGCGTAGTCTGTTGACCATGAGGTCAGCTGCTGAGAAACGTGGCATCCCATTGTTGAAAGTTAAGTTGTCCATTTATTTGGGCAAAATGATCCCATATGCTGCTTCGGTTTGTGTGCTTCATTGCTGCCATGTAACATAGAGCTCCCAGCTCACAAGAGTAAAATAGCAGCTGAAAGTGGTGCCCCATGTGTTAAATTTAAGAGCTTTCACATTTTGATATTTTTCAGTAGTTGATGAAAGGCAACATTAGGTTATTCCTTGAAATTGTTTACTGAAATTTAACCATTTAATCACTAAAATTAATCAATCATTGTTCTTATAAACGATTAACTGTTAACATCCCTACTTAGAGTTGCTTTGACAAGCTGTGAAATACACTTGTCCAGAGCTGGGAAAAAAAGACAATACAGAAAACTGACAATGATGTTTATTTAAAATGTGCATTGTTTGATATAGTTTACTGTTGTTTATTCCAAATTTTCTTTAACTTAACCATTCTATATCAAGCAGATAGGGGAGTTGCGTAAATTGTAAATGCGTACCACTGATGTAAGAAGTGAATAACATCCGTTAGCAGTATTTCAGGTTTTTTTTAAAGATGCATTCATAAGTCTATGATTAGTTTGGATATTAACATTTGTATGTAGGTAACATGCATACTGAATATTTTGATGTGTTATTTAGACTATTTTAAAGTAAAGGTGTTTTAGTAAACTATGTGGGCCATTTAGAAAAATATATTACACATGAATAAAAATGTAAAAGTCTTCTAGCAAACTAATATATATAAGGTAGTAATATGATGTTAAAATGTATTTTAATTGCTTATTTGCATAAATTATATCATTCTGTGATGACACATTACTTAAGTCATATGTCATAAAACCAATACAAAATTATAAAGGGACATCTAATTTTAATGGCACTTATAATTAATTTCTCTCTGTAGTTCTCATAGATGATAACCTCATACATTTGAAGATGTACTACTAATGCAAAAAATGCATGAATGACCCTATTCTTCAATCAAATTTACTGGAAAAAAATTCAATTTACTTCAAAATTCACATTAAACAAATGAATATTTACTTTTTTTGTTGCAGATTTGTAAACCTTATTTGTTTTTGATGCTTAGCCCTCCTTCTCACAGCAGTCCTACCACATTTTTTGAGTCACCAGCTGCCACTGTGCTACACAACTGGACTTTTGTTAAATTAAAGACAATAAATAGGCTGTTTTTGCCCTTTCAGGACCTGTTTCTTCATATAAGGACATTGGGAAGGATACAAGTTTGAGTGTCCTGTTGTTGATACAAAAACGTTGGGAAAATGACAAGGGAAGGAATTACTTTCTGGATTCATTGTCCATAATCACAGATAAACCAAACTTCACCTCTCTATAATACACCCACCCAGCCTGCAGAGAACACACATAAAAGCTGTTCCTATGAGGAACACAAATCAAACCATTATCTTACTTTAACAACTTTAACACAGTAGGATTCTAGTCAGAAACCACATGCTTGACAAAACTAAGACTCATGGGACTCAATCCTGTTTCTCTGTGATAGAAGACTAAAAAGAGAGGGATGGGACTAATGTGGACAAAGAAGAAGGACAGAGGGAGAGAGGAGCTGTATTACTTGTCTCTGTATGGAGACATAATCACTAATGCTGTTTACTAAAGATCATACAGTACACAGCACTACTCACCCCAGTGTCTGTAGTTTACAGTTGGGACTCTTCAGTCCAGCACAGAGCAGCTTCACTCCTGAATCTCCCAGGTTATTATAGCTGAGGTCCAGTGTCTGTAGTTTACAGTTTGGACTCTTCAGTTGAGCACAGAGCAGCTCCAATCCTGAATCTCCCAGGTTATTGTAGCTGAGGTCCAGTGTCTGTAGTTTACAGTTAGGACTCTTCAGTCCAGCACAGAGCAGCTTCACTCCTGAATCTCCCAGGTTATTGTAGCTGAGGTCTAGCTCTCTCAGGGGTGAGTCTGATGACTGGAGAGCTGAGGCCAAAGTTTCACAGGACTCCTCTGTAAGATTGCAGCTGCCCAGCCTGCAAAAAAGTGTTAACATATATTAATTATTATTAAAATTGTATAATTTAAAAGAAACTAAACTACATAAACAACTATGTTTTATTAGTAAATACTTTATATTTATATGCCCAGTGTAGGAAAACAGTAATACAAACATACACACATTAAAAATATACACTAACCTACTTCTTGTGCTCCTGCTATATAATGGACCAAGGCACTATATGGCAGTGCGGACATACGTAGCACTGAAACTGGGGCTAAAGGGAGCAGACATGCAGACATGCTACAGCACATGAGATAGGGGGCAGCAGAGAGTCATTATGTGACAGTGGCACACAATCATTGGAGGCTAAACACTGTTAATCTGACAGTGAACAGCACAGGGCACTGAATGGCTTTGTGTACAGGTACACCACTGATAAGCAGCTGGCTAACTTACATGCTAACTGGGCACCACACAGACTCAGAGACCCCATTTAAAGTCTGTAGCTTCCCCTACACTTGACTGTGACTGAGAGCCACATGACAGCTCACCATCTTTATTTACCCCAATGTAGTTTAATGTAAAACATAATTTGTGATCTGTGGATGATGGAATTTTCTGGACAAATGGAGGAGAGCCCTACCAATGTTGGTTTTTTGAAACTGATTTTGGAGGGGAAATTTTCACAGATTACTGAGATGGCTGTTGATACAGTGAACTTCAGAAACAGTAGGTGGGGCGAACACACACAAGGACAAACAAAAGTACATGGACAGGGAAAACAATAACAAATACAAAACAGCTAAAAACGAGGTCTACTGACAGAAGATACAATTATTTTCACTATGCACAGGAAACAAGAATATAGCAGACAACTTATGCTACATCAACATAAACTTTACGTAATGTTACATGTTCTTTATTTGATGATGATAAATGTAGAGAGAGTATTTGGGTAATGTACTAGAGTTGAAGTAAATATGCAGTTAAAAGAATGACTCTAGTAAAATTCCAAATCATCCATTAAAAAATGATTTCAGTCAAATTCTTAAAGTACCAGGGTTTAAATGTAATTAAGTACCCAAAAATACAAGTAAAAAATACAAAATAAATTAACAGTTTTAGCTCCGCAATGAATGTAATGTTAGCTATCGTTAGTGTTGCAGTTCATTAAAGGATAAACAAGAATAAATGTTATTTTGGCTATCTAGGATACTTGCAAGTCATTTTGTATGCCAATTAAAGCAAACATCTCTTTAATTAAGGTCATGGATTGTTCTCTGAGCAACATGTGGTTTCATCGTCCATCTGCCCTGCCATTTCAAAGTGTCTGATGCACATTGTAAACAAACAGTAGGCCCTACTTTCCCAAGAAAATAGCAAGGTAGAGGGACAAAAGAGTACACTGAGGGGTTTTTTAACATTTTTCCATGTAGGGGGAGCCATAATTACTAATTCTATTCACTAAAGGTCATACAGTACACAGCACTACTTACCCCAGTTTCTGTAGTTTACAGTTTGGACTCTTCAGTCCAGCACAGAGCAGCTTCACTCCTGAATCTCCCAGGTTATTGTAGCTGAGGTCCAGCTCTCTCAGGGGTGAGTTTGATGACTGGAGAGCTGAGGCCAAAATTTCACAGGACTCCTCAGTCAGACCACAGTTGTCCAGCCTGCAAAGAAGAACCAGTGATGATATAATGTAATAATGTTCTCTTCCTGGGACTTCCTTTTTTGTATCTTATCCCAGTTCAGATCAAAAAGTCACAATGAGACATCATGAAACTGGCAACTCTTCTGAAAAATAGCAGGTTGACTGATAGTAGATGTTTTGGAACCAGGCTGTCCACATCAAGAGAGGTTGTATTATTAAAATATGTAACTTTAAAGAATCTAAACAACATTAAAATAATATATAATAGTAAATACTTTACTTCTATTCCTACTGTAGGAATACAGCAGATATAGGCTTAAGTTGCACTTAAATCGCACCTACACAGACTCAAGACTCGCAACTCATCCTGAAATGACTTCAGACTCAACTCGGACTCATCAATAACGACCCATGAACAATAAAAGTCATAAAAAGACTGCCTAAGGCCATTGTGAAAATGATGATGAAAAATAATCATTGGTCACAACCCAGCCGCCATCACCTGTGGTACTAAAATAAAACATGCCAGAGCAACCACATCAAACTTCATCAGACACCTGAAAACTCATCCGGAAAGTTTACCAGCTATCACCAATGCTGATGCCACCGCTGCTAGCTAACCTTTTGGCTGACAGCAGTTCATGTTCATGTCACCATTTAATTGGTATCATGGTAGCCCACAATTGCTAACTGTTTTGCTGACTGACAAAATTTTGTTGACTGTTAACCAAGTTGTAGCGAAGTTGGGTTGCATTTCAAATGGTTGATGTTGAAAAACTATACAAGCTATTAAGCTATAAGAGGTGTACAGAGACATAATTATCTGTACCTGTTCAATCAACAAAATTATCAATCTCGCTATCTGTATTCAGATAGAAGACCGGAAGTGGGCATTGTTCATACCGGAAGTCATGTTCAGTTGGGCAAATATTGTATTTTCTAACGTAATATTCATTGGTAATGTATTTTTTGTTCTTTCAAAACATCAAATTGATTTAATATTGGCATGTAATTATGAAATATGTTTCCACATCCTCATACTGTACTTTTCATCTCTCTCTAAGTTTTTAATTTTATTTTTATCCAAACCAAGCTTTATGAACTTGGCTTGATGTTTAAGCTTGATACGCAAGCTGGGCAGCAAGTAATTTAAATGTCTTCTTAGACATGTAGTAGCATACACATCGGTATTCCAGTGTCAGACACATATGAACTGTATGTATGTTAGCTTGTTTGTTATAAAGGTTAGTATTAAAAGCTAGAATTGAACCTTGAGACTGGCCTGTAGTTGCGTACAGTTTTGAAATGATAAATCAATTTGGTATGCATCTGTAGGTTGATGTGATTCCTAATATGGGTATAGTCATAAGATCATAGCTCCCAATTTTCTTAAATTGCCTTTGATGGAGTGGAAAATAGCCATTCTATATCCAGCAGTTAATCTATCGCGCAAGTTGAAAAAGGGGTACCGGTGACGTAAAAAATCTTAGCTGCAGCATTGCACAAAAAATATGTTGCCTCTTATTTATTTATTTTTTTGAATGATGAATGAAACCTTATGCATGTTGTTATGATTAGTTACCTTGCTAGCTTCTCTGCAATTCTACTAAGGATGAAAGTTAAAACCCAACCAACTAGACTAAGTAGAGTAGTTTCATTCCACAGAATAGCCTGGTTTTAGTCCAGTTATATCCCCCTTAAACAAAGGGCTGTACTTGCCCAGTAAAATGGCAATGTGCAATGGGCCTATTCTAATCTGAAAATTCACCTTTTGCTCTCCCCTATTCCTCCCATAACCCTGAGACCACACTGCCATACTGTGCAAAGTATTATGCATAAAAGATGTCATATACACTTCTCGTTTCTATATCTACAACTAGCAATCATATTAAATCATATTCAGTAATTTAAATAGCCATATATAGCAGAAATACCATTAGGCTGTACCATGCTGGAGACTTGAGACTTGACTCAAACTCAGACTCGTGACCAAAGACTTGAGACTTGACTCGGACTCGCCCTCAGAGACTTGAGAATTGACTCAGATTCAAGCTCAAAGACTTGAGAGACTTCACTCAGACTTGCATTTGATGACTTGTGAACATCCCTGGAACACAGTAATACAAATATACACCAACCCACTTAATGTGTCCCTGCTATATAATGGACCAGGGGCTGTATTCACAAAACATTTTATCTTTCCACTAAGAAATCTCATAAATGGCTATAGAGGTTTCTACCTAAGAGTCTCCTCTTAAAACCTATTCACTATTTTGCTGAGACCAACTTCTACTAAGGGATGGGGAGAAATTTTAAGTAATGAGAAAGGGCTCGGTTGACCTTGTTACTATGGATGACATCATGAACTTGTGTACTATGCCCACAATGATTGGTTTACAGGAGATGGGACTTTGTCGGTGAGTTCCTTAAAAAATAGTACAAGACACAGTATAATGTTGTCACATTCAAATAAAGAGTCTTATGTTGGCTGTCACCGATTTAAAGTGAAATAATAATTATTATAATATAATATAAATAATAAAGATGAAAAATAATATACCAACTACACAAGTAAATGCTCAGCTAATTGTCAGTAATACAATGGATACGTATTTAAACAGACTTTTAATTATTTGGGTAGAATAACCATCAGCAGCTTTTGCTTCTTGCCCAATTAGTCAATGAAAGGATATGAAAGAGTAATGAAAGGAAATTTGGGGTTGGCATAACCTCCAAACCAAAAAGAGATGCATGGCATGAAATAAACCTTAGGAGTTCTCCTGACTACCCCCAAGTTTTCCCTGTTTTAGGAGCTGGTTTTAGTGCATTACATTAAATTACATTAAGGACATTTGTTAGACGCTCTTATCCAGAGTGACTTACAAGGCAAAGTGCATAAGAATGGTACAAAAAGTACAAAGACAACCCTAGAGAGGGGTAAAGTCCCAAGTGCCAAAGGTGATCAAATAGATTAGGACTCCCATACAGACTATCTAAAGAGAAAGTAAACAACAGCCTAGGTTAAAAACAAATCACAGTTAAAACAAGAGCAATAAGGGTAGAGACATTACAAAGAGCAAGGGAGGGGAGGGGAGAGGTGCAGCCTGAAGAGCTGCGGATGTCAGCGATCTTCTAATCGAAGAAAACTGCAAAGTCATCCACAGAGAAGGGGGACTGTGGTGGGGGAGGAGGGGTGCTGAGGAGAGAAGAGAAAATAGAGAACAGTTGATGAGGGTTAGAAGTAGAATTCTCAATTTTAGCTTGATAGAAACTGGCTTTGGCAGAGGTAACTGAGGAAGAAAATGCTGCCAAGAGAGACAGACTGGTAGGTGGACAGGTGAAATAGGTCCCTGGATTTCTTCCACTTCCTCTCAGCTGCCCATTGTCTGGCCCTGTTAGCATGGAGGACCTCAGGCATCCACGGACTTGGAGGAGATGAGCATGCTGCTTTGGAAACAAAAGGACAGAGAATGTCAAGTGCTGAAGAGAGAGGAAAGCAGAGTAGAAGATGAGGAGTCAGTGGGAAGATTGGAGAAGGAGTCGAGGGGTTGAAGGGAAGCAGTGGCTCTGGAAGGAAGAGAAGAGGGTGAAACAGAGCGGATGTTACAGCGGACCATAACACAAGGGGAGGGCTGAGGGGAGGCAGGATGGGGAGTAAGAGGAAGGGAGAAGGAAATAAAGTGGTGGTCTGCCTGATGTAGAGGGGTCACTGTGAGGTCAGAGGATGAGCAGTTCCTCAGGATGAAGAGGTCGAGAACACAGAGGAGAGTGCAGCAGGGAGAGGTCGAAAGAGTGGAAAAAGGGTAGGAAGGCAGCAGACTGGGAGGCTTCCAGGTGGATGTTGAAGTCTCCCAAAATGGGAAGCAGGGTGCCGTCTTCAGGGAGGGAGCTGAGCAGAGTGTCAAGCTCATCAAGAAAGCTTCCAAGGAGCCCTGAAGGACGGTAGAGCACAACAATATAGAGCTTAATGGGAAAGTGAATTAAGACAGAGTGATATTCAAAAGCGGAGATGGAGACGTGAGAGAGGGGAAGGATAGAGAATTTCCAGGAGTGTGAGACAAGCAAACCAGTACCTCCTCCATGGCCAGATGGCCGGGGGGTGTGAGAGAAGGAGAAGGAGGAAGAGAGGGCTGCAGGAGTTGCGGTGTTGTCCAGTGTGATCCAGGTGTCCGTAAGGACAAGGAGATGTAGGGAGAGCAGGGAGGTGTAGGTTGAGATGAAGTCTGCCTTCTTCACGGCAGCCTGGCAGTTCCATAGTTCCCCTTTGACAGTGAAGTTGACACAGGGAGAAAGCAAGGGTTAGCGGAGGTTGGTGAGGTTCCATCGCCAACAGTAAAAGTGCCTTCTGTGAGTGCGAGGGCAGACTGGGATGGGGTTACAGCACATAGTGAACAGGTGAGGTATGGGAAATAGATGGAGGAAGAGATTCAAATGTAGGTAATACACACAGCTGGGAAGGAGCGACGCTAGTTATTGAAACTACAAGCAGAACCTATTAGCAAATGATTAACAGCTGGCCGATCACCAAGCAGAAACTCAAACAGAAACGAAAGGTAGGGAAGTCTGGAGTCACATGAAAGTGGTTTGTAAAAGCATGTCATGGTGGTGGTTGGGCTTCTCATCATTTTCAGCACCACCCACAAAAATTCCCTTCACTATCCAAAAAAAAAATAGCATGTATTTATACAGTCGGATCCAAAAGTCTGAGACCACATTGAATATCTTTCTTTAATTTTTTTCCATGTAATCCTGGAAGAAAAATATGACCTTTAATAAATATTTATTGAAGAAATATTTTAAATTCTGCAGTATTTCTGAGTCATTTAAGCAAATTTATGGCATTGACCATATCAACTCCTTTTTACAAAAGGTCAAACCCCATTAAACTTTTATGGGGGCATTTACAGACCAAGAAAGTTATTGGACACTTAAAGACTATGGCAGAACATGGATCATGAAATTTTGCACAAACTTGTGGAGTCCATGCCAGCTGTAGTGCCTACTGTCATTAAAGAAATAGGAGGAAATACCAAAAACTAAGACATTCTGAAATTCATGTATATTTTTGAAAGATTTAACTTTTTGGCACACCCCGGAAGCTCATCCAGTAGAGCGTATGCCACTGTCATCTAGACATCTAGGGCCGAGCTAGGCCCTGTCTAGACTCCAAAAACACAATGGCTTCGCCGCAAAAACACTTTGGTGCAAGATGTCTATTTACAGTGCACAAAATCAACAAAAATCCAAACCAGGTGCATAAGTGACAAAATAAGTGAAATAAATTCTGTATATACAGTGAGAGAAGAAAATATATACAGCGCATTCACATTTTACACAAAGATGTGGTCCTGAAAAGGCTTGCGTAATTCAAGTCTAATATCCCCATTTAAATTAATGGAAATGCTCGAGGTGCATTCCGTGGTTGTGTAACATCGACTAACTTACTCAGAAAATTCGTAGTAAGGATTGAACTTTTACCATATGTAGGACTCATCTGCAAATAGCATGTAACAACTTTTTTTTTACCATTTTTACATAAATGTTCTTTCATTATCATCAGTTAAGTTCTTTATTACCACTTTTTTTTTAACTTGTTTTTTACCATTTTGACATCATTGTTCTTTCATCTATGAGAAAGAGAGAGTGGATATTGTATTGGTAAAGGTGATATTGGATAATGCTAATGGTACAGTATATAATTACATTTCTGCTAAATAAATGCTGTACACTACTTTAAATACCACTCGTAATTTCCTTTGCCAATTCAAATATTATTAAATATTAATGTTAAATAATACTATTTTAAAAATACCACTGGCGTTAAAGTGCGCAATGTAGCGTCAAGCGATAATTTTTTAATCGTGTTTCAAGGGGCATTAAAGCGAATTTGCATATTTTAAGTTCACGTAAAAAATGGATGGACTGTATATACAATACAAAAACAGCAAAACACAATAAATCACAGAACTACTACTGCTACTCTCTGTCACAAACGCAATATATTTCCTCTCTCCTCCCAGGGGAATAGAAATGGGGCTGTTTTATATCCTCAGCCCCAGAACATGCCAACCATTACTTTAAAATTAAACACATTATACAGCCCACTGTAATGGCAACACACATATTCAATATACAGCCAGTAATTAGTTATCACCATTTTAACCAGTTAATTTACAATTCCTTTTAAAACTACAAAATTATTGTAGTTTGACAAACAAAAACCAATAACCGTTGGTTTGACCCAAAACCTGGCAGAACCACGCATGTGCAACTTGAGACAGGCACTACTTAGCCACCCCGAGTTGCCACGGTTCTGTTTGGGTCTTTATGCTGGTAATGCTGCCGAAAGCATTCGGTATAGGTATCACAAACAAACACACGGAAAAGACGGAGAACAGAAAACAGAATGGTTTAAGAAATACAAACACAGCGCACGAAACAAATAAGTACAATAAAAGACATACATTCAAAAGACATTTGTGTGTGCTTGTGTATGTTATGCTAGTGAACTGTTAGGGGGTGTATTTGTGGATATGTGTGCGTGTTTGAAACAGGAAAACCGGCAACTAACGCTGAGTGTGCACACCCAACGAAAGTGCAACTTTGTAGTTTTAGCAAGGGCGATATTTTGGGGGGGAAGCAGAAAAACAAACAAACAGTGTGGATAAGTGAATGCTGGTCAGTTCGGTTAAAACATTTGAGTGCTGCTCGCAGCCTGGTACAGAGCCCTCTGTCACATTACCTCCCTCCTCTTCTGGATTCACGAAGCTCGGCAATCTGGAAAGGTAATCCACCAAAATGTTCAGCTGTCCAGCTTTGCGGGGAATGACAAACTTGTAGGGCTGCAATGCCAGGTACCACCTAGTCACCCGAGAGTTATGGTCCTTCATGGTCTGGATCCACGTCAACGTCCGGTGGTCAGTTTCCAGGTCGAACTCCCGTCCCAGCAGGTAGTACCTCAGGCTGTCCAGGAACCACTTGATAGTGAGACACTCCTTTTCATTTGTCGAGTAATGAGTCTCTGGGCAGAAGCTTTCAGCTCAGACAGAGCACTGGTCTCTCCTCCCCTGGGTTCCCTTGAGCCAGTACTGCACCAATGCCCACTACCGAGGCATCTACCTGCACCAGGAACCGTGACCCGAAGTCCGGACTTTGGAGCACCGGAGAGGAGCACAAATGCCCCTTGAGGGCGGCAAATGCTCTCTCACACTCCTCAGTCCAGACTACTGAGTTCTTGGCAGCATTATTGGTGAAGTTGGTGAGTCAGTACAGCGATGATGGCGAAGTTGGGGATGAAGCGGCGATACCACCCCACAAGACCCTGCTTCTTGGTGTGGGGACGTGGACTGTTCTTAATGGCTTCCACCTTGTCCACCTGAGACCAGGTACCTCGTTTCCTGTCTTGCCCGCTCACATTTCTGGGCATTCAGGGTGAACCCTACCTCCTGGATGTGCTGCAAGACCCGTCGCAGGTGCTGAAGATGCTCATCCCAGGTGTTGCTAAAGATGACGACATCATCCAGGTAGGCCGCACAGCAGTCCTCACAGCCTTGCAGCACACGGTCCATGAGGTGCTGGAGCGACTTGTTGTAAGTCGCTCTGGATAAGAGCGTCTGCCAAATGCCTGTAATGTAATGTAATGTAATGTCGCAGGTGCCCCATGAAGACTAAAAGACATCAATGTAAAGTGATATAACCCCAGGGGGGTCCTGAAGGCGGTGAACTCCCTTGAAGTCTTTTCCAAGGGCACCTGCCAGTACCCTTTGCAGAGGTCCAGGGTGGTGATGAATCTGGCCTTGCCAACTTTCTCCAGCAGATCATTGAAGTGGGGCATTGAATAAGTGTTGAAGTGTAAGATGGCATTGAGCTTGCAGAAATCCATGCACACTCTGAGGGACCTATCCTTCTTCGGAACAATGACAATTGGGCTGCTCCACTCCTGTTCGAAGGTTCAATCACACCCCTTCATGGTCTGGATCTCCACCCTCAGCACATGCACCAGGCGCTCTGGAACCCGGTAGGGCCACTGCCAAATGGGGGTGGAGTCTTTGAGGTAGATCTTGTGCTCCAACACCCCAGTCCAGCCAGGCCTCTGCTGGAACAGAGTGGGGAAGTCTGTGAAGACTTTTTGGAGTTCTGCCTTCCTGTCCTCCCCCAGGTGCTCCAGGCTCACCTGCTGCTGCTGCCAGGCCTCCAGGTCAGCCTCCATCTCCTTGTCCTCATTCACTGCCTGCACCATCATCACTTTGGCCTCCACTATCTTCCTCTCCTTCCACTCTTTAATGAGGTTGATGTGGTAAACTTACTTTTCTTTACCTTTGTCAAGGTGGTGGACCTCATATGTCACTGGCCCCATCTTCCTGAGGATGGTGTAGGGGCCCTGCCACTTTGCCAAAAGCTTGCTGGTGGAGGAAGGGAGCAGCAGTAAGACCTTCTGCCCAGGCTGGTGCTCACGGTGCCGAGCACACTAGTCATACCACTGCTTTTTCTCCAACTGGGCCTTCTGCAGGTTCTCCACTGCTGCCTCATGGTACTTCTCCAGCTGGTCCGTCATCTGCAAGACATACTGCACAAGGCCCATCTCTGAAGAGGTCTGCTGCACTGCGGGTGCCTCCCAGGTCCCTTTCAGTAGGTCCAATGGGCCCTGGACTAGCCACCCATATACACATATTGCTATTTTCCACATACAGCTGTTCATCACCATTGCCAACAGAACCGATCCCTCCTGCACAAGTCTTATCAAAAAGCGGTTTCAATGACAGGTCTGCACATTGTAGAGCCCTAATATTTGTAGGCACCTCCTACTCCCCACCATCAAGTCCTGACACATTCCCTTGAGCTTCAGGATTATCCAGATGCTTTTCAAGGCGCCGCTGACACCTTGATTTTCTCGGCCCCTTGGTCCCGCCCTGGCACAGACTATCACACAAATCAGGCAGGGGCTGCAGACCAGCTTTTGCCTGAGCTCTGGTTACCGCAGCACATGAAACATTTACATTGATTGCATCACTGCTGGTTCTGACAGCACAGGCAAATCTCTCCCCATGGGTATGTCCATCGGCAACCCTTCCACCACAAGTACAATAAAGGACAAACATTCAAAAGAAATTTGTGTATGCTTGTGTATGTTATAGTAGCTAACTGTTAGGGGGTGTATTTGGTGTGGATATGTATGCATGTTTGAAACTGGGAAACCAGCAACTAATGTCAAGTGTACACCCCCATGTCCTTCCCCCATCTCTCTCCCCTGCATTTCCTGTCTGTCTCTCTACTGTAACTGTCAATTAAAGTGGAAAAATCCCCAAAAAGAAATTCTTTAAAAAAAAATATTTAACTTTTCACTCAAATAGTCAGTATAATTTGTAATAAGAAATTTTGTACTACATTATAAAAGAATGCACTTCCACTCATGGTCTAAGACTTTCGGACCCCACTGTATGTAGATAAAGGTATGGATTTCATCTCACAGACATAAGGGCCATCTGTGAAACAAGAGTATGAAGTCAACTGCTCTTTACTGTCATGTGCCAACACTTGTGGAATAGCCATGAAGAATGCACCTTTTAATTTAACAAAAGTATCAGTGATCGGAATTGAAATCAACCGATCATGATGATGATTAATCGTTAATTGGATTGATCACTAAAATTCCAGACTGTGTGTGACCCAGTGGACATACAATTTAAGTACTCTATGAAAAAGGTTCGACTACGCCACCTAGGGACTTCCACCCCAAGAGTAAGTTCAACAGTATGGAGGCTACAGGGTTCCCGTACACAGGTAAGTTTGCAAGAATTTACCAGAGACGTGGTTTCAATTTGAATGGGCAAATTTATTGAAACAGTTCATTAAAAACACAGTTTATTCAAAATCATTAAAAATAGTTCTATAGTAAAAATTAAGGTTTACAAGAGGAGCACAGACTGCCACCAAAAATTATAAACAAAATAAAGGGGGAAAAGGGGATGCAGGCCGTCTGTCGGGAGGTTACCTTCACTGGAACAGGGGGAAGCAATACACCACCGTGCTCAGGATCCCGGTGCCTGTTAACACACACACACACGCTCGCTCACACACATGCTGGTGCAGCTACACACACACGGCAAACAGGTGACTACTGTGAAAGAAAGTGAATTTTCACTTAAACCCTAACAACCACCACATGCAGTGCAGGAAGGAGGGAGGGGGGAGACCCAGGTCCGGCGGCCTCTCCACAGAACGGCCAACACCCACCTATAGACGCTATAGGACACGGGGGACAACGATGGGGAAGGGTATACGACCAGCGTAGTTAGTTTAAAAGGGGACAGAGCACATGAAGGGACCAAAAGAAAAAACACTGGGAGCAGTCAGGACCTCATTCGATTGCCCATCCAAAAAAACAAAACAAACACAGCACTGCCTATTTATTCGTAAAATACTAGTTTAAAACATGGCAAAGCAGCAGATGACAACGTTCCTAAAAAAAGACACAACCCAGATTAGATCATATTTGGCAATACCATAAAGCAACACTTCCTTGTTGCAGGTAAACAAATCAAAATGCGAAACCAGTTTATTTTACCTCGTGTTGCTTTCAGTAATCGCCAGCAGTATTTAGCCTACGCAGCCGTCTCACCGCCGAAACCTGTATTAAAATATTGCCGTGAGGTGCACGTCTCGTTTGGAACAACACTGCGTGGTTTTAATAAGAGTCCAGAACATGGCTACCTGCTGTGGCGAACGAGCTTGCGTACCACCCTGACGGTTTGTTTTTACTGACCAAGCCAGAATACCTGTTAGCAAACACAGGTTAACATCAGTAATAGACCGGATTTAAGATTTTAAAACAGGAGTACGAGCCCATACCTTTCAGCACTTCCACACGCTGCAAAACAGGAAAAGCCACCACGGTAACCAGAGTACAAACCAAAGCTGATGGAGCTCCTATATATATACAAACTAAAATGACCCTCTAATTACCTGTGAGCTGTACGAAGCTAGGCAGGAGGCAGAGAAAGCATAAAAGCAAAGGATAATTCTGCCTGTTACATGTGCATCCCTAGCAAGTATTTTACTTTGTCAATGTCCACAGTAAGAACACAATAAGAAACACGCAAACTGTAAAATATTCACCAACCCATCCCTGCTGTATAATAGACCTGTGACTTATATGGCAGTGAGGAGTAACATATTACAAAATATTTAACATTTAAAAGAAAATAAACTACACTAAATCATATATGATAGTTAAATAATCTTGAATGCACTGATTGATCATGCACCAAGTGAAACTGGCCAATAAATGTTCTCTTTACCGTTGTGACCTATATGGTTCTACCTATACCTGCTCCATCCAATCCAGGATCACAGGGGAACTTGTCATTACAGTACCAGTGTACTTCAGCTGGAACTCATCCAAACTCTGAATGTGTTAGTGTGTACACTCACATACTCCACAAGTTTTAGAGTCAGCTTTCAAGGACATGGGGTAGGTCTACAATTACAAGATTTGGCATGGGAATTTGGAAAATAAATGCTTTTACGATGATATATGAAGTCAAGTTACAAAATACAAATGTGGTTAAGTGAAATAGTCAGGCACCAGTGCAATACATGGCCAGAGCAATATGTGATATTACTGGGTGTATGTGGACAGGCCGGTCCCAGAGTGCAGCATTGTATCACGGGTGCTGGAGCAATGTGTCTGTACATTGTTAACTTGTGGTTACTTGTATTGTTGTATGACTATATGAACATATTGTCTGTTTAAAGACCTAATGCCTACTTTACTGCACCCTTTGAATATGCTGGGTTAGTTACCTGAGTATCCTTGTGCATGACCTAAGTGTCCTGTTTACTTTAATATTTCTGCAAAATAATAAAACGTTTAGTTTACATCAGCTGTGCATTTCTTAATTTATTCTAATTTATTCTAGTTTTGAACCTGTTGGGCACTTTATTGTGATGAAATGGACTCAGGTTCTTCCACCCTCATAACTGGGAGTGGTGTCGTCTATATAATTTGACATAGTCAAGGCCACACATACAAAGACCTAGAGATAGCTGCAAATACTTTCAGGCCCTTGGGAATAAAAAATTCACTTCTTTTATTCAGTGCTCATTAATATTTTTGAAGGTATCTGTGGACTTCTGTTAGAGATACACTTGAGTTTTGGTCATGGTACTTTATCTTCACTATACATATAAGCTGCAAATGAAAATGTCAGTGTCAATCATCTGCATTATGAAAGACATAGCAGTACTCACATGGCCTTCCTGCAGTTCCGGACTACTGGCACCAGTCTCTGCTGACCTGCTGCTGATGTGTTGTACGTCTTCAAGTCAAACTCATCCAGAACCTCCTCTGACATCAAAAACACAAAGGCCAGAGCTGAGCAATGGTGTAGTTCCAGCTGTCTATCAGAAAGTCTTCCTGATCTCAGTGAAGTCTGGATGTCCTCCACTAGAGAGTTGTCATTCAGTTCATTCAGACAGTGGAACAGATTGATGGTCCTCTCTGCTGAAGACTCTTCACTGATCTTCTGCTTAAGGTACTGCAGTGTTTTCTTTATTCTATCTGGTCTGCTTTTTCTTTGCGCTTTGCCTTTCAATAATCTTCTAAAGAGGTCTTTGAGTGATTTGAATCCTGTCTGTGTTAGCAGTCCTCTTAGAAGAGTCTGAGTGTAGTCCAGTGAGAAGCCCAGGAGGAATCGGAGGAAAAGGTCCAGGTGTCCATTCTTACTCTGTAAGGCCTGATCCACTGCACTCCTGTGTAACTCAGACAGGTGCATTCTGTCACCTTCAGGTCTTGATTCTTCTGGCCTGAGTGCATTTCTGTTCTCATTTACACATGAATGAAACACAAACAAGGCAGCCAGATACTCCTGAATGCTCAGATGCACAAAGCAGTAGACTTTCTCCTGATGCAACCCAGACTCCTCTTTAAAGATTTCTGTGCACACCCCAGAGTACACTGAAGCTTCACTGACATCAATGCCACTCTCTCTCAGGTCCTCTTCATAGAATATCAGATTGCCCTTTTCCAGCTGTAGAAAAGCCAGCTTCCCCAGTTTCAGGATGATTTCTGTATCTGATGCTGAAATCTTCTTGGGATTTTTCTTACTAATGCCATGATACTTATGTTTCTTCACTTTAGTCTGAATGAGTATGAAGTGTGTGTACATTTCAGTCAGAGTTTTGGGTAGATTTTCACTGTCTGCTTCACCCAACAATGTCTCCAGAACTGTAGCAGAAATCCAGCAGAAGACTGGAATGTGACACATGATGTAGAGACTCCTGGATGACTTTATGTGTGAGATAATTCTGCTGGCCAGGTTCTCATCTCTGATTCTCTTCCTGAAGTACTCCTCCTTCTGTGGGTCATTGAACCCTCGTATCTCTGTCACCTGGTGGACGCACTCAGGAGGGATCTGATTGGCTGCTGCTGGTCGGGAGGTGATCCAGAGGAGAGCAGAGGGAAGCAGATTCCCCTTAATGAGGTTGGTCAGCAGCACGTCCACTGATGCTGACTCTGTTACATCACAGCAGATCTCATTGTTCTGGAAATCTAGAGGAAGTCGACACTCATCCAGACCATCAAAGATGAACACAACTTTGACTTCATCATGTTCAACAGTTTTAATCTCTTTCAGTTGTGGAAAGTAGTGCTGGAGAAGTTGCATCAGACTGAATTCTCTCTCCTTCTTCAAATTCAGATCTCGGAAGGGAAGCGTAAAGATTAAGTGAATGTCCTGATTGGCTTTTCCTTCTGCCCAGTCAAGAATGAACTTCTGCACAGAGACAGTTTTCCCAATGCCAGCGATGCCCTTTGTAAGCACAGTTCTGATGTGTTTCTCTTGTCCAGGTAAAGGTTTAAAGATGTCATTGCAGAGGACTGCAGTCTCCTGTGTGGTTTGTCTCTTGGATACTGTCTCAATCTGTCTGACCTCATGTTCATTATTGACCCCCCCACCTCCCCCCTCTGTGATGTAGAGCTCTGTGTAGATCTCATTGAGGAGGGTTGGGTGGCCCTGCTGAACCAAACCTTCAAATATGCATTCAAACTTCTTCTTCAGATCAGCTTTTAGAGTCTCCTGGGCTCTTATTATAAGGCCGCCTGAGAGCAGAAAATACAAGAAACAATTTGAAAATAATGTAATAATTACTTTAAAATAGATTTTAAAATGCAGTGCTTTGGGATGTGATGACAACAGAAACAGACAATATGAAGTTTTTACACACTGTGAAATGTTGACTGGGTAACACAACTTTCTCACAGTGTTATATAAACACAGAAGCAGACTTCCTGACATTTCCTGGATAGCAAATCACCTAAGGAGGTGATATTAAAGGAAGTCATTCATGCAGGTATGCAACAGTCACAATTCCATTTGTAAATCCATTTGAGTAATATAAATAATAAAGTGCATTGGCTCTAAACTGTATAGACAGCTTAATCTACAGGAAAGAGTCTCTTGATCAAATTTCCAAACCGTATACAAACATGTTGTCTCAAGGGCAGACAATTCTATTATCTTACAAATGGTAATAATATAATAAATAGTAACCATGGCAGTTACAATAATAATCAGTTACTTTTCTCTCTGTTGCTGTTGGTGGTGTTTTGTGTTATTGTTCAGATGCTTGGAACACTCAAAATGATGTCTATGATTAATTTCAGATGACCAGGTTGAGTACTACAGTACACTAAAGTAGAGCCTGTTTGTGTTTGTGGGTGGATGCTCTCTTACTACTATTTTAACATCTCCATTATGAGCACTATTGACACTTTATGAAGAACTGCACCTGTCTGTGGTGATCACTTAACACTGTACTAAGGGCATAATGAAGAACTGCACCTACCTGTGGAGCTCATTTAACACTGTACTAAGGGCATAGTGAAGAACTGCACCTGTCTGTGGTGCTCATTTAGCACTGTACTAAGGGCATAATGAAGAACTGCACCAGTCTGTGGTGCTCATTTAACACTACCAAGGACATAATGAAGAACTGCACTTA
This sequence comes from Albula goreensis, assembly GCA_022829145.1. Taxonomy (NCBI): domain Eukaryota; kingdom Metazoa; phylum Chordata; class Actinopteri; order Albuliformes; family Albulidae; genus Albula; species Albula goreensis. The sequence continues at coordinate 2,746,607 of CM040757.1, read as the reverse complement.
TCTGTGGTGCTCATTTAACACTGTATTTAGGGCATAATGAAGAACTGCACCTGTCTGTGGTGCTCATTTAACACTGTACTAAGGGCATAATGAAGAACTGCACCTGTCTGTGGTGATCACTTAACACTGTGCTAAGGGCATAATGAAGAACTGCACCTGTCTGTGGTGATCACTTAACACTGTGCAAAGGGCATAATGAGGAACTGCACCTGTCTGTGGTGATCACTTAACACTGTACTAAGGGCCTAATGAAGAATTGCACCTGCCTGTCGTGCTCATTTAACACTGTACTGAGGGCATAATGAAGAACTGCACCTGTCTGTGGTGCTCATTTAACACTGTACTAATGGCATAATGAACAACTGCACCTACCTGTGGTGCTCATTTAACACTGTACTAAGGGCATAATGAAGAACTGCCTGGTGTTTTACACATCTCTCTCAAAGTGTTTTCCAAATTTCCTTCAAACAGAAGATTTTTATAAAAGATTTTTATCCTAAACAAAGAGGATATAACATGGAGAATGAATAAGTTTCATTTTCATGGTATACCAGAATATAATTTTTAGCATGTGTGCAGAGTAAACAGCAAAGTAATTCAGCTTTCCAAACACATTAGCAATGAGAGAAAACTCTTACTCTTCTGTTGATCTCTCTCCAGTGAGTCAGTGAGATCCTTCTGCTTCATGTTCCTCAGGATGTGTTGTGTGGTATTCAGATACCTCTCACTGCCACAGGTCTTCAGTATGTGCAGGGCCTCAAGGTTCTCCTGTTGTCTCTCAGTGCATTCTGGGTAAAATTGTCCCAGAGGGCCATGAAATAGCTTCAGTTCATCCTTCTTCAACTTCAAAAAAGTGTGCTGGAGAGACTGACATAAAAACACAGAGATGTGTGTTGTATCAGAGAGACTGACATAAAACATTTAGGGGTGTGCTATTTAAGAGTGACTGAAATAAATACGTGGAGAGGTGTACTGTATCAGAATGAATGAAAAAACACACACTAAGAGGTGTGCTGTATCAGAGACTGAAATAAACCACATTTTCTATATTTTGCTTCATGAGGAGCAGTTTGTCTTTTACTGGTACACTTTGGGAGGACAATATTCTGAAAGAAACATTTACAACAATCTGACATGATAGCAACAGATCTGCAATGCTTTTGTACATTCCAAGATTCAAAAATAAAAAAGAATCATTGGCAACACATTGGCCCTCATTTACTGATATACCCTTAAAAAGAGCACACATTGAAACTTAGAAATAACTAAGATAAGTCTCACATGTGATTTCCTTGGAATACAAGCCTTACTAATCTCAGTGGTTGATAAATTTGATGGCTGCATCTAATCGTTCATTTACAAACCGCCCAAATTTATGCTCAGTTCGGAGGTGTGGAAAAGCATCACCAACTCTAGCAACGCCACAGGAAATGACATCCGAACACCAGCTGATGTTGGATTCCTAAAATGTAACATTATTATAATTACATCTGTAGTGTTTGGCAATTGTTCTGTTTCAGAATCCTATAATTTATATATTTAGGTAAAGACATGATGGTCAGACATGAAATTGACCACATAAATAAGTGGGGCCAATTAGAACAGAGACTGTTAAAGAGACTAGAGGAAGCCAGAGTCTCCCCAGCCTGAGGGAAATTATTGAGCTGCAGAAACGGTTCTATGTGTCACATTCTGGCATAACATGTAGAGGCTTTGGTCATCAAATGTCAGCCTGTTTTTCTGTGCAATATTATGCAGAACTTGCCTGGCCAGAATGCACAGCTTTTACAGTTTGTGCAGAAGAGAGGCTTGAGCAAGCTGATGCAGTGCTCTATAGTGCACCAGGTGCATATTTGCGCATTATTAAATCTGCACCCCTGCTCTGTCCCTGGATTTGCCAGTGTTGGTATACAGAATTCCATGAGAGCATGATATGCAGTTATGTGCAAAATAATAACAGTGGATTTAAAACAACAGAGGAAAAGTTCCATGTTCCTAAGAGCATTTATTTCCTTACATACAAAGGCACTGGGAGCAGCACACATTCAATTCCAAATGAAAACATGAACAATTCTTTTTTTCTTTTTTACTAAAAATGAAGAAAAAGAATATTTGGTTGTTTAAAAAAATAGCTGTGTCTGCATTTTCATTTACAAACTGGAATATCATACAGTATAAACAAAAATGAAATGAAGATTTAGCTTTTCCTTTAACCACTGAACTAATATTTAGTTGTATAACCATTATTTCGGACTGCTTTACATCTGTGTGGCATGGAGTCAACTAACATTTCACACCTGGACACAGAAATTGCAGCCCAAGCTGACTGGACTACATTCCGCAGATCTTCTGCATTCTTGTGTTTCGCATCAAAAACAGAACTTTTGAAGTCCCTCCACAAATTCTCAATTGGATTGAGGTCTGGGGATTGGGCTGGCCACTTCATGACATCAATCTTGTTGGTCTGCAACCAGGATGTTGCCCGCTTGCTGGTGTGTTTGGGGTCATTGTCCTGCTGAAACACCCATTTTAAGGGCATTTCTTCCTCAGCATAAGGCAACATGACCTCTTCCAGGATTTTTATGTACTGAAACTGGTCCATGGTGCCTGTTATGTGATAAATGGGCCCCACTCCATGGTATGAGAAACATCCCCAAACCATTATGCTTGCCCCTCCATGTTTTACAGTCTTCACAGTGTACTGTGGCTTGTATTCAGTGTTTGGGGGTCGTCTCACAAACTGTCTGTGGCCTTTAGACCCAAAAAGAATAATCTTGCTCTCATCTGTCCATAGAATATTGCACCACTTCTCTTAAGGCCAGTCAATGTGCTCTTTGGCAAACTGTAACCTTTTCAATACATGTCTTTTTTCATCAGTGGTACTTTACGAGGATTTCTTGCAAATAGTTTGGCTTTACATACGCATCTTCTGATTGTTGAAGCACTCACAGGTAAATGAAGATCTTCTTTGATCTCTCTAGAGCTGATCATTGGATGCTTCTTTCCCATTCTTGTTATTCTATGATCTATGCGGATGGTAGTATTCCTTTTTCTACCATGTTTTTCGGGTTTTCTTTTCCATTTAAAAGCATTTGAAATCATTTTAGCTGAGCAGCCAATTATTTCCTGCACTTCCTTGTATGTCTTCCCCACTCCAATCAATTTTTTGATCAAAGTTCTTACTCCTTCAGGACAATGTCTGGAACGGCCCATATTACTCATTGAGCAAGGGCTAAAACCAGCAGGTACAACATCTGCTGCCTTCCTTTCTTAAATAAGGGCCATGATTGACACCCATTTCTTCACAAACTGAATGACCTCCCTAATTGAACTCCACACTGCTATTAATTTGAACACGCCCCTTTCATTAAATGAGTCAATTACCCCCAATCAGCAGCATGCATGTCATGGCTGTTATGTCTGTTGTTTGGCCATTACTCTCATAGACCTAGTTATGAATTTGTTCCCATGTTTTGTCATCATTTCTGCCAAAATCAAAACAAATTAGTGATGTCAGACTGATTATGTTTCTGATTAGTCAGGTTTGCTCAATAACTTGTATACAGGTATAAGAGAGCTTTCAATATCTGATCTTGTTTCTAGGCTTCTGATTGCCTTTAAAGTCTGCTATTGTTGTATGTCAACATGAGGACCAGAGTTGTGCCAATGAAAGTCATGAAAGCCATTATGAGGCAGAAAAATAAGGATTTATATACCCCTTGCTGACTACCATTTTGATCATTTAAAGAGATATCACACCTTTTCTGTGAGGATTAAATCCAAGCACTGCTCTCTCTTCTCTTCCAGAGAGCTGGACTCTGCTGACTGCTGAACCCTGGAATGAGGTTGGTGTTGTACCAAAAATCAGTGAGCAGATGCAGTAAATGAAGACAAAACCCACATAACAAGTGTGTGACAAATGTTTTAGAAAAGCAGTCGCTCCACTATTTTGGCTCCCTCAGTTTCCATATTCCTTTGTGCTGGGGCAGTCTGCGCATGGACAACAGTTATCAGAACACATGCAGGAAGGAAATATCAGTAAACAAAGGAAATAACATGGAACTGTTTTAGTAACTATCATTAAACTGCAGTTATGACTCGCATGAATCTGTATTAGCATCTAGAACAGTGATCGCCAACCTCAAATTGTGGTTGTGTGTATATATGTGTTGTGGTTGTAAGGGTCACCACCAGCCAAAGCAAACTGCTGTAGAAAATCTACTGGTGTGCACAAAAAGTCAATGGGCCAATCAGGATTTATTTTTTTTTAACACAACAATCAGTTAGACTCTCTGTCTCTCACAACAATTGCAACGGTAGCTTTCCCAATTAGAAATTTATTTACATTCATTCAGTTCATCTTGATAAAGAAGTGAATAAAAAAATGAAGTGGCGGAATTAAGGGCAGTTTTGAGAGCCCAACAGTCACTTTTTCTAAACCTGAAGCAATTGGGAAAGCTAGCACAGAGACCTCATTTCAGATTAGCTATCAACTGTCAAACCATAAGGAGACTTTCACAGATGGTGAATTTCTCAAGGAAATGATGGTGGTAGCTGCGGACACTTTATTCAGAGACCTTAAAAGCAAAGACGAAATCACAGCAGTCATCAACATGCTGCTTGGCAATATGATGGTGGCAAGAAGGGTGGAATCCCTTTCTGAGAACATGGTTCAGCAAATTCACCAAGATCTTGCAGCGTGTTAATGTTTATCCTTGCAGTTTGATGAATCATTGGACATAACTGATACTGTGCAATCGATGGTTTTTGTTTGCATGACATTCAAAGGTTCATCAACGAAGGAAGACTTTCTAACCCTCCTGCCACTCAAATCCAGGACAACTGGCCACGATATCTATACTGAATTCAAAAGGTATGTTAGAGAGAAAAACATTCTGACCAAAAAACCTGTTTCAATCCCTACTGATGGTGCACCGGTGGCACGCATAGTGGTAAGTAGAACTCACTTGGACAGCCCCTCCCTGAATTGCAAGTATACCTCCCACCAAGTTGGTTCTCAGTTCATTCATTAGCACCACCTGGTGATCATTTTAGTCATTTTTTTATAAGAACAGTTGTCTGGGAGTCCTTGTATGTGCTTTGGATGTATAGTAATAAAAGCATATTATTGCTTAAATTCGAGTTCTTTGTAGTTTCTAATCGTATTGGCTATTTCAGCTTGATTCTTTCCATAGAGGTACTTCCAGCCCTTCATTTACATTTAAATAAAGTTAAGACCATTTTTTAAACCACATCTCTGTCTTCCTGTAACCTGGGAAACTTTTGTAGATTGAAGTAATCAAAGTGGTTATTTACTTGGATGAAATTCCCAAATGAAATTCCCTTTTTCCCCCAAATGAAAATAATCAAGAACCGCACACAGCTCACAGCTGCCCATCTGACAGACGAAGACTGACAATATCAAATTATGACCTGGACATCACTCCACTCACAGATGCTGTGCAAGCACAGGTATCACACTAAGAATAAGTAAGTATGTATGTGTGTGTGTGCACGGATTTGTTTATATATGCATGTTTTGAAGATAGTAGATCTTGAGCGGATGTAGATTTCAAAAGTAGATCTTAGACCAAAAAAGGTTGGGCACAACTTATCTAGAATATAAATTTATTAGTAACTACAAAGGAACAGATTGCGAAGGTTCCAGTGCTGCAACTGACAATTAAGAGACAAAACATATGTATGTATATGTATTCTCACAATTATGTGATGAAAATAATAATAACAAAATGACAGCAGATCAATCTAAAACAAATTTGCTGAGCTCTCTTCAATATAAGACAAAACACTTTTCAAAGCATTTTTTTTTTGCATTAAACATTAAAGGAAATGGGTTAATTTTTTCCTTATTAGAACGGTCTCCTCTGACTCAAAGCAAATAGGGTCAGAACCTCCAGCTAACCACAGCACATGGACACAGAGCTTCCAGTTAACCGCTTCCACTTACTGAAAATGAAAAGTGGCCAGCTATGAGTTACAAAATTCCATTTGAGACATATATAGTAATAATATGACAGAAATCTACAGTATATTCCAGTTTTGGATTATAAAGGTGCTTAACCGAGTACAAGCAAAACATCATTTTTCATTAAATGGAATTAGTTTTTCACTTCACTATGAAATTCCTTTGCAGTTGATAAAAAGGGTTTTCATTTACTCTATTGGGAAAAAAGATTGTACACTCTACATAATCAGCTTCTGAAGTCTCATTCTATCCCAGCAACAGTAGCCATTATTCTCCCTCTCCACCTCATTTCTTCCCTTCCACATGTGGGCTACAAGATGTTTTTTTGCAACTACAGAATACATATAGCAAATGTACTCTCACACCTGAGAGCATTTGTTTGCTGTTTGTTTAAGAATAACCCACTTGCTTCAACACTGCTGATTTTAATAATACACTGTAACTCTAACTCACAGCACATGCAGCGCTAACTCACAGCACATGGAGACAGAGCTTCCAGTTAACCTCATCCGTTTAATGTAGCTCTAACTCACAGCACATGGAGACAGAGCTCCCAGTTAACGTCATCCTCTTACTGAAGCTCTAACTCACAGCACATGGAGACAGAGCTTCAGTTAACGTCATCCTCTCACTGCAGCTCTAACTCACAGCACATGGAAGCAGAGCTTCCAGTTAACCTCATCCTCTTACTGCAGCTCTAACTCACAGCACATGGAGGCAGAGCTTCCAGTTAACCTCACCTCTGAAAATGACTGCCAGCTCCAGGAGCTTCCAGTTGAGCATATATAGAATAATATGACAGAAATCTACAGTCAGTTTCTAATATAAAGGTGCTTAACCTCAAGCAAAACATCATTTTTCATTAAATGGAATTAGCACTCTATGAAATTCTTTGCAGTTGATAAAAAGGGTTTTCATTTACTCTATACAATTTTGCTCCTGCCCCTACAAAACTCCCCAGTATGGCTAGTGAGTTTGAGGTACAATGAAAAAAGAGGGTAAATATGAACCTTGAAAATTACCTTGGTTTAGCTGTGAGCTCTCCCCTAAGTTTGATTGGTTTCTCCATTGACTGGTCACTCTTCACTGACAGACAGCTGGGTTCTGGTGACCCTACTCTCTCCAACTGGACCCTGTGAACAAACAATGGAGACAGAGGTTCCAGTTAACCTCATCCTCTTAATGCAGCTCTAACTCACAGCACATGGAGACAGAGCTTCCAGTTAACCTCATCCTTTTAATGCAGCGCTAACTCACTGCACATGGAGACAGAGCTTCCAGTTAACCTCATCCGTTTAATGTAGCTCTAACTCACTGCACATGGAAACAGAGCTCCCAGTTAACGTCATCCTCTTACTGAAGCTCTAACTCACAGCACATGGAGACAGAGCTTCCAGTTAACGTCATCCTCTCACTGCAGCTCTAACTCACAGCACATGGAGGCAGAGCTTCCAATTAACCTCATCCTCTTACTGCAGCTCTAACTCACAGCACATGGAGACAGCACTTCCAGTTAACCTCACCCTCTTACTGCAGCTCTAACTCACAGCACATGGAGACAGAGCTTCCAGTTAACCTCATCCTCTTACTGCAGCTCTAACTCACAACCCATGGAGGCAGAGCTTCCAGTTAACCTCATCCTCTTACTGCAGCTCTAACTCACAGCACATGAAAGCAGAGCTTCCAGTTAACCTCATCCTCTTACTGCAGCTCTAACTCACTGCACATGGAGGCAGAGCTTCCAGTTAACCTCATCCTCTTACTGCAGCTCTAACTCACAGCACATGGAGACAGAGCTTCCAGTTAACCTCATCCTCTTACTGCAGCTCTAACTCACAGCACATGGAGACAGAGCTACCAGTTAGCCTCATCCTCTTACAGTAGCTCTAAATAACAGCACATGGAGACAGAGCTTCCAGTTAACCTCATCCTCTTACTGCAGCTCTAACTCACAGCACATGGAGACAGAGCTTCCAGTTAAATTCATCCTCTTACAGTAGATCTAAATCACAGCACATGGAGACAGAGCTTCCAGTTAACGTCATCCTCTTACTGCAGCTCTAACTCACAGCACATGGAGGCAGGTCTTCCAGTTAACCTCATCCTCTTACTGCAGGTCTACTTCACAGCACATGGAGGCAGAGCTTCCAGTTAACCTCATCCTCTTACTGCAGCTCTAACTCACATCACATGGAAACAGAGCTTCCAGTTAACCTCATCCTCTTACTGCAGCTCTAACTCACAGCACATGGAGGCAGGGCTTCCAGTTAACCTCATCCTCTTACTGCAGGTCTAACTCACAGCACATGGAGGCAGAGCTTCCAGTTAACCTCATCCTCTTACTGCAGCTCTAACTCACAGCACATGGAGACAGAGCTTCCAGTTAACCTCATCCTCTTACTGCAGCTCTAACTCACAGCACATGGAGGCAGGGCTTCCAGTTAACCTCATCCTCTTACTGCAGGTCTAACTCACAGCACATGGAGGCAGAGCTTCCAGTTAACCTCATCCTCTTACTGCAGCTCTAACTCACAGCACATGGAGACAGAGCTTCCAGTTAACCTCATCCTCTTACTGTAGCTCTAACTCACAGCACATGGAGACAGAGCTTCCAGTTAACCTCTTTCACTTACTGCAGCTCTAACTCACAGCACATGGAGACAGAGCTTCCAGTTAACCTCTTTCACTTACTGCAGCTCTAACTCACAGCACATGGAGACAGAGCTTCCAGTTAACCTCATCCTCTTACTGCAGCTCTAACTCACAGCACATGGAGGCAGAGTTTCCAGTTAACCTCATCCAATTACTGAAAATGAAAAGTGGCCGGCTATGAGTTACAAAATTCCATTTGAGACACATATAGTAATAATATGACAGAAATCTATATTCCAGTTTTGGATTATAAAGGTGCTGAACCGAGTACGAGCAAAAACATCATTTTTCATTAAATGGAATTAGTTTTTCACTTCATTATGAAATTCCTGTGCAGTTGATAAAAATGGTTTTCATTTACTCTATTAAGAAAAAAGATTTGTACACTCTACATAATCAGCTTCTGAAGTCTCATTCTATCCCAGCAACAGTAGCCATTATTCTCCCTCTCCACCTCATTTCTTCCCTTCCACATGCGGGCTAAAAGATTTTTTTTTGCAACTGCAGAATACATATAGCAAATGTACTCTCACAACTGAGAGCATTTGTTTGCTGTTTGTTTAAGAACAACCAACTTGCTTCAACACTGGTGATTTTAATAATACACTTTTTTGAATAGATATGACAGTGAGGAGCATGAGAATACATTGTATGATATGTAAATGTATTGTAATGAAATTAAGATTTTTGTCAGGTCGTAGGTGTGGAAATTCTCACAGGCCCAGTGCAGATTTCAAGCCCCCCAATGTTGCTCCAGCCACTACAAAACACCACAGAATGGCCAGTGAGAGTGAGCTACAATGAAACAAGAGGGTAAATATGAACCTCGAAAATTACCTTGGTTTAGCTGTGAGCTCTCCCCTAAGTTTGATTGGTTTCTCCATTGACTGGTCACTCTTCACTGACAGACAGCTGGGTGCTGGTGACCCTACTCTCTCCAACTGGACCCTGTGAACAAACAATGGAGACAGAGGTTCCAGTTAACCTCATCCTCTTAATGCAGCTCTAACTCACAGCACATGGAGACAGAGCTTCCAGTTAACCTCATCCTCTTACTGCAGCTCTAACTAACAGCACATGGAGACAGAGCGTCCAGTGAACCTCATCCTTTTAATGCAGCTCTAACTCACAGCACACGGAGACAGAGCTTCCAGTTAACGTCATCCTCTTAATGCAGCTCTAACTCACAGCACATGGAGACAGACCTCCCGGTTAACCCCATCCACTTACTGTAACTCTAACTCACAGCACAATTTTGGTCCTGCCCCTTCAAAACTCCTCAGTATGGCCAGTGAGTTTGAGGTAGAATGAAACAAGAGGGTAAATATGAACCTTGAAAATTACCTTGGTTTAGCTGTGAGCTCTCCCCTAAGTTTGATTGGTTTCTCCATTGACTGGTCACTCTTCACTGACAGACAGCTGGGTGCTGGTGACCCTACTCTCTCCAACTGGACCCTGTGAACAAACAATGGAGACAGAGGTTCCAGTTCACCTCATCTTACACATATCTGGGATAATGATTTCTGAAATCTAAGTGAAATCTATTGCACTACTGAATGACTTTTATTCAGTACCATTTACCACTAACTAGTCATTCTAACTGAGCAGACTGTAGATAAATACATAATAATAAATATCTGATTAATTTATTTATACCTCTGGATGTCCAGGCTTGCTGCCCTCGCACCAGCCTCTGGCTCCCCAAAGGGACTCATTTTAGAGACAGCGCCCCCTGTCTCAAGAGTCTGGAACATGTCTGAGTGGATTACACCATTACAGGGTTCTTACAGCAGACCTGTAAACCCAAAAAATAACAACTCACTAACGAAAAACAGAGATAAATACACAAAATCACACCGCAGAAATACAGACACACTCCTGTGTGATTGTGTTGTGTTGTGCCCTTTAAAAAAAATGTGCCTTACAGACTTGTAAGAAATGTAAGCCCTCAACTGAAAAGGAAACGTTTTTAAAATCTTTATTTCATTTATTAGTATTTTACATAGTTCAACAGACATTCCTAGTGTTGGTTGTTAAATATGGTACTGTCACTTTAAAATACTTACCATAATCCTTTGTGAACATGAAGGAATGAAAGAAGAAGCAAGACAGAGAAAAGGCAAAAAAAAAAAAAAAACTTGTTGATGTCGAACCAAGCCTTTATTAAAAAGTTGCCTGGAAAGGCAGAGCTGCTTCATGAGTGTCTTCGTGAGGGTGCAACATAAATTTTGGTGTTTCCGCCTGGTTTTACATCAATACATCGATCCATAACTGAAGAACGGATGAAAAACTTAGACGGCAACGAGCAGAAAGTGGATGGAAACTAGCATGCTAACGCACTGCAGCTAGGAGGCACTGCACTCGTGTGGAAAAACGCAAGAACGAGGTACTGAGTTTTCATTCTTTGATCGATAGACAGAGATGGAAATGTCATCGGAGTGGGAATCTGTTGTAAATTAAATTGAGAAAAATTTGTCTGGCTTATTTTTGAGCAAACTGAACGGGCTACATGACGAATTTAAATTGCAAATTACTGACAATATACGTAATTCATCTTGCTTCATGAGAAGCGCAATTTTAGCGCATTGAAAGGGAATGATGTAACTAGCTTGGAAGATGAGGGATTGCCAGTGCTTTTGGCTACAAATGACCAAATTGAGGGAATCTTAAAAGTTTCAAAGGGCAAAGTTCGTGCATCTGTACCTGATCTCAGGGAGGCCGGACAGCTTGAAACAGCTAATATTCAGCCTCCGATGGTGACTGACGGCACAACACTCCCTGGTTTTTCTCCTAATCATGCTGAGAGTGCAATTGAGTCAGAAGCAGCACACGTCAATGTATCAAAGCGTGAAAATACGCATCCTGTGTACCGAAGAGATCTGAAAATTCAGGGTCAGATTGGAGATATTAGCCAGAAAGATAAACTTAATTTCAACAGTTTAGCGAGACAAATCCAGAGAGCTCTAAAGAAAGACTATGAAGAAAGTGAAATTGTTGATGCAGTTATTCAAGCTATAGCTCCGAGTGTCAAATTGAAAAGTTACCTTGAAAGCAGACATGACTTGACAGACATATGTGCATTGAGACAAATACTGAGAACTCACTACCCTGAGAAAGATGCAGCTGAGTTGTACCAGTCACTGACTCGAGCAGCACAAGAACCTACAGAATCCCTAGTTTAATTTTTAGTGCGTGCAATGGATCACTGACAAAAAGTATTTTTTGTTCGTGAAAGTGCTAAAGATGGACTGAAGTACAACGCTGAGCTAATTTAGAAGCAGTTTTTGCAGACAGTGATGACAGGTCTACAAGATGACACAACTCGTACAGATCTTAAGCCCTACTTACAGGATCCCAGTGTTGGTGATGAGAGCTTACTGAAGAAGATGAGTGTCGTCTACAACCTGGAAACAGAAAGGAAAAACAAACGGTTTGCCACCAGAAGAAAAGAGGTGAAAGTGGCCACTGTTCATGAAGTGGAGAAAGTGGACAAAGAGCAGGTCAGTGATCTCAAAAAGGGAAAAGCTAGCGCATCTAAGCCAAACACTCTTGTTGAGAGACTTGATGCAGGAAACCAAGTTATCTGTGAAGTTCTACAAAGTCTCACAACCCAAGTAGCAAGTCTCAGTCAAATGAGCAGAGCTGACAAGATATACAAAGACACAGGACACCCACCTGTAAAAGTAAAAGACACTGATGGTGTTAAACGCAGATCATGACATTGTTGGCAATGTGAAGAGTCCAATTCCGGTGCTAGATGTTTGCACTGTTACAAGTGTGGTAGTACTGAACATTGGGCTGCAGGCTGTCGCAAATGAAGAGAGAATTCTGCAGAAATAAAAAAATTTAAGTAACTCTTACTGAAACAAGTTTAGCTTTGCAGTGTTGTCTTGGTGGAGTCAAAATATCTGTACAATGGGACACAGGTTCACAGGTGTCAATTGTTAATTTTAGCTGGAAAGAGAAATACTTACCTGATGTTGAGATTAGACCGGTTAGAAAACTTCTTGACGAGGAGGACTGAATCTCACAGCAGCCAATGGGACAATTGTACCTTATGAGGGTTGGATAGAAGTTGAATTAGATCTGCTAGACAGCACTAAGAGACAGCTATTAGTGCTGATGCTGGTAAGCACGTTTTCTTTTGAGAGGCCGATCATAGGATTCTATGTGATTGAAGAGTTAGCCCAAAGTGATTTAGCAACAGAGAAAGTAGCATCCTCCAGTCAGTTTGTCCACTGTTTAAGTTCAGCATTAGATGTGGTTCCTAAGAAGGCTGTAGCTGTTTACAGTGTTGAAGAGACCTAAATGCAACACTGATAGTCACATTACCAGAGTGGGATGTCACAATGTTATTATTCCAAAGCACATTATGGCAAAAGTGAGCTGCAGTAGGTTGAACAGGAAACAACTTAGAGGAGTTCATGTGATGCTGGAACCAAATGAGGGTACACCATGGCCTGTCGGTTTGGAGGTTCCTGAGCAAATAGTACAACTTCCACATGAAGATACTGCTGTTATCACAGTGACAATAGAAAACACAACAGACAATGACATCACACTCCAGAACAGAACAGTACTTGAATGGTTATATGTAGTTGATGCCATCCATCTGTTTGAGACAAAATCTGTACCTGAAAAACAAAAACAGGAGGGATCAGAGATAAATTCAAATGAAGTGGATGGATGAAAAGAAAGTAAACCAATGAGTTGGGATCATATTAATTGGATATCTGCAGTCTCCTGTAATGTTAATGTGCTACCAGAAATTGATACATTTTCTTTATCAGTCAAACCTGTGACAGCAGAAGAGATTCATGGAGCACAGAGACGAGATCAGACCATCAACAGAGTGCTAGCACTGAAACGGAAAAGTGACTGTCTGAAGCACAAAGACAAACTAAAAGAAGCAGTGTCGGTTAAACGTCTGCTCATGGAATGGCCTCGTTTGCATGTAGGGGAAGATGGAGTGTTGTGACAAAAAACACCATCAAGAAGTCAATTAGTTGTACCTGAAGGACTCAAGATGATAATCTATAAGTACATTCACAAGGAGATGGGACACTTAGGCGCTTACAAAATGGTGTCACTTGCCAGAGAACGCTTCTTTTGGCCGAAAATGAGAGAGGAAATAGAACATCACGTGACCAAAGTATGTCGTTGCCTGAAACAAAGGAAACCAAACAGAACAACAAGGACGCCAATATGAAGTATTGAAACTCCATTGAAGCTCCATTTGAAATTATCTCAATTGACTATCTCCATTTGGAAAGAAATAAAGGGGGAATTGAGTACATCTTGGTGATTGTCAATCATTTTACAAAGGTTTTACAAGCCTCGGCAGACCAAATAAATCAGGCAAGACTGCAGCATGTAAAATATTTGATGATATTATACTCCGATTTGGATACCCATCCAGAATTCATCATGATCAGGGCAGGGAATTTGAAAATGAGCTGTTCAGGAAGTTGCAGAGTTACAGTGGAATTCAGCACTCCAGAACCACTCTCTACCCTCTTCAGTCCAATCCAGCAGAACGCTTTAATAGAACTTTATTAGGTATGGTTAGAACACTAGAGGAGACACTGCAACCAAATTGGAAGGACCTCAACAAAGTTGTCCATGCATATAACTCAACTGTGCTTGAGTCTACTGGTTATTCCCCATTCTTTTTGCTTTTTGGACAAGAACAGACTCTGCAAATTGGTCTTATGTTCCCAAAAGAAGACAGTGAAACTACCAAATCATATCAAGATTTTGCTGAGGAGTGGAGAGCTTCTATGAGGGAAGCTTACAATATTGTAGTGAAGGACAAGAAGAAAGCAGCATCGAGAGGACAACGGTTCTATAATCGGAAAGCATGGAGTACAGTTCCTGAGCCCAGAGACCATGTCTTAGTCATTAATCTCTCAAAGAGAGGAGGTCCTGGTAAGATTCACGCATTGGGAAGACAAGATCCATGTTGTTAAAGAAAGGAGAGGGGTAAATGGTCCTGTCTATGTAGTTGAATCTCTGGACGGAAATGGACGTGAAAGAGTTTTACATAGGAATCTCCTCTTGCCTTGTCCTTACCTGATGGAGGCAGATAATGCAACACACATGAAATAGAAAAAGAAGGAATCAAGAGAAAATTTAAGGAAAACAGTGAGAGAGAAACAATCTAAAACTCATGTGTACCTGGAGAACTCTGACAGTTCAAGTGAAGAGGAGTGTACCCTGTGGACACAGAGACAAAGGAACAAGAATAGTCTCCACCCTCAGGAACCTACCTTCATACCTGCAGTGAGAGAAGATCCTGGAGAAGCGGAAGTAGTATCTGAAGAGAATGCAGCTGACGAGTACGCTCAGGATGAATGTCAAGCTGAGGACTCAGGAACTGAAGAGGAGGCCAAGCAGGAAATGAGTCCAGGGGAGATCAATCTGTGGAAACGGTATCAGAAGATGAACATGATGAACGAGAGATAAATTGAAAGTCTACAAGAGTTTGTCAGCCCAGAACCATTTATACGTATGATTAGCTGGGACAACCAACATACAGACCTGTGAAATGATATTCAGTTTTGAATGTAGAAAAAGCTTCACCTGAGAGAGGAGACAAAATTAGTTATGTTATCTAAATTAGACTTGTATTCAAGAAGAAACTGTTGATACTTACCTGTGGGAAGTGATATTTAAGTGAAAGGACTATGGTACATGTAAAAGATTACAGTAAGAGCACATATGGGAGCACCATAAGTTTATTAGCAGAAGTGGACAGTCGACACAGTCTTCTGCAGTAGATGTTGTTACAACTCAAAGCATTTATCATGTTGATGTAAATTGAGAGGTGAAATAGTAGTTGGCCATAGGTATCTTAATGGACTTGGAGGGCCCACCAATGTACCGTGAGATAAGATTATACACCTCTGCAGGAAAAGTATTGTAGTGTTCCTATATATCCTGTTTATGCAGTTGTAATATGGAAAAAGATGTGTCAGTACTCTAAAATTGTAGAAAAATGCTAGTGTCACAGTGTACAGAAGTTTTGTAGTTTAATCTTCAGATGTATAGTTTGTACTGAAGCTTAAAAATGTTTTGTCAATATTTTATTTTTTTTTAGTGGGGGAGGGTGTTGTGCCTTTTAAAAATTAAAATTGCCTTTCAAACTTAAAAGAAATGTAAGCCCTCAACTGAAAAGGATACTTTTTCTTTATTTTCATTTGTTAGTATGTTACATAGTTGAGCAGACATCCTTAGTGTTGGTTGTTAAATAAGGTACTGTCACTTTAAAATACTTGCGTTTGTGTGACAAAATTAGTGAGTTACCATGATCCTTTGTGAAGCTGAAGGAATGAAACAAGAAGCAAGACAGAGAAAATGCAAAAAACAAAACTTGTTGAGGTCGAACCAAGCCTTTATTAAACAGTTGCCTGGAAAGGAAGAGCTGCTTCGTGAGTGTCTCTCTAAGGGTGCAACAGTTGCTGTATTGTATGAGTGTGAAAGAGTGTTTTGTGATGTATTGTGTAAGTGTTGTAAGTCTGTCTGCAGCATAACACAGGGAGTCTGTCTCGTTGCACACTATTCAACAACAGCAATGAGATAAACACTTACACCAAACAATTCAGGCTGACACACACACACACACACACACACAGTGTTCTTTAAGGGAGGGAAACACTGGCCTGCTGGCAGGAAGAGAAAGAGCTGCAAACCAGACTGACTGGTTTTGGGTCTATTTATCTTGCTTTTATTGTGGTGCACTTGAAAAGTTTAAACTTGCTGTCAAACATGATCGAAAATAAAGGAAAAATACAGAATATAAACTTTGATTCTGACATCATTGTGACCAAATTGGTATTGCAGATTGTAACCACTTAGTCTACAGAGAGTTTTGTACGTTTTGGCACAAGTTAAGGAGGTCAGGGTGTTTATGTAGTGTTGATGTACCAGTGCCCATTATTCATAACATCAACAGTAGCCTACCATATGAAATATATTATTACAGCTAACATCCATGTTAGGCTACTATTTAAAATGTATTAGAAAAGCAAACATTCACATTTGGATATTGTATAAAAATGATTATAAGACCTAACATCAATGCTAGGATACTGTTGACATGCTGGAATTGTTTTTTTTTTTTTTTTACTGTGGTAAAATGGCTAAAGCTCAAATGTACACAGGTATTTTCTGATCTGACTTTCCTGCATATTATCAAGACTGTACTCACCTGTACACAGGTACATGGTGCAGAGACTTCACTTATTCTTCTCTTCTGGTTCTATGCGGATTCTGACTATCTGAATATTTTCATGAAGACTGGAACAATTTGCTTTCAGTTTGAACATGCAGAAAAGAATGTTGTCTAACCAGTTGTAACTGAAGATCTTTCTGGTACACTTGCCAGCATTGAGAATAGCTCTGAGTGTTTTACCGCACTGATCTAATTGCTCCCAAATAGGGCTTTATAGAGGTATAGAGAGTTTGGTGCCTTTTTCATTTGTTTGGTGTGCAAGGTAATGACAAACCTTCCGGTGTAAAATCAGCCCTGTCCAACATAAATAAGAGTGACTCTGGCCATTACCTTCATCACCACACAGGTTCTAGATGCATATCATACCAGAATCAAAAGAAATTCCTAAAGAGTTGACCAAAAATCTGAGAAAGTTTGGGAAAGTAGTAGATCTTCTGCTAAATGACTATAATGTAATGTCTTCCCAGGAAAGGTTTTCCAATAGCAAAAATATCTCCAAGAACAAGGCATTCAGTTGTCCAGAGAGTTCCAAAGGGAATGTAGGATAGGTGTGCCAAGCTTTGCTTATTCTGAAATGGTGCTTTCCCATCCTGGAAACCTCACCTGGTAGAGTGCTCGCTTAGTATGTAAGAGGTAACAGGATCAATGCCTGCATTCTCCAGCGGTTTGGCTTTACCTCGGTGCATCTTTTCCCATTCCATGCTCAACCAGCAGGGAGGCTCAAATGAACCCCCTATACTGGAAATGTGACTGAGTGTTGATGCTGAGGACTGCAGTGAATGCAGACATTCACTCTGGCCAAGCACCACTCCACCTGTTTTTGCTTGCTAGCTCACCTCCTGGACCAAGGAGGAAAATTACCATCAACATCAGGCGGTGTAATGTGTGGCTGGAGCAAATCCCTGCATAAGACAGGTTGTTTGGCTAGTTTAGCAGTGGCACACAGAATGCTGTGTTACAGGTCAGTCGGCCACCTATCAAAGGAGAATCCTTTTTGTGTGCAGCACCCCAGGTATGCCACGTTGACTCATTTAGAGATTGAAATTTGTTGACTGACATAAACTTAAGGAACAGTCGTCTCCATTCGTAGGTGTGAACTGTGGGACTGCTCCATTGTGTGTTACAGGTTACTGTCAATTGTTGTTGCACTAAATCGAGCAAAGGTGCTGTGTGGAGAGGTGTGAATTGCAGAACTGAGCTGAAGCCTGACGATGTTGAGAGTCCATTTCTCTTTCTAAAAGGGGAAAATTCAGGGGACAGTGTTCTTTTGAATAAGAAAAACTTTGAGTCAATGAAAGAGTTTAGTTGCTGCATCCGATGTCGCGCAACTCAGAAAAACCTTCCAGTCACAGGAAGGGTGGCATTGCTGCCTGTGGAGCAGTTAGTGCTTTGGTTATTTAGGCAAAGCATGTTTTTAGTGGTAACCCTGATGTTTTTCTGGACCAGGCAGTTGTTCCTCTTAAGGCTGTGACAATGTGTTTCTGAGATATTATGCTTCAAAACCTAAAAGGTGAGCAAAATCAAGCGCTGAAATATTGTTATCCTATCCATTGCACTCAAAGAGTAACCGAGGTCAAAAATTTAGGGCTTGTTTTAAGTGTATCGATAGTTATACATGGTTATTTAGGCACAGCATGTTTTTTGTGGTAACCCTGATGTTTTTCTGGACCAGGCAGTTGTTCCTCTAAAGGCTGTGACAATGCGTTTCTGAGATATTATGCTTCAAAACCTAAAAGGTGAGCAAAATCAAGCGCTGAAATATTGTTATCCTATCCATTGCACTCAAAGAGCAACTGAGGGCAAAAAATTAGGGCTTGTTTTAAGTGTATCCATAGTTATACATGATAGTGGGATTTTGTCACTTCTAAGCAAGAGCAGGAGCTCAAATGTTGTTTCCTGTCCTTTGCCATCAGAGAGCAACATATTGGCTAATTTTTATGTGTCTAGGACTGTGTTCATTATAGAACACATCACAAAAAATCAAAGTTTGACTGCATTTTGGGTCGAATATTAGACTGTTTTCATCATTCATTCATTACATTCCTGTCATTTAGCTGACGCTTTTTTTTTATCCAAAGCGACTTACAGTTGATTAGACTAACCAGGGCCATTCCCCCCTGGGAGCAATGTGGGGTTAAGGGCCTTGCTCAAGGGCCCAACAGCAGTGGTGTTCTTGCTGTGGCTGGACTGGGACTTGAACCACCAACCTAAGGGGTCCCAGTCATAACTTGTTAGTTAATAAGAAAGCCATGACATGAATTTTGGAGATATAAGGTTTTCATATCGTGGATTTGAATGAGCCACACTGTAGGTCTGATGGCTCGGTTGACTATAGGTTTGGCTGTGCTTTCAGATACGGTCACTTTATTGCACGGGTTTCCTGGCGCTGGAGCCCAGGGACCCCCGAATGATAGGAGGACCCTGATTGACCGATGTTCTGATTTTCTTTTCCCTCACTCACACATTAGTAAAATGGTTGACAATTTCACTACAAAGTGCTTGACTGCTGATTGGCATGATTTATGTGATTCGTGCTGATTGGATACTGCATCAGTTGCATTGGACCATGAAGTCAGCTAAACTAGCTAGCCACCATGTAACCATTAATTTTGAAAATGTTGGAAATAAGGAGGTTCAATATTGGAGCACAGAAGAGAAAAACCCAAAGAGAAAAGGAGGCACAAGAATAGGAGGTAATCAAAAACATTCCCAGGATAAGTGGATTTTTTTACTTGATGCCCATCGGGGGTGTCAACAACAGTTAACTTTAAAATTGGTCCGCCGGTCTCTAGAGAGTGGTTGTGTTACTCTCTTTTTTTTTACGTGCAAGATATTTGGGGAAAGGGCTGAATGCTCAAACCCGCTTTGTGAAGGGTATAGCAACTGGAAGCATGCAAATGTTGGAACATTTACGAATTTGCGTGTCAGGGCTCAGGTAGGACTCATACGTGGACGTAATTCTTAAGGATTTTATTAACAGTAGCCAAAGTCCAAAACCCAGAAACGTAGTCAAAAAACAGGCAATGGTTATGACCGGGGAGTCTCAGCAAAAGCACAAAAGCACAATCCACAAGAATGATCAAAAGTCAGGCAGGCTTGACTCGGGACACGTGGAAGGTAGGGTGAATGAGACAGAGGGAATGGGGAAGCTGGAGCCGGACAGTAGCGGGGCTGATAACCTTAGTGATGAGGAAGGGGCCGATGAAGAGTGGAGCCAGCTTGCGGGACTCGACCCTCTGAGGAAGATCTTTCATGGAGAGCCAAACCCTTTGCCCCTGCAGGTCCTTTGCCCCTGCAGGCCCCGCCGTCCTCTTGATCCTGCAAGAAGCAAAGCCGATCTGCAGTGCTAGCCAACATCTGCCAGAGCTCTGAGAGTGGAACGATTGACAGAGAGCTCAAAAAACAGTTCCAGGATGAATGTGGACATTAGACTTGAGTTTTGCAGTTTGGGTAGGTTGATAAGGGGAAACCACCTGGGCATTTTGGAGTTGATAAGCCAGTTCAACCCTTTTTTAAAAGCCCACATTGACAGATATGGGAATGATGAAAAAAGGAACAGCCAGCTCCCTCTTTGGGACTGTGTGCGAGAAATTCATACAGCAAATGGGACAAAACGTTCTCTGTGAAATAATAAACCGTGTGAAACTAGAAAAGTATTTCTCAATTAGCTTTGACTCCATGCTACACATGTGGTCTAGCTCACCTTTATACTGAGGTATGTTTCCCCTGAGGGTTGGATCAAAGATCGTTTCCTCAAATTTTTGCCCATTACTAGCCATACTGGAGAACGACTGTGCAGTGTGGTTATGCACACCTTGCAGGAGATGGGAATTGATATTAACAACTGCAGAAGGCAGCGTTATGACAATGCAAGTAATATGGCAGGCACATACAAAAATTAACAGTTGCGCATGAAAGAAATTAACCCTCTAGCAGAATGCATACCATGCACCTCACACTCATCTTGGTGAGAGTGAATAGTGTTAACTGTTGTTAGGAGAGAGATTTTTTTGTTGAGTCTAGATTTTTTACTTTTTTCAAAGTCTAAATCAGACTGACAGACGGGTTTCACAGGCCTACAGCCCAATGAAAACAGTGGAATACCAGGAAATACCGTGCATATCAGGATGTTAAGTATAGCTTTGACTTTTTAAACACAATGACTTCTATTTTCCAGCAAGAGCAAGAGGAGTATACTCATTTTAGAGAATTTATCTGTATGGAGGGAGCGGACGCTTCCCCAATTGAGCTGCTTAAATTTGTAAGACGCAGCAATCTGCAGTCCGTTTTCCCTAACATTGACAGCGCATTACGCTTATTTTTAAGTTTGCCTGTGATGAATGCTAGCGGAAAACAGTCTTTCTCAAAACTCCCCAAAGTGGAAAAACAGACTGTGATCCACAATGCAGCGGCATAGGGTGAGCCTCCTGATGCTCATGTCCATCGCAAGTGACAGTCTTTGAAACATTGAATTTAAGGACATAATAAAGGAGTTTGCAGTGAGGAGAAACAAGAGGAAGATCTGATAAGGTAAGCTACATTTCTTTATCATTTCATATGTTGGAACTGTGTTGCACTGTTTTAGGAAGTCTTTTCCTTGTGTGAATGATTGGTCCAGAGGCTGTATGACTGCATTTCTGTAGATCTGGATTGTTGTTTCAACCCACCATAATCACACTTCAGCCCCATCTGTTGTTTGTTCTGGCTCCCAGACAACATTCACTGGGTCTGCACTACAATTTCAAGCTTACCTGTGGGTCAGTATTCCAGTGGCCTATATTATTACAAAAAGTTGCTTCTTCTAATAATATAGCTATTAAATGGCCATACCTTGGAATATCTCTCTCATCAAATGTAGGTTGAAACTTTAGCAGTGCATCAATGCACCCATGAAAAGCTCAGCTATGACTCAGGAACAAATACAGCTGGCTGCCAGCTGAGTAAGGTTTTTAGGTTGAGAAAAGAAAATGCACAAATAAATATAACTGCTAAAATGGATATGGAAATCCTAGTACCTCTACATCATAGGTTATTGTAATCATTACTTCACACTTATTGGATGTATATGTTTCACATAACCTACTTATGGAAAACAGTTAGGCCAAATTTATGATTTCAGACTAAGAGGTGAGCCACACATGTCAAAGTGGGTCCAGTGTGCAGCTCTTCCTCTGTGGTGTGTTGTCTGCAGCACAGCAGTCATGTGCCTTCCTTTACCAGGCATTTGTGGCTCCTCCCTCCTGGACACTAACTTGGTGGGTTAGAAAAGCAACAGAGGAGCATTTTGAACATTTGGTAAATTAAATCCCATAGTAGTCATCATTCTGAATTTGCATAGTCCAGGAAGTCTGATCCTTAAAAAGGTGTGGATGGGGAAACAGGTGGATGTTCTTGACAGATGACATGCTGAATAAACAGTCCCCAGTGATGGTCTGTCAGCTCCCTGACAACACCCTGAAAAAGCCTGCAGAGTGACTACTTTCTGTCACCTCATTAAGTAGAGACAGAAGGAAATCACTCTCATGCAGACTGTTAGGGAGTATAGTTGGGGACCAGTGGTGCATCCATCTTGGGAGTTGTGACAGTGGCAGGTGTGGCCATTGTGCTGGGTGGTGTGTGGAAGGAAAAACACAACCAAAGTTCAACAAAAAGGGCCAAAGGCCATTTATTAGCCCCTTTTGGGGAAAAAGGAAACACAACAACTGGAATTAACAAAAAATAGGGCAGAAAAACAAAAATAGCACAGCCATCCAGAACACACCAAAACACAAAACCCAAAAAGAACCCCTTCAGCCTCTTAGGCTGTGCTTAAATGGCCTAATTGAAGGCAAGTTCTCACAGCTGAGTTGATTAGAAATCACTTACAGGTGAGCCTGCCTGTTAGTGAGGCCACTACTGTTGCAGCTCCAGTTACTTCTCCAGGCTGAGGGAGGAAACCAGGTCACTGACAGCAGTTCTCAGGGTCCGGGCACTCACGACAGTGATGGTCTTTGTACCGGCTACAGCTCCCACAAAAGCCTGACCCCGGCTCTGGACACACGGACCAATGGCAATGATCCCCGCACCAGTCGCACCACGGAAAGGACCACGCCAGCCGGCCCCCCAGGATCCACCTCGGGGCCCGGCAGGGGCCAGGCCGCAGCTTCAAAAGGGCCCCCGTCCATCAATGGGGCCATGGGCAAGGCCCCCCCAGCTGCCAAGCAGAATGGGTCCCCAAGGAGGTCTGGGGGACAGGCCTCCACATCTTCCCAGGTCAAGCTCCAATTGTCCCAGGGTGCCCAGGTTGTTGGGTCTACCAGATTAGGGGATGCCGCCTGGCCTTGGTCTTTTTGCGTCCTCTGGATGGCATTGTGCTTTTTATTATTTTTTTCCCCATTTTTAAAAAAAAAAAAAAAAAAAAAAAAAAACCCCCAAAACCAAAAACTGGGGGGGGGTAAACAAAACTGCCTTCCACTCACGCACTGGGGCCTGCTTCCTGCTTTCTCCACCAATGTGACACAGCAGCTGGTGTGGCCACTGCGCTGGGTGGTGAGCAGAAGGAAAAACACAACCAAAAGTTCAACAAAAAGGGCCAAAGGCCATTTATTAGCCTCTTTTAGGGAAAAAAGGAAACACAACAACTGGAATTAACAAAAAAAAAATAGGGCAAAACCACAAAAATACCACAGCCATCCAGAACACATCAAAACACAACACCCAAAAAGAACCCCTTCAGCCTCTCAGGCTTTGCTTAAATAAATGGCCTAATTGAAGGCAAGTGCTCACAGCTGAGTCGATTAGAACTCACTCTTAGGTGAGCCTGCCTCTTAGTAAGGCCTCTTCTGTTGCAGCTCCAGTTACTTCTCCAGGCTGAGGGAGGGAACCAGGAGACTGACAGCAGTACAATGGGAGGAGCTGAGGAGCTTGCTCCTCCCTCCACCTCTCCTGGCACCACAGAGTGTAAATAGTGTCCTTGGTTCTGATGTGGCAATGTGAGGTAGCATGGATTTATCTCAGTTTGAATATTGCTTTCTGCACTGTAACATTTATGCTTTGTACTGTGTGCACTGTGGGCTGGGGTTCATTTGTCATTATTATAGAATGCAGTCAAATACTTCAATTCCCAGAAGCACTCATCTGCCTTATCTTGCCTAAGATCCCTGTACAATTACCCAAAAGAGGTTGATCCCCCCTGAATGTCATTGTATAATTCACACTGTCAACACACACAAGAGCATGGAAACAGCAATACACCTTGCACAAACATGAAAAGCTGGGGTGAGTTAGCTGACAGATTACACAGACAAAAGACATGTAGCCTTTTACTTAGTTTACATTTAGTTTAAATAAATGTATTTTGTTTAAATAGTTCATAACTTGGTTAAGAAAACTGCAATGAAATGTAAATCTTTATCTTTGTATTTTTGTGTTCTTCTGGTTGTTCTTGTGGTTGTTCACAACAATCACCTTCTTGGGAACAAGCATTATTTATACTGAAAAGCAGCACAAATTGCACTGCTGAAATAACCACAAACATCTAATGAGAGTCACACCTCCTGGTCTCTCCATCATACCTGAGACTGCTGCAGAGTGAGCAATGCATGTAGAATTTAACAGAAAAAATCAAGATAATGAAACTCTTCAGTAAAAAAGGGAGGTGTGGAGGAGAGGAGAATACATTTTTTGAGTATTGGAATGTAACCCTAGCCTCACTCGGGACAACTTAGAAAAACCATTATTTTGTAAAATATAGTATTTTTCTTTATTCATCTCAGAGGAAAGGTATATGTACATTTCAATTAACATGATATTTCTGATTAAAAGGCAGAGAATACAGAGAATAAAAATATAGATACATAGACATATGTAAAACTAGAGGTGCAGAGCAAATAGAAAATCTTAGGGATTTTAATTATTTCCTAAATTGCTGCTCACTTAATACACAATTGTAAATTCAGAACTATTTTTAAAACAATTACACATTCTCAAATGTTATTAGTAATGAGTACATGTGATATTCATGTATCAAGAAAATTATAAATTCACCTTGAACATTTACAGTGTTATTGAGGTGAAAACATGGATTATAGACATGACCATTTTTTGTCTTGTTTATACATTTTGTGAAACAATACCTTGTTTTTGCAAAATTATGTATGAACCACTGCAACATAAAACATACTGAGAAAACTGTACCCATCTACAAATGAAACACATAATTCAATAGTAATATAAGTTATATATACAAAAGGAGAAAAATAGGACGGCTAAAAGTCATTTGTAAGTTACATTAAAAACTGAAAAAGGTACTCTTCACCAGCATTTCACAAACTATGGTGCCAGTTTGCGACGAGGAAACTGTCGGTCACTGGCATTGTTCCACCAAAACACTTCTGTTGTAGGTTTCTTGATATAATTGTCGTTAATAATATTCTATGGGCATATAGGCCTCTAACAACAACATCAACAATCTATCCTCACTGCAAGGGCATATAGGGCCTTGTAACCCCAAAGTCTGACATGACTGGGCCTCAGCACAAAGAAGTTTTAAAAAGGCTGCTATACACTGTTTCTGATTCTGTCAGAACATGGAACTAATATTCCCCCACATAGCTATGTGTGTGTTTGCCAGGGAAAGACAGGGAGAGAGGCTGTGTGCATGTGCGTTTCATATATGTACGATTGAGACCCTGGGTTGAAGTTATGGATGATCATACTGGGTATGTTCCAATAGTTTTGCTCCTCTCCTCCTGTCCTCTACTCTCCCGCTACTACTCGTCTCCTACCCTGGAAGTATGGGGAGGAAACGAATATAGTAGAGGAGGAAAGAAGGAGATGCTACAAAAATTGTAACAGCTAATCTGCTTCTCCCATCATCAAAGTCGAAGTCGGCTATTGATGAAGAAGTCATTTCAACTGATTCTGAGGATGCCTAGACCAATCATGCTTCTCATATGCCAACAGCCGTTTTTATGCATTAAAATATGAATGTCAATTACTCGCATTCTGCTCATGATTTAACATAAACATATGTACAAAGAAATAAATAAACCTGCCACTACATAACTTGCTCACTTGTTTTAACTTGTTTTACATTGGTAAATGTACCATTCACAACACAAAAACAGGGATATATCATGTTAGTGTGGATATGTTTGAAAAAGCAAGCAGTGATGTTGTCCCTATTAATGTAAATTATCCGATTACTGTCTACTGTTCTGGAACATACTCAAGTGTTGGTCATGTGTTAGAACTTTTCGAAGATTAAATATTCTGTGGGATGGTCTTTTCATCTGACTGGATTTGAACGCAATGATGTCACACCAAAATGTGAAAAGACTTCCACAGGAGGATACATCGATGTATCCTTTGTTTGGAGGAGGCGAGCGAATCTTGTCTTCTATGATTTTGGAACACAGTGGAGGACACAGATCAGTTTCTGGAGCACGGAGGAGATGAGATGGTAGTGGAGGAGAGGAGGAAATGCAATTTGAGTTTGGAACGCACCCATAGAGACAGCAAGTCCAATAGGCTTCTATAGGGATTACCACAGAACCAGGAAGCCTTTCTGCTTGTGCTTAAGCATACATGCCCAGTTACTGCTCAATGAGAGAGGAAGAGTAATGACAATCATTACTATCCCATTCACTGCAAACAAAGTTCACCTGATTGTATACTTGATTGTACACCTGTATTGTTTGAATATGAACTCTATCCAAGCATATGAACTGATTAATGTAAAATATATTGTGAAAGTTTACAACACAAAATTGTAATTATGGAAGCCTATTAACCCCTGGATTGACACTTGTCCTTAATAGGGCATGAGAATGCATGTAGGTCAAGCCAGACACCTTGTGGGCATCTTTCAGACAGTTTCACAAAAAACGTTGATCTGGCTGAAATGGGAATACACTGCATTTCACATTTATGTGGCTGACTTGATGTACATCAAGAGGTGTGCACCGTTCGGCACCTCTGTGTAGGTTGCAGGCATTCTGTAGCAGTTCCACTCACTTGCACTCAATCTATGCTCCACAGATGCAGCTGTAGCTATTATTTTTTTAATTGTATCATCAAATGAAATTTCAAAGTATTCAGCTCATTTATGGTCTAGTGTGAAGTAAAATTAATTATGTTTAGTGAAATGCATCCTTCGACATAAAATACGAAGATACAATATAGGCGGACGATTTGAAACCACCTGAAAACTGCTGAGCTTGACGTAAAATACAATGACACAGAATGCACAATGTAATGCCCAAATATATAATACACGTATAATATACATAATAATGCCTATGTGGCTTCAACAAACAGTTTTTCTTTATAAACACATTACTTTAAGCTAGCAAACACACTGTATATTAAACAACTGGAGTTCCCAGTGGAAACGTGAACAAACAAGTGACAAACTGGTATTGTATGTAGCTGAGTGCATGTTTGATTGTGCCACAGTTAGCTGAGTGACACAGAGGAGTTTAATCCATACAGGTAAAACCCAGCACAGAGGGCTTTGTGTTCAGTGAAGCTGGTGTGATATCTGTACAGGAGGGTCAGTGTGTGAGAGCTAGAGATGCTGTAGAATGACAGAGTGCCACCTGGACGGTCCACACACACTCCTACTCTGTACATACACACTCCTACACCATCACCACACACTCCTACCCTGCGATAGAGGGAAGGGGGCGTGGGTATGTCTGTTACCCTCTCATTGTGACAAACACAGTACTTGGGTTTAGAGCAGTGCAGACTCCAGGAGTTTTCATTCCGTCCAAACAGAGAGTCACTCCATCCTTTCCTGCTGATGTCTTGATATGTCACTGCTATATCAACCTCTCCCCACTCAGACACACTCCACTCAGCCTCCCAGTAACAGCGCTCAGACAGAGTCTCTCTGCATACAACTTGAGTACAGGACTCAAATCTTTCTGGATGATCAGGATATGGCTCCTTCTTTCTTCCCCATGTCACCTTCCTGTTCCTCTCAGAGACAGACAGCTCTTTGTGCACTGTGTTTGGATCCAGGGTGAGATGACAGCCATCTGCAGAACAGAAATTAGCAACATTCATTATCATGATTCATATTCGTCTCATTATGTATATGAGCCATTGTATAAGACAATTATATGTGTATTCAGTTCTTTGTGTGTGTGCAGTGGCGATCCTAGACTCTGAGGGGCCTCAGGCAAAGAAGCCCATCAATAGTGCACCGTAGAGTGCCTTTCTGGAAGGTTTAAGGGGGTTTATAGTTGTCATTTCAAAATGTGCCAATATGAGTGGCCGTCAGGGGCCCCTTTTCCCAAATTTTTTTGGGGGGCCCCAAACATTTGCCTGGTTTTCCTCTCCTGACGGTGTGCCCCTGTGTGTGTTAACTTTGAATGTGCTTGGTGACCATGTGAGACAACGCACGCACAACCATTAAATAGTACTGTATGTATGTAAAGACTTCTGTCCAGAGACAGATATGTGGACATGTATCACTTTGAAAGGCTGTGTGAAAGTGGGAGAGAGATTGAAAATGGTAAAAAACGGGAGAGAGGGAGGAGAGGAAATGGAGGGATTGAGTGTTCAGTGATGACAAACTCACATTTCCTGGGCCCTGGTTTGTTCCTGTTCTCTTCTCCATGGTCCACACTGTAGGAACAGCATAACAGACAGTGACTGAGTGACACACAGTGTGGAAACTCTCTGTACTTACAGCAGTGTGTCTGTGAGGTGCAGTGTGGAAACTCTCTGTACTTACAGCAGTGTGTCTATGAGGTGCAGTATGGAAACTCTCTGTACTTACAGCAGTGTAAGTGTGTCCAGTTTAGCAGCAGAGAGCGCTCTCACTCCTGAGTCTCCTGGGTGATTGTAGCTCAGATCCAGCTCTCTCAGATGTGAGGGGTTTGAACGCAGAGCTGAAGCCAGAGAATCACAGCCTCCCTCTGTGACTCGACAGCCTGACAGCCTGCAGAGAGAAGGAGGTCAGATCTGGATAAACACATTTTTCAGACTGAATATAAAATAACAGGGCTCTGATAATAAGTAATTGTCATTGTAAAACACATAGCAGTTTGTTATATGCTTCTTAGATGATGAGTATAACATATGGCAGGACATGAAAATACATAATCCTGGGGCTGTGGAATTAGTAGGATGTAGTATACATATTATTACCATTATTTTTTAGAAGACAGTTTTACTGTATTTTAATTAATTTTTTACAATTTGAGGGATTAAATTACTTTTGCTCTGAATACTGAGAGATTTTATTTACTTGTTATGGACAGACATCCCTTTTAAAATCAGGAGGTTGATTTGCATAATGTCAGATTTACTGTACAACATAGAAAGTTTTTCACCACAGAAAGTCATTACTCATTAATTGAATGAATCTGTTAAAAGTAACAAAGAATACAACAACAAAGAACAGAGAACCAGAATAGCAGAATACTCCTTTATGAAAGATTGGGCTACTCACCCCAGTCTCTGCAGTTTACAGTGTGAGGCCTTCAGTCCAGCAGAGAGCGCTCTCTCCTGATTCTAGTAGCTCATTGTCTCTGAGCTCCAGATCTCTCAGCTCTGAGTGGGGAGAACGCAAGACTGAGGCCAGATCATCACAGCAGCCCTCTGCAGCAGAGAGCGCTCTCACTCCTGAGTCTCCTGGGTGATTGTAGCTCAGATCCAGCTCTCTCAGATGTGAGGGTTTGAATCCAGAGCTGAAGCCAGAGAATCACAGCCTCCCTCTGTGACTCGACAGCCTGACAGCCTGCAGAGAGAAGGAGGTCAGATCTGGATAAACACATTTTCAGACTGAATATAAAATAACAGGGCTCTGATAATAAGTAATTGTCATTTGTAAAACACATAGCAGTTTGTTATATGCTTCTTAGATGATGAGTATAACATATGGCAGGACATGAAAATACATAATCCTGGGGCTGTGGAATTAGTAGGATGTAGTATACATATTATTACCATTATTTTTAGAAGACAGTTTTACTGTATTTTAATTAATTTTTTACAATTTGAGGGATTAAATTACTTTTGCTCTGAATACTGAGAGATTTTATTTACTTGTTATGGACAGACATCCCTTTTAAAATCAGGAGGTTGATTTGCATAATGTCAGATTTACTGTACAACATAGAAAGTTTTTCACCACAGAAAGTCATTACTCATTAATTGAATGAATCTGTTAAAAGTAACAAAGAATACAACAACAAAGAACAGAGAACCAGAATAGCAGAATACTCCTTTATGAAAGATTGGGCTACTCACCCCAGTCTCTGCAGTTTACAGTGTGAGGCCTTCAGTCCAGCAGAGAGCGCTCTCACTCCTGATTCTAGTAGCTCATTGTCTCTGAGCTCCAGATCTCTCAGCTCTGAGTGGGGAGAACGCAAGACTGAGGCCAGATCATCACAGCAGCCCTCTGAGAGATTACACCAACCCAGCCTGTGGAGAGAACACACACTATGAGTATACACCAACCCAAAAGATGAGGAGCTGTTTAGCATTTCTCTGTATGGAGCCATAATCACTTCTTCTATTTACTAAAGGTCACATAGCACACAGCACTACTCACCCCAGTGTCTGTAGTTTACAGTTTGGACTCTTCAGTCCATCACAGAGCCGCTTCACTCCTGAATCTCCCAGGTTATTGTTGCTGAGGTTCAGACTCTGTAGTTTACATTTTTGACTCTTCAGTCCAGCACAGAGTTGCTTCACTCCTGAGTCTCCCAGGTTATTGTAGCTGAGGTCCAGACTCTGTAGTTTACATTTTTGACTCTTCAGTCCAGCACAGAGTTGCTTCACTCCTGAGTCTCCCAGGTTATTGTAGCTGAGGTCCAGACTCTGTAGTTTACATTTTTGACTCTTCAGTCCAGCACAGAGCCGCTTCACTCCTGAATCTCCCAGGTTATTGTAGCTGAGGTCCAGTCTCTGTAGTTTACAGTTGGGACTCTTCAGTCCAGCACAGAGCAGCTTCACTCCTGAATCTCCCAGGTTATTGTAGCTGAGGTCCAGCTCTCTCAGTTGTGAGTTAGATGACTGGAGAGCTGAGGCCACAATTTCACTTAACTCCTTTGTGAGACCACAGCTCCTAAGTCTGAAAAAGATAGTCAATGTATTATTAAATATTTTACATTTAGTGTTTGAAATGCAACACTAATAGTGTGCATTGTTGAACAGTAATGTTGAGGACTATACAATCTATTGTGCTCTGAGAAAGATGTCTGTGGTACACTCTCTAACTAAAGCACTTTATGCCTGAAAAATAGATGTCCTGCTCATCTGAAGTTTTACATCTATGGTTCTGACCCAATCACCCCTGTTTCTTTATTCAGACTTGTCAAAATTTGGGCTAATTGGCCCAGCTACATCTTCCACAGCTTTTTCAAGGTAGTGAAAGTTCCTGCTCATGGCCCTAATCATGCCCCTAAACCTGATTGAGGTGTGACAGGAAAATGATGGTGTAAGGAGTAAATTTATTCCCACAGCGTGGAAGATTGGACAGGAGCCTGGATTCAAAAGTGACCCCAATGTAACAACAAATTGCCACACAAATTGGGACAAAGCTAGGCTTATGTGCTGTCACATGGCCACTCTTTACTGAAGCCTATAAAGCCCAGCTGGTCGTACTTGAAGTCCACATACACAACTATACAATGGGGCCCATAAAGTTCAGTAAGCCATTTCGGTGCTGTAAAGACAATAAACACTGGGAAAGAGTGGGGAAATGTAGATGGTATATGAGGCATAGATTTGAGTGTAAAGAAATTAATATGGAAAAAGCTGTCACTGCTCAATGTTGTGACATCTATAAATGAATGAGTGCATATGTTTGTAGCCCTGAGGTCACCCTTACAGGGACTTCATCCTGGGTGACATGGGAGAGTAGGTGCAGATATTTTAAATTAAAATTAAAGGGGTGTGCCAACCATAAAAGTTACTGACTACCAACTACCATTTTTTGACTCTCCCATCCATTCAGGAAGGGTGAAAGAGTAATTACCCCTCAATTCCTTTAACCCCTGTGGTGGTCTCATAACAACAGGCTAACAAGTAAAGTGGGTTGCAAAGTGGTTCTGGTAGAGTCTTATTGGACGACTGAAGGGCATTGGGGAGAGGAAAGGGTTTCTCAGGATGGTATTTAAGGAAACATTTGGGGAGCATCGATTAAACGTGTTCAAAAATGGCTGTAATGTTGCAGGTGGAAGAATGTATTATTTTGTAAAAGACTTTAATTTTCTAAAGATACTTTAGTTTGAAGAGACTTTTAATTTGAAGAGTATTTGTTTGATCTTCGACCTATAGTACGGCAGCCATTTTAGTTTACACATGAAAACACACAAGTAACAGATCAACAGCAGTTCAGCATCTCAAGCTCTTTATTCTGTTGTTTCTCGTGGCATTCCCAGTAAGTTGAGTTTATGAACCTGAATTATAAATTACAGAGAAGTTAAGGGTTAAGACATTTCATGTGATAATTCATTCATTACTTTAATATACATACCTGCTAGCCTAATTAATCTGTAGAACCTAAAGCAGATAAACCTGTAGAAGGAAGGTTGTTAGCATCGCTCAAATGATTCGTAATTAAATTTTCCAAATACAACATGGAGCCTGTTCCTTGGAGAAGATTATAAAGAAATGAGTTTAAGCTTGCTGTTTCATGCTTAGATGCTCAGCATTAGAGGCACTCAACCAGGAGAGAGAGGCAGAGGCAGCTACCGCCAAGGCAGTTGTTATGGAAGCTGCTGCTGTTGAATTAAGCTGTGAGGGAAGCTGTGACGGAGAACTGATTTATATTTTATTCTCCGCCCCAAATATCAGCGTCGGCCGCGGGATGGGAAATTTAAACCGTGAGGCGTATATTAGGGGGAAAAGGAACAGGGGAAAAAACATCAAACTTTGTGTATGTATGTTCATTTATTTTTGGTTTAAAAGTGCTGTTTGTTCGTTCAGAGGTGGATATCGTGTTTGTTGTCTGGGGGAAAAAATGTACTTTTCAAATGTAACCGTTTTAAATAGCGAACTACATATTCATTTAGCGGGTGCACACGTTATCTGTTTTGTTAGTTAGCTATGTTCACATTTCACGTTCATCATTCATCACTCGAACTTTCCGTAATACATAAATCCCGGTTTACTCACTTGTGCGTCTGTGTCTGTTTCACGGGGGTGTCAAAGGAGCGCACGGGGGAAAACATGGTGGTTTTAAGGATTATGGGTAGCGTGGTTCATTTTGGTTTGGAAGGTAGGGGGAATTGTTTCAATGTTTTGTGTTATGTTATTGTATTGGTGATGTGGGAAAAATGTATTTGTTTAATGTATTGTTTGTATATACTTTTGTTGTTTGATCATGAAAAGAATGGATAGATTATTGTTCCTTTGTAAGTTAATTGATTTTATTTTTGGAATGGTATGGTCGGGAGGGGGTAGCTTTATTTAAGGCCCTCCTGCTCTTTATTAAAAAGAAGGCTGTGGGTGAGGCAGGACCCGGGAAAGCCAAAAAAGGAAATAAGTGGGAACTGATTGCCCCAAATGTTTTTTGTAAATATTTACTAATAATTAGCACTTTATTTTGTGTACAGTTTTTTTTTGATTAATCACTATAATAAAACCACCATTCACCCTATTTTTCTGTGTTGGCCTCTTGTTGACCGCTCGCCATCCTCACATGTGGTGTCAGAAGTGGGATGAGCCAGCAGGGGGCAGTGCGGCACGGAATTATTTTTAAACGGGTTGAATAGAGTGGTGGATTATGTGGTTAAGATCACAGACTGGAAGAGATGGAGGACGAAGGAGCAGCAGCATTTCCACCTCATCAGAAGAGCTTGCGGTCACATCTAAAGACAAAGATGTCCAGGAGCTGGCGAGGATGATGCAGTCCTTCATACAGCACCAGCAGGCACGTGATGAGCAGAGGGACAAGGAGACTGAGCTCCAGGAGAGGAGATGGGATACCCTCCGCCACCAGTTCCAGCAACTTCAGCAGCAGGTAGGCTGGCAAGTCCGGTCTGAAGTGGGGGTGGAAGAAGAGGAGTGGCCACACCAGGGAGGTAGGCACTCACCATCACCCCGTGAATCCCCAAGCCAGCCATCAGTGATGTTCAAGGAACCTAAGCTGCAGAAATTGGAGGATGGGGATGACATTGAACATTTTCTAGTCACCTTTGAACGCATTGCGAGGGCGTACAGGTGGCCAAGGGTGGATTGGGCAATACGGCTTATCCCCTTGCTGACTGGGAAAGCTCGTAGCGCCTATGTGGCTATGGACTATAATGACACTTTGGACTATGACAATGTGAAAAGCTGCCATACTGGCAAAATATGAAATTAACTCAGAAACATACAGACAGCAGTTCAGATCAACTGACGTTAGACCAGGGGAGACGCCAAAGGTCTACGTCCGTCTGAAGCTGCAGTATGAGAAGTGGATCCAGCCCGACAAACACTCCAAGGAGGAAATCGGAGAGCTGATCATCTTGGAGCAGTACCTGCGGATGCTTAATCCAGAGCTGCAAGTATGGATCCGGCAGAACAACCCAGGAAGCGCTTTGGAAGCATCGCAGCTGGCGGAGGCTTTCGTGGCGGCAAGGAGGGGCCCAAAGAAGTATACCTTTGCCTGGAAGAGTGCCAGTGGGGGTAAGTCAGTGGGGGAAAGGGGGGAGTGGTCTAAGCCTGGTAGTTTCACTAGAAACTCTTCACCCTCACATAGGCCTAGCACTAAGCCTCCACTTAAAGAATACCCGCTAGCACATAAGCCTAGCTCCAAACTTAGAGATGTGACACCATTGCATAGCGCTAGCTTTAAGGTAGTCCAGTGCTATCACTGTGGAGAGGAAGGCCACATTAAGTCCTCATGTCCAGCCAGGAGGGATAACTCTGTAAATATGTGCTATGTTCCCAGACCAGAATTAGAGGGAGAGGGAATTGGTGCAGAGCTATTGTTCCTGTGGTGGTTAATGGCCAGTGCATGCAGGCTTTAGTGGACACAGGAAGCTCGCAGACCCTCGTAAGGCAGGACAAAGTTCAGCAGGATTGGTGGAATAGGGGCTCTGATGTTACCATTCGCTGTATTCATGGTGATGAGAAAGCGTGCCCTACCGAACATCTATGTGGTTGTGCAGGGGCAGTCTTACTTCCTCAGGGTAGGAGTTGTTAAGGGTCTGCCATACAGTGTGGTGTTGGGTCAGGACCTTCCAGTGTTGGCAGAGTTGGTGAACCCAGTGAGGCCTAGCTCAGAAGGGTTAAGTAATCTAGCCATTACTAGGTCCAAGGCGAGATGCAGTAGCCCAGACCCTGACTTGTTTGATGAGTTGCCTTTTCACCTAGCCTAGATCCTCCTAAGTCTAGGAAGCAGAAAAAGCAGGAGAAGTTCAGGGGCACCATGAGGCAGAGTAATGAGGCAGACCTTCCAAAACCATCTCTACCTGATGTATTTGAAACCCCTATGAATATTGCGCAGCTCCAGAGAGAGAAAGATCCATCACTAAATTCATTGTTTGAGAAGGTGTCTTCTAGCAAAGCTAGCTGAGGATTTGTTGAGAGGGGAGAGTTTTGTGCTTAGAGGGGCTGCTCTATCACAGACAGGGGGAGGCGGAGCGCCTAGTGTTACCTCAATCCTTGAGGCAGACAGTTCTTGAGGTAGGCCACTCAGTTCCATGGGCAGGGCATTTAGCAGCTCAGAAAACATGCGCGCGCATAGCTGCTAGATTTTACTGGCCAAGTATGTATACTGACGTCACAACATACTGTAGGAGCTGTCCAGACTGTCAGGTGACATCAGACAGAGGCCCTTCTCCTGCACCTTTACAGCCATTGCCGCTTATTGACATACCCTTTGAAAGGATAGCCATGGACATTGTGGGTCCTTTAGAGAGGAGTAAGATGGGCAATAAATACATCTTGGTTGTCTGTGATTATGCAACCCGCTACCCAGAGGCATTCCCCTCAAACAAGTAAAAGCAAAATACATAGCTATGTCACTCATTCAGCTTTTCTCAGGGTAGGCATACCTAGGGAGATTATCACTGACCAGGCACTAATTTCCTATCCAACCATCTCAAACAGGTCTATAGGTTTCTAGGGATTAAGGCTATTAAGACCACTCCTTACCACCCCCAAACTGACGGGCTGGTTGAACGCGTTTTAACCGCACCCCTGAAGACCATGCTGGGAAGTTCGTCAACGAGATGGGGACGGATTGGGACACGTGGCTGCCTTACCTTCTTTTTGCTTATAGGGAGGTTCCCCAAGCATCAACGGGGTTCTCACCCTTTGAGCTTTTGTATGGACACCAAGTCAGGGGGCCCTGGACGTCCTAAAGGAGTCCTGGGAAGGAGGGAAGCCAGAGAGCCAGAGTGTGCTGACGTACATCCTCCAGATGAGGAAAAGCTGGAGAAGATGACAACGCTAGCCAGAGCCAGCATGGAGGAGGCTAAGGTCAAGCAGAAAGCCTGGTATGACAAAAGGCCAGGTCCCGCACATTCACCCCAGGCCAAGAGGTTCTGCTGCTACTTCAAGCAGTGAGAACAAGCTACTGGCTAAGTGGCAGGGCCCATACAAAGTACACCAGAAGATGGGTCCAGTCACCTACAAAATTGCAATGCCTGACCGCCAGAAGCCTTTCCAGACGTACCACGTCAACCTGCTGAAAAGAGGAGGCGCGTCCAGAAGCAGTCGCCCAGCAGCTGTTCGTAAGAGCCATTAAGGAGGAGGAGGAAACGCGGAACAGTATTTCCCAACAAGCAGTGGAGCACCACCAGTAGACCTCTCTCACCTGTCCACTCACCAGCAGAGGGAGCTAAGGGCAAGGTTGGTCCAGGGAATCATCCAGGAGAGGCCTGGATATACAACCCTGGTGCAACACAGGATCCAGCTCACCGAGAACACCCCAGCACGGCAGAAGTGGTACCGGATCCCGGAGAGGTTACTGCCAGACCTCAGAAGGAGGTGGAACTGATGTGCTCACTGGGAGTCATCGAGCCCTCCTCCAGCGAGTGGTGCAGCCCAGTGGTGTTAGTGCCGAAGAAGGATGGGAGCATTCGCTTCTGCATTGACTTTCGGCACATCAACGCCATCTCCAAATTTGATCCATACCCCATGCCACGCATTGATGAGCTCACTGAAAGACTTGGGAAGGCCAGGTATATCAGCACCCTTGACCTGAGCAAAGGGTATTGGCAGGTTCCCCTGCACCAGAGTCCAAGGAATACACCGCTTTTAGCACTCCTTGTGGCCTATACCACTTTAATGTGATGCCTTTTGGTCTACATGGGCGCCAGCGACCTTCCAAAGGCTCATGGACCAAGTGCTGAGGGATGGAGTCGTTCACTGCAGCATACCTCGATGACATTGTCATCTTCAGCAGGTCATGGGGGAGCATCTTGTTCATGTGCAGCAGGTGGGGAGCCGGCTCAAGGAGGCTGGCCTGACCGTAAACCCCGGAGTGTAACTTAGGCCACCAGGAAATTGAATACCTGGGGTATGTGCTGGGTAATGGACTGATCCGGCCACAAGTGGGAAGGTGGACGCCATCCGTGCCTGCCCTACTCCAACGACAAAGCGGCAGGTGAGGTCCTTCCTTGGCTTAGTGGGCTGGTATAGACGGTTTATCCCTGACTTTGCAGATATAGGCGGCGCCACTAACTGAACTGACTAAAAGTCTGGGGCAATAAGGTGAAATGGTCGCCAGAATGTGAGAGGGCCTTTCAAGACCTGAAAGATTCTTTGTGCAGGGAGCCATTGTTGCAGAGCCCAAATTTCGACCAACTGTTCACGGTCCAGACTGATGCCTCAGGTGTTGGTCTTGGAGCCGTGCTCTTACAGGGGGAACCAGGAGCCTATCAGCCGGTTGCCTGCATCAGTAGGAAGCTCTTTCCAAGGAGACCAGGTACTCCACTATTGAGAAAAAGGAGTGCTTGGCGATAAAGTGGGCCTTGGACTCCTAAAGTACTATTTGCTTGGCAGAGAGTTTGTCCTGGAGACGGACCCACAGGGCACTACAATGGCTGGACAAAATGCGGGAGACAAATGCTCGCATTACACGAGGTGGTACCTTTCCATCCAGCCATATCGATTCACGATCCGGTACCGGACTGGTGCGGATAACACGACAGCAGACTTTCTTTCTCGCCTCCCCGAGTGCGAGCAACCAGAGGGGGTGGGAAATGTGACGGAGAACTGATTTATATTTTATTCTCCGCCCCAAATATCAGCGTCGGCCGCGGATGGGGAAATTTAAACCGTGAGGCGTATATTAGGGGGAAAAGGAACAGGAAAAAAACATCAAACTTTGTATGTATGTTCATTTATTTTTGGTTTTTAAAAGTGCTGTTTGTTCGTTCAGGGTGGATATCGGTGTTTGTTGTCTGGGGAAAAATGTACTTTTCAAATGTAACCGTTTTAAATAGCGAACTACATATTCATTTAGCGGGTGCACACGTTATCTGTTTTGTTAGTTAGCTATGTTCACATTTCACGTTCATCATTCATCACTCGAACTTTCCGTAATACATAAATCCCGGTTTACTCACTTGTGCGTCTGTGTCTGTTTTCACGGGGTGTCAAAGGAGCGCACGGGAAAACATGGTGGTTTTAAGGATTATGGGTAGCGTGGTTCATTTTGGTTTGGAAGGTAGGGGAATTGTTTCAATGTTTTGTGTTATGTTATTGTATTGGTGATGTGGGAAAATGTATTTGTTTAATGTATTGTTTGTATATACTTTTGTTGTTTGATCATGAAAAGAATGGATAGATTATTGTTCCTTTGTAAGTTAATTGATTTTATTTTGGAATGGTATGGTCGGGAGGGGTAGCTTTATTTAAGGCCCTCCTGCTCTTTATTAAAAGAAGGCTGTGGGTGAGGCAGGACCGGAAAGCCAAAAAGGAAATAAGTGGGAACTGATTGCCCCAAATGTTTTTGTAAATATTTACTAATAATTAGCACTTTATTTTGTGTACAGTTTTTTTTTTGATTAATCACTATAATAAAACCCACATTCACCCTATTTTTCTGTGTTGGCCTCTTGTTGACCGCTCGCCATCCTCACAGAAGCCTTGTAGACTTTAAAGGCCTACCTAGAGCAGAAGGTTTGCAGAAAGTGAGCGAATATGTAGTAAGGCACACGCAGGTAATGCATGGTCGTCCAGATGAAGAACTTGACGTAAGCCATGAATCTCAACAGCCATCCAACCTGCTTACCCTGGATCAAGAGCATGGTTCTCCGAGTCCAAAGCAGCAGGGATTTTGTCCTTACCAGAGGAACCAGCAACACTCCACCTCACGGCATGTACATTACGACCACCATCAGTCATACTGGCTAAGCAATCAGCAACATGCCTTAGAGCCTAGCACCCAATGCTATCAAGGTAGTCAACGAGTCAACGGGTCACACGGTCAAAGGGAACAAAGTAAAAGCCATTACTCACCGTACACTCCACCCAACCATGATGTAAGTAGCAGTACATCATACCTGGCTAAGTTTTTAATAAGAAGTCAGCTAGTATCGGGTGGATTGAGGAAATTTGATGACCAGCCAGAAAACTACCTCAGCTGGAGGTCAACATTTATAATTGCTGTGAATGGCTTAGACCACTCAGCCCATGAACAGACTGATCTGCTCATAAAATGGTTAGGTCCAGAATCAAGCCAGCTAGCTCGCAGGATGAAATCAGCTAACATCAGACACCCGTCAGTGGGCCTGACCTCGATTTGGACAAGACTGGATGAATGCTATGGTGCTCCAGAAGCAATTGAGAAAGCTCTGTTTGCTAAATTGGATAACTTCCCAAAGATCTCCAACAGAGACAACCATAGACTTAGAGAACTCAGTGACTTGCTATTTGAGCTTGAAGCTGCAAAGGAAGACACTTATCTGAATGGATTAGCGTACCTAGATACGGCAAGAGGAGTTGCTCCAATCGTAGAGAAATTACCATTTTATTTACAAGAAAATGGATAACATTTGGGTCCAGATACAAGGAAGAGAACAAAGTACTTTTCCCACCATTCTCAGTGTTCTCTCAGTTCATAAGAAGAGAGGCCAAAGCAAGAAATCACCCAAGCTT
Organism: Albula goreensis; assembly: GCA_022829145.1. Classification (NCBI taxonomy): domain Eukaryota; kingdom Metazoa; phylum Chordata; class Actinopteri; order Albuliformes; family Albulidae; genus Albula; species Albula goreensis. The sequence goes on along the minus strand of CM040757.1, from coordinate 2,706,696 downwards.
CAACGCATCTTGTTGTACAGCAGCCACCTTAAGAAAGGAAAGGAGTGTGTGAGGCAGCTTGTAATGGGTTCTCCTTTCTTATGAGAACTCCCAATGGGGAAAAAATGATGGCTCCACCACAACAGCACGTAAGTGCAAAAGATTTTATTTACAGTGCTCTCCCAAAGTGCAAGACGTGAAAAGGTGAACAAAAAGATATATATACACACAAAAAGAATATAAATATATACAAAAAAAATAACACAAAAACTCTCCACTTCCTGCAACACCCTGCTACTTCCAGGTTTCCACACAATACTTACTCTCTATCTCTCCAACCAACAACCCACCTTTCCTTTGGGCCAGCTTATATAGGGGTCAGCCCACCCATCCAGCTTGTACCAACTTTGTACAACAAACAAACATTAACATGTAACAAACTATACAGATAACAGGAATCACCATTAGATTATATACATACATTTCCATAGTATACATCATTGTTTCATCATTCCTCTGTAATGATAACGTTATATCTGTTATACCAAACAGTAATAAATTGCCAAAACATTCCAAACAGTTGTTTTAAAATGGTGGCGTCCGAGGACCGCCCTAAAATGTACTCACTTTGGGTCAGGCCCTTCATAAGCCTGCCCAGCCAAATGCTCGGTTTGGTCCCTTCCACCCTCCGTAGTACCCGGAAGCATTACTACGGCAACCACAGAAAACAGCACGAAACAGCACAAACACTGAGCGCTCCAACATACACTGAACGGTGACAAGATAAGTAAAATAAAAGACAGAAAACGATAAACGAATGTGTGTATTTGTGTGATTACGGTTGGTATATTAAACTGAAAGGGAAAAGCAAATGTAGAATGTTCGTGTATGCGTGTATGACCCGGGCATAGGCTAACGCAACTGCGCCTGTACTCACAGTGAGCTAGCCACCGCAGACAGGGGGACTGTGTATGGGGGGAAAAAGATTGAGTATTAAGTGGTGCCTCAAGCCGTGACAGAGCCCTCTGTCACAGAGTGGAAACCAAAGCCACAGAAGTCAAGTAAATGTACTCAGAACCAACGTGTCTACAGAAACCAGTGATAACGCAGGAAAGCAAACTGAGGACCCAAACACATTATGTCCAATACATAAAAGACCTCATCCGCTCAAGAAGTGTAAGACTTTCCCAGCAATGCTGCTTGATGACAGGAAGAGACTTCTTAAAGACAAAGGCATATGCTTCCGCTGTTGTGTGACAGTCTCTCACCAAGCTAAGAACTGTGACATTCCAATAAAATGTTCAGAGTGTGACAGCGAAAGACACATAGCTGCACTTCATCCAGGTCCAGCTCCAAAGGCCTTTAAAGTGCAGAATCCCTCCAAAGTTCACAGCAGGGAGCCTGAGAAGGTGCCTGAAGATGGATCCAGCTCAACTGTAACAGCAATGTGCACACAAGTTTGTGGCAAGGGCTTCAGTGGCAAGTCATGTTCCAAGATATGCCTGGTTAATGTATATCCACAAGGCTGGCGTGCAGAAAACAAGAGGATGTATGTGATCTTAGATGATCAGAGCAATGCATCATTAGCCAAGACAGAGTTCTTCGAGGCCTTCAACATACAAGGCCCATCAGAGTCATTCATCTTAAGAACATGTGCTGGAGCTGTTCATGTGACTGGGAGGAGAGCTCATGGCCTGAGTATCCCCCTACCAACTCTGACAGAGTGCAACAACGTGCCAAACCCCAAGCTGAGATTCCGTCGCCAGAAGCAGCATACCACCACAACCACATGCAAGTCATAGCCAAAGAGATACCTGCGATAGATAATTATGCAAGTATCTGGCTTCTCCTAGGCCGAGACGTACTCCGTGTCCACCAGGTGCAACAGCAGCACAATGGGCCACACAATGCTCCATTCTCCCAGAAGCACGACCTTGGGTGGGTCATTGTTGGCGATGTTTGTCTCAGTGGAGCTCACTCTCCTAAGACAGTGAACACATTTAAAACATGCTTTATGGAAAATGGCCGTCCCAGTTATATGCAACCTTGTGACAACGTGGTTAAGGTTAAGGAGGACTTCAGTAAGTGTTGCAGTCAGGACAGCTCTCTGTCTTGGTCATGTGCGCCAGTGCAGCAAGACGACCATCTTGGCAAAGCAGTCTTTCAGAGGTCTGAGACAGACAGCTTGCACCATCATTTGACAATCTGTCTTTCCTACAGCTGATGGAAAAGGGGTTTGTTAGGGATGAAAGTGGCAGCTGGGTGGCGCCATTGCCATTTCGTAACCCAAGAAGGCCTCTCCCTGACAACAGGCAGTATGCATATGAATGATTCATTGCAGTCACTGCAACGTACATTCCGGAAAAGACCCAGCATGAAGGAGCATTTCATGGAGTTCATGCAAGGGATAACAACCACGCTGAACAAGCACCACCACTACATGATGGAAAGGAAGTATGGTATCTTCCCATGTTCGGAGTGTACCACCCGCAGAAGCCAGGGAAAATTTGGGTTGTATTTGACTCGAGTGCCCGCTTTGAGGGAGTGTCCTTAAATGAAGTCTTGCTCCCAGGGCCCAACCTCAACAATAGCCTTTTGGGAGTTCTTATCAGGTTCAGGAAGGACCCAGTTGCCATTACCGCAGACATCAAACAGATGTTCTATTGCTTTCTAGTTCAAGAAGAACACAGAGATGTCTTGCACTTTATGTGGTTCAAGGACAACAACTCAGAGAATGAAGTAGTGGATTACCATATGAGAGTCCATGTATTCGGTAATAGTCCATTCCCAGCAGTAGCAACCTATGAGTTAAGAAGGACAGCACAAGAAGGAGTCAGTTCATCAGGACAGACTTCTATGTAGACAATGCCCTGAGGTCCTTCCCCACCGAAGCTGAAGCAATTGATGTCTTGGAGAGAGCCCAGAAATTGCTGGAACGCTGCAACATAAAGCTTCATAAGATCGCCTCCAATAGGGCACGGGTCATGGATGCCTTTCCCAAGGAGGATCGTTCCAAGGACATTGAAACCTTGGATCTAGCAGTAGATGAGTTACCTGTACAGCGCAGTCTAGGTGTGGCCTGGAATATGACCAAGGATACCTTCACTTTCAACATTCCTGAGTCCAAGAAACCCTTTACACGCAGGGGTGTCTTGTCTACAATAAACAGCTTGTTCGACCCATTGGGCTTTCTCGCACCGGTGACAGTTCAATGAAGACTTCTCCTACGGGAACTAGTGTCTCAAGGTACAGACTGGGACACACCCCTGCCAGATGAGAAGTTTGTTAAATGGCAAAGGTGGCAGAACTCTCTGCAAGAGCTTAATGAGTTGAATATCCCTCGCACTTATGCGTCATTTTCACTGACAAGGGCCAAAATTGCAGATTTGTGTGTCTTCTCAGATGCTTCAGTGAAGGCAATTGCAGCAGTAGCTTACCTTAAGGTGGAACCTGAAGAAGGACTTCCAGAAGTCAACTTCATTCTGGGCAAGGCCAAACTTGCACCTCTAGCGGAACTCACCATCCCCAGGTTAGAGCTCTGTGCAGCAGTGTTGGCCACAGAGATTGCAGACCAAGTCAAAGAGGACATAGGTAAAAAACTGGGCAAGATAACGTTCTTCACTGACAGCAAGGTGGTATTAGGATACATAAACAACAGATCCTGACGATTCTGTGTATGTGAATAACCGTGTGCAACAAATTTGCCAATCAAGTCACCCAAGCCAGTGGAGGTATGTTCCCACTGAAAACAACCCAGCTGATCATGCCACGAGATGCTTGTCTGCAAACGAGCTGCACACTTCCAGTTGGCTGACTGGACCACAGTTCCTGCTAAAATCTGACCGTTCAACACTAGATTATGATGCAGAGGTTCGTCCTGAGGTCGCAACCTTCCTGACAGTGGTCCCGGGAGCACATCTGGACACCAAACGCTTTGAAAGATTTTCATCATGGAGTCGACTGACAAAGGCTATAGCACAGCTCAAGCATGTTGCACAGAGTTTCCACAAGCCGTTGAGTGGTCAACAATGTGTTGGCTGGCATTTCTGTAGAGAAGGTGTGTCAAGTGCTAAACTTACCATGGCAGAACATGTCATTATCAAGGCTGTGCAGCACGAGGTGTATGCGGAAGAAATGCAATGTATTCAACAGGGGCGAGACTTATCCACACACAGCCCTCTGAAGAAAATCCACCCCATGATGGATGGAGAGGGTCTGTTACGTGTGGGAGGCTGTGTCGTTCACTCAGATTTACCTGCAGATGAGACTCATCCGATCCTCATCCCTGGTAGGCATCACGTGGCGAAACTCAGTTATGACTGAATTTGGGCTCTGTAGTATCTGTTTTATCTTGTGATAACATGAACTATGCTTTGAGAGAAAATTGTGTATTTAGAAACTGTTGTGGAGTACGAGCTGCCATTCTAATTTCAGCTTTATTCCCGTGTCTTCTTTCCTTGTGCACTCTCAAATAAAGGGGCTTAATCCTTTATCCAAGAAGTTTCCATCTTGTAGGCTACCTTTAACTGTTTTTTTTTGTTTGTTTTAAAAGGGTAAAATCCAAATCACCTGTCGTTTTCACAGAAAAAATATTGACGCTTTAAAAAGATAGGGATTGTTCCGGTCCTGATTGCTTAGCCAATACAACCTTTCAGCCATGGAATATTCACAACATAAGTAGTTTTATTTGTAAGACTGGTATCAAATATAATTTAATATTTTTTTGTATTGAATATAATTCTTTGTGACTAAAACAGTATTTATTTATGTCATGTTTGGGTGATAATATTTTCAGGTAGCCTGTAGCTATACACTTAAAATACAAAAATATTATGAATAAAGTTTTCAGTTTACAATTGATGCCACCACCAGATAAGAGCCTCTTCAAAAGCTGCCATCATTGCAGGTTTCAGAGGCTTCGCAAAATGTGCAAAATACAGTAATACAGAGTACTGTATGCAACAATGGTCAAAAATGTTTTCCAAATCACAAGAGCCTGTTTAAATGAGTAACTACATTGGCAGCTGTTTGGGACGGGACTAAAATGATCAGACCACTGTTGAATTTGTCAAAAAAAAAAAAAAAAAAACCGTAGGCAATTCGGGCTGTAATTTTCTATAGGGAAGAGGGAGAAAAACACAGACATTGCTGATTTGGATGGGACTAGAATCACCTAGTAGCAACTGTAAAACACAAAATTACCTCACCTCCCCATGTAAAACTAATTCCGTCCAAATAGGGTTATAGATTATCTTCCCTTAAGGTTTGAATATGCTGTGTTGCACTAGACGAAGAGCAGATTCCAACATGGTATGAGTGGAAATCAATTACTAGGTTGTAACATGCATGTGACACATCCTGAATGAAACAACTGTGACAGAAACACAAATGAGTCACCTAACTTTCTTTCCCCCATAAACTAACTCCTTCCTTGCAATGAGATTAAAATGTTGACAAGGACAGAAGGCTCAGGAGAGATCAAGATATTTAGAGAGAAGGAGCTGTTTAACATTTCTCTGTATACAGCCATAATCTCTAATTCTGTTTACTAAAGGTCATACAGTACACCGCAGTACTTACCCCAGTGTGTGTAGTTTACAGTTTGGACTCTTCAGTCCAGCACAGAGCTGTTTCACTTCTGAATCTCCCAGGCTCTTGTAGCTGAGGTCTAGCTCTCTCAGGGGTGAGTTTGATGACTGGAGAGCTGAGGCCACAATTTCAATGGACTCCTCTGTAAGACCACAGCTGCTTAGCCTGAGAGGATGAGTTAATATATATTTGTGGTAAAGGTTCTATGATGTTGTATGTGTGTGCACACTCTGCAATGATGTCATCCCAGCAGTTTGTTTATTTTATCTCATGATCCTTTGTGCAAACACATCTCTGTTTTTGCATGAATAAAAAGTTCTAGAATATTAAATCATAATTAATGATTGCATTCATGAACTTTATAATTATCATGTATAATGTATTCATGTATCACTAGGACTGTATGGAGTGTAACATCTACTATCTAGTTATTCACTATAATTAGTGAAGCCCAGTTGTTTGTTGTGTGCAATGATTTGACTGTCCCTATGTTGATTTATTTTAGCCCTTTGCATTGCTTTGATGATTTAAGAGCAATAGTATTTTATTGTTTGATTCATTTTTCATAGCCTATTACTATGGATTGCTGTATAATTGTGCTGTATACACATTCTTAAATATGTAGCAGTATGTAGCCATGGTGACTGTTGCATATTATTAATTTATGTGATTTGCAATTTCCTTTGTGTATTACTTGTCTAAATTCTATTGTCCAAGTAGCTATTACTCTTTTCAATTGGTTTCATTTATGTTGGTATGTTTATGTCTTTATTCCAAACACTCCGAATCTGTGCTGCTGCGCTGCTACTATTAAAGACCCCCAAAACTCAATAGTGGCATCCTTGTGTTTTTGTGGACACACCTCAGCGAACACTCCCCACCACCAGTCCTTCTAAATGTCCTTTACAATAATGTTATTAAATATTTAATTGTAAATGATAGTGCTCATTGATGGAGGGTGGTATCGAGGATTATGAGATCTACAGTGCTCTGAGAAGGATGTCTGAGCAATGCATTTTCTCTTTTGGCGTTAATTTTTGAACAATCTTTGACCAAATTATTTCATATTGTTTCAGTTAATATATTTTACATTGTAAAATATAATACTTTTATTTCTTTAATTTGTAAAAATAAAATCCCACAATAGAAACACCTATAGCTAAATCAGTGCACATAAATGACCTGTCTGCATTACAGTATCATGCTACATATAGAAACATTCCTCAAAATGGACCAAAATGCATTGGTCTTTAGCTTGAACTCAGCACAACAGACGTTAATGCCTTAATTTAGGGCATTGCACCTCCACCCTCTAAACGGCATAAGACGTTGCAGCCATGTGGCAACTCAGTTTTCAGTGAGGTGTGGTCAGGCACAATTGTGGTGCAATGCAATCATAGCCACTGTGCTGAAGATCAACACAAACCTCATCTGTTTGCTTTTCACAGTTGTTATTGCTATTTTAAGGCTCAACATCTTAAAGGGAGTATGCATGCCTTCATAGGCAGGTATGCAACATGCATACACCCCGTTTGTTACCTACATGGGCATACAAACATTAATTTAAAAAAAAAATACATCATGAAACATTTCTTTTGTGTATATTATCATATATAAAACATACATACCACAATGCTTAGTCATAATATTGATCAGAATTAGAGATATAGAAAAGAGATATAGAAATCAAACCCTTGAGAGTTACATTTCATGACTGTGAGATTGCAGCAAAGTAAAAAAAAAACATGAGACTGATGGGTTAAACATGAGACTTGAAAAGTATGGTAGTGATGACGAATGAAACTGAAGATTTAAAAAGACAGTAATTAAATATATTCAAGAGACTGTGTTTTTACAACAGAAAATTGACCATGAATCAAACATCTGAACTATTTTCTTCCACATCATTACAATACCATGTAAGTTACACTTACCCCACAAGGATGTAACAGACAAATATCTGCGTGCATCTATAGCCTGGTAAGTGAACCAGATAGTTTATTTGATTGAGAAAGTCCATGACAATGCTCTATCCTGCAAAGCTGATCTTTCTACTGCTATTCAAGAAAGTTTGAACCAGCTTGATGGAGAATAATGTTTTCATTAGAGAAGTCCAAGCCTCAAAGAATTCAGGCAGTCATAAAAGCCCAAGGAGGAGCAACAAACCAATCTAAAATGTGCAATCAAACAGGCCAAACAGAACTGTAAATCCTGGGTTAAGTAAGTGATCAAGCAGTTGGTATGGCATCATTTCATACGATAGTGGTTTTGAATTTGATTAATTCAAGTCCAACTTAAAACTACAATCCATACTTGCAAAATCGCCAATAATAAAAACGAAATAATAATGCATAAATAATAATGCATAACAAATTCCATGAACATGAACTTAGGTTTACCTTGCCTGGTAAATACACTGTGGTAGTACGCTGTTACATTTCTGGATGTATGTGAAACTTGATTTTCCGGAAATACCCTGTGACCAAAACATGGATACAGAGGTTCCATTTGACATCTTTCACTTACTACCAGCCCAAACTCATAGCACATGTAGACAGAGCTTCTTGTTAAACTCTGCTTCCCACTGAAGCTCTATGTCTGATTGAAACTGAAATTGAAAGTGACATACATTTTCCTGAATACTGAATGCCTGGTATTCACCAGTTTTACTGAACTTTCAAACCTGAGAGCAACTCCTAGTCTTCAGGCCCAACCTGCCTATTGTGCCCCTGCTTGCCTACACCAGACTGTAGCCAGTTAGAGTAAGGTATAATGAAACTGTAGAGAATTATAAGCAAGCAAGTGTTCGCTGATCTAATGCTGAATGAACGTGTAACAGCACTTTCGGGATAAAACCTGTCACCAAAACATGGAGACAGAGCTTCCAGTTAACCTCATCCTCTAACTGGAGCTCTAACTCTCAGCACATGGAGACAGAGCTTCCAGTTAACCTCATCCTCTTACTGCAGGTCCAACTCACAGCAAATGGAGACAAATCAATGTAATATATTTTTCCTGAATAGTGAATACCTGGAATTCACCAGATTAAGTGAACTTTCAAAACTGAGGGCACCTCCCAACCCACTTTTCTCCCCCACTCAGCTACACAAGACTGTGGCCAGTGAGAGTGAGGTATAATGACAATGTAGTGTAAATGTTAAGGTGTTCAATTACCTTGGTTCATCTGTGTACACTCCGCTGAAGTTCACTGGATTGTTCATCGGCCTGTGAGTGTTCTCCGATCTAACACTGGTTGAACGTGTAACGGCACTTTCTGGATAACACCTGCAACAAAAACATGGAGATAGAATTTCCTGTTAACGTCATTCTTTCACTGCAGCTCTAGCTCACAGCACATGGAGACAGATCAATATAATAGATTTTTCCTGAATAGTGAATAACTGGAATTCACCAGATTAAGTGAACTTTCAAAACTGAGGGCACCGCCCAACCCACTTTTCTCCCCCACTCAGCTACACCAGACTGTGGCCAGTGAGAGTAAGGTATAATGACAATGTAGTATAAATGTTAGGGTGTTCAATTACCTTGGTTCATCTGTGTACACTCTGCTGAAGTTGACTGGTTCGTTCATCGGCCTGTAAGTGTTCTCTGATCTACCACTGGTTGAACGTGTAACTGCACTTTCTGGATAACACCTGCAACAAAAACACGGAGACAGAGCTTCCTGTTAACGTCATTCTTTTACTGCAGCTCTAACTCACAGCACATGGGAGACAGAGCTTCCAATTAACCTCATCCACACACTGCATAATTATGCACTATTCTTACTGAAAAATTAATACCTGGTATTCCTCACTTTGTTAATTGAACTTTCTATGTTGAGAACATTTCCCAGCAGTCAAGCTCACCCCCTTTTGTTCCCATTTTCCCCTGCACCAGACAGTGAGACAGAGGTATCATGAAACTGTAATGTAAATATTACCATGTTCAATTACCTTATTTCACGTGTGTACACTCCACTGAGGTTGACTGGTTCGCACATCTGCCTGTAATTGTTGTCTGACCTACAGCTGGATGCACGTGAAACTGGGTTTTCCGGAAATACCCTGTGACCAAAACATGGATGCAGAGGTTCCATTTGTCATCATTCACTTACTGCAGCTCAAACTCATAGCACATGTAGACAGAGCTTCTTGTTAAACTCCGCATCTCACTGAAGCTCTATATCTGATTGAAACTGAAATTGAAAGTGACATAGATTTTCCTGAATACTGAATGCCTGGTATTCACCAGTTTTACTGAACTTTCAAAACTGAGAGCAACTCCTAGTTTTAGGGCCCAACCCGCCTATTGTGCCCCTGCTTGCCTACACCAGAATGTGGCCAGTGAGAGTAAGGTATAATGAAACAGTTGTGTAAATATTAGCATTTTTGATTACATTAGATCAGCTGTTGACTCTCTACAAAAGTTGACTGGTTCGTTCATTGATCTGTAAGTCTTCTCTTATCTAATGCTGGATGAACGTGTAACAGTTTTTTCGGGATAACACCTGCAACCAAAACATGGAGACAGAGCTTCCGGTTAACGTCATTCTTTTACTGCAGGTCTAACTCACAGCACATGGGAGACAGAGCTTCCAATTAACCTCATCCACACACTGCATAATTATGCACTATTCTTACTGAATAATGAATACCTGGTATTCCTCAGTTTGTTTATTGAACTTTCTATGTTGAGAACATTTCCCAGCGTTCAAGCTCACCCCCTGTTGCTCCCATTTTCCCCTGCACCAGACAGTGAGACAGAGGTATAATGAAACTGTAATGTAAATATTACCACATTCAATTACCTTATTTCACGTGTGTACACTCCACTGAGGTTGACTGGTTCGCACATCTGCCTGTAATTGTTGTCTGACCCACAGCTGGATGCACGTGAAACTGGATTTTCCGGAAATACCCTGTGACCAAAACATGGATACAGAGGTTCCATTTGACATCTTTCACTTACTACCAGCCCAAACTCATAGCACATGTAGACAGAGCTTCTTGTTAAACTCTGCTTCCCACTGAAGCTCTATGTCTGATTGAAACTGAAATTGAAAGTGACATACATTTTCCTGAATACTGAATGCCTGGTATTCACCAGTTTTACTGAACTTTCAAACCTGAGAGCAACTCCTAGTCTTCAGGCCCAACCTGCCTATTGTGCCCTGCTTGCCTACACCAGACTGTAGCCAGTTAGAGTAAGGTATAATGAAACTGTAGAGAATTATAAGCAAGCAAGTGTTCGCTGATCTAATGCTGAATGAACGTGTAACAGCACTTTCGGGATAAAACCTGTCACCAAAACATGGAGACAGAGCTTCCAGTTAACCTCATCCTCTAACTGGAGCTCTAACTCTCAGCACATGGAGACAGAGCTTCCAGTTAACCTCATCCTCTTACTGCAGGTCCAACTCACAGCAAATGGAGACAAATCAATGTAATATATTTTTCCTGAATAGTGAATACCTGGAATTCACCAGATTAAGTGAACTTTCAAAACTGAGGGCACCTCCCAACCCACTTTTCTCCCCCACTCAGCTACACAAGACTGTGGCCAGTGAGAGTGAGGTATAATGACAATGTAGTGTAAATGTTAAGGTGTTCAATTACCTTGGTTCATCTGTGTACACTCCGCTGAAGTTCACTGGATTGTTCATCGGCCTGTGAGTGTTCTCCGATCTAACACTGGTTGAACGTGTAACGGCACTTTCTGGATAACACCTGCAACAAAAACATGGAGACAGAATTTCCTGTTAACGTCATTCTTTCACTGCAGCTCTAGCTCACAGCACATGGAGACAGATCAATATAATAGATTTTTCCTGAATAGTGAATAACTGGAATTCACCAGATTAAGTGAACTTTCAAAACTGAGGGCACCGCCCAACCCACTTTTCTCCCCCACTCAGCTACACCAGACTGTGGCCAGTGAGAGTAAGGTATAATGACAATGTAGTGTAAATGTTAGGGGTGTTCAATTACCTTGGTTCATCTGTGTACACTCTGCTGAAGTTGACTGGTTCTTCATCGGCCTGTAAGTGTTCTCTGATCTACCACTGGTTGAACGTGTAACTGCACTTTCTGGATAACACCTGCAACAAAAACACGGAGACAGAGCTTCCTGTTAACGTCATTCTTTTACTGCAGCTCTAACTCACAGCACATGGGAGACAGAGCTTCCAATTAACCTCATCCACACACTGCATAATTATGCACTATTCTTACTGAAAATTAATACCTGGTATTCCTCACTTTGTTAATTGAACTTTCTATGTTGAGAACATTTCCCAGCAGTCAAGCTCACCCCCTTTTGTTCCCATTTTCCCCTGCACCAGACAGTGAGACAGAGGTATCATGAAACTGTAATGTAAATATTACCATGTTCAATTACCTTATTTCACGTGTGTACACTCCACTGAGGTTGACTGGTTCGCACATCTGCCTGTAATTGTTGTCTGACCTACAGCTGGATGCGCGTGAAACTGGGTTTTCCGGAAATACCCTGTGACCAAAACATGGATGCAGAGGTTCCATTTGTCATCATTCACTTACTGCAGCTCAAACTCATAGCACATGTAGACAGAGCTTCTTGTTAAACTCCGCATCTCACTGAAGCTCTGTATCTGATTGAAACTGAAATTGAAAGTGACATAGATTTTCCTGAATACTGAATGCCTGGTATTCACCAGTTTTACTGAACTTTCAAAACTGAGAGCAACTCCTAGTTTTCAGGCCCAACCCGCCTATTGTGCCCCTGCTTGCCTACACCAGAATGTGGCCAGTGAGAGTAAGGTATAATGAAACTGTTGTGTAAATATTAGCATTTTTGATTACATTAGATCAGCTGTTGACTCTCTACAAAAGTTGACTGGTTCGTTCATTGATCTGTAAGTCTTCTCTTATCTTGTGGTGAAGCGGCCGCACGCCAGCTTCATCACGTGGACATTAAAAGTTACCGCGCCATGAACAGTAGCATTCTATTCTCATACTTCACTTCCCTGTCTGTTCCATCTGTTCCGTTGTATTTGTCTGTGTGTAATATCGTTATTTTCCATCAACTCCGCTAATTAATACCGGTTAAAATTACGCATGAGTTATAACGTTTACATCACTGACTTTCCATTTACTGTAAAATAACACATAAAACATATCCGTACTTACAGAGTTTATTTCAGTCATTATGCATTGTTTTGTCATTTCATTCTGCTTTTCTCCATTGTCTCCGTTTTCTGTTTTGCCGTTTGCTGTTCGTTTTTCCCTGTTTGTTTTAGGTAGAGTTTGTACAGCCGGAGGCACCGCCATTCCCACACCCATAATATTTCCTGGTTTGCGCCCTCAACGCGCGTCATAATTGGACAATCCCATTTTATGGTTGTTGTTAAATTCCTGTGTTTTAATTTTGCATGTTTAAGTCTTCATTTTGTCATGAAAGATTATACCTTCATTATGGTATTTCCTGTATGTACTTTTATTGGTACGAGGATAATCTAACTGGTGACAGTTGATTTAAAATGGATGCAGGTATCCCCTCTAATTGTTTAAAGGTTGGTTCAGCCCAGTGAGGGAAGTCAATTTTCATAGCCTTTATAAGGAGTGAGATGTTAAGCATTGGGGGGTGAAGACACCAAATTAAAGGCGTGGTTGGGGTTCTGCTGTTTTAGCAGAACCAACTGTCTCACATTGGTTTGTGACACTATATGGCAGTTTGGCTGAACTAGTCAATTTCTAGTTTGAATTTTTGGTTTTTGTTTGTGTTGTAAATAGTGTACTTTTGGATTCTTGGATTTTTGTTTTTTCCCACTGGCACTGTAAATAAAATCTGGCACTTTGCACTTCATTTTTGGTCATCCTGCGTGCTTCCCTAATCACCCCCCTGGCCTCTCGACACACTACATTATTACATTTGGTGGCAGCGGTGGGATCCAGGCCAGTAGGGGGCAGCAGAGTGCAACATGCCCCGACACAAGCCAGTACCAGTGCAAGACCTGGAGGAGGAGTACGGCACTGAAGAGGAGGACCTCCAAGGAGGGGCAACAGCAGCGCCATCTTCATCTCACGAGCAGAGTGTGGCAGACCTTAGCACCATGCTCCACCAATTCATAAAGACTCAACAGGCCCGGGAGGAGCGGCTTGAGGAAGAGGCCCATCGCCAGGAACAGCGCTGGAGGAGCCTTCAGCACCACTTCAGCCAGCTTCAGCAGGAGGTCCAGAGAGAGCGGCAGGAGCGAGAGCAGCAGTTGGGGGGTGCTGCAACATTCTCTACTCCAGCTGCAACACCACCTCCAGCAGAGGCATCTGGAACAGCAGCACTCCAAGGGGCAGGCCCAGTCAACGTTCCGGTCCAGGTCCAACTAGGAGCTTCACCAGGGGGCCAATCGAACCGAACAGCTGAACGAGCTGCGTTCCTGGGATGGAAGGGTCCCAAGATGCACCCTTTTAAGGAGGATGAGGACATTGAACATTATCTGACAACCTTTGAACGCATCGGGCTAGCGTGTCAGTGGCCTGGAGAGGAGTGGGTCCTCCATCTGGTACCCCTTCTTACCGGCAAGGCACGTGCAGCCTACGTGGCAATGGACATAGAGGACACAACCGATTATGAGAAGGTCAAGAGCGCTATCTTGTTGAAATATGAGATCAGTGCGGAGACCTACCGGATGCGGTTCCGGTCTAGTGATGTGGAAGCAGGGGAGACGCCGAAGGAGCTGCAGGCACGCCTCAAGGTCCTCTATGAAAAGTGGATGACCCCAAAGAAAAGGACAAAGGAGGAGATAGGAGATGCTATCGTCCTGGAGCAGTTCCTTAAGGTCCTCAACCCTGAGCTCCGCACCTGGATTAAGGAACACAGCCCCACCACATCCAGGCAGGCGGCCGAACTGGCAGAGTCTTTCCTCGCGGCCAGACGCTCAAGCAGAGGGTACCAGCTCGGGAGGTCCAGTGCATCTGCGCCAACCTGGGGTAAGTCTGTGGGTGGTCGTGGTTGTGGTCATAGTGGTAAAGTCTTCCAGAAATCAAGTGTACCTAGCTCAGACATGGGTAAGGCTAAAACTACAGTCTCCAGCACTCCCAGCAGATATCCAATCACCTGTCATACATGTGGGCAGCCAGGGCATTTGAGAGCAGAGTGTCCTGTGAAGCACATTAGCAAAACTAACTTGTGTTTTGTACCCGTACAGCAGGGGGTAATGTAGAGAAGGTGATTAGTCCTGACAGTACAGTGCGGGTCTTCATTGGGGGTAGACCTAGGCAGGCTCTGGTGGATACAGGTAGCAGTCAGACTATGCTACGCCAGGACTGTCTTCCTAGTGATTTAGCCCTCAGAGGGGAGAAAGTGAGAGTTCGGTGCATTCATGGGGATGAAGATGAGTACCTGACTGCAGAGGTCCCCATTAGCATACAAGGCCAGGACTACTTGTTGACTGTGGGAGTAATGAGGCAGCTACCCTACCCAGTAGTGCTAGGCAGGGATATCCCTATTCTGTTTGACCTTTTACACCACAAGACACCAGACAACTCCATAAGGGCTTCCAGAGATGTAATGGTTTTAACTCGGTCCCAGGCTAAACAGGCAGAGGTTAGCTCTGATATTGGATGGGATCACTTGCCATTTGCTGGGGAGGAGACATGTCATTCGAAGGCAAGGCAGGCAAAAACTAGGAGGCAAAGAAGGCAGGATAGGATACGGGGAACAGAGCTTGTTGAGCCAGTACCAGCACCAAAAGATGCAGATTTAGTGCCCATCCCAGCAGACATAGCTCACTTGCAAAGACAGGACCCCACTCTTCAGCCTTTGTTTAGCAAATGTGTGTCAGAGACGGCTAAAGTGTCAGATCAGGATAGAGAACTGTTTGTGCTGAAAGGGGAACGGCTGTATCGACGGTGCAGTGTGGGTGACCAGCTAGTCATTCCCCAGAACTTAAGGTCCACTGTACTTAAGTTTGGGCATTCTGTTCCCTGGGCAGGACACTTAGGCCAGTTAAAAACCTTCACACGTATCATGAGCCGATTCTATTGGCCACAGCAGTATGCAGACACTGTTCAGTATTGTAAATCATGTCCTGAATGTCAGCTTACTGCTCCCACAAAGAAAGGAGATAGGGCCCCACTTATGAGCATGCCCATTATAGATGTTCCCTTTTCTCGAATTGCAATGGACATTGTTGGCCCATTGGAGCGCAGCAGCTCTGGAAACAGATACATTCTAGTGGTGTGTGACTATGCAACTAGGTATCCAGAGGCGTTTCCCCTTAGGAAAATCAAGGCCAGACAAATCATTAACTCTCTCATACAGTTATTCTCCAGGGTAGGGATTCCCAGGGAGATAATAACTGACCAAGGCACTAACTTCACCTCACAGTTACTCAGGGAAGTCTATAGCTTGCTAGGTATAAGGGGGATTAGGACCACACCATACCATCCACAGACTGACGGCTTGGTTGAGCGTTTCAACAAGACTCTCAAGTCTATGCTGAGGAAGTTTGTTGCTGACTCAGGTTCCGACTGGGACCAGTGGCTCCCTTTTCTTCTGTTTGCTTACAGAGAAGTCCCACAAGCGTCAACAGGATTCTCCCCATTCCAGTTGCTGTATGGACGACAAGTTCGAGGGCCCTTGGATGTACTGAAGGAGGCATGGGAAGGAGAGAGTCCACCGCAGCAGCTCAACGTCCTCTCGTACATCCTCAAGATGAGGGATAAGTTGGATGAGTTGCAGGAATTGGCACGCGATCACATGGCTAAGGCTCAGGACCAGCAGAAGCAGAGGTACGACAGAGCATCCCAAGGACGATCTTTTACTGCAGGCCAGAAGGTTCTCCTGTTGCTACCCACTTCTGAGAGCGGTCTCCTTGCAAAATGGCAGGGGCCATTTGAAATCACGAAGAAACTTGGTCCTGTGACCTATGAACTGTTCTTACCTGATAGACGCAAGAAGCACCACGTCTTCCACGTAAACCTGCTCAAAGAGTGGGTGGAGCGACCGCCACTCAGGGAACAGCTGTGGGCCCGCACCATACAGGATGAAGAGGAGCTACAGGAACAGTACTTCCCTTCTTCCGCGAGGGCTCCAGAACTGCCGGACATGAGGCACCTACCCATTGCACGTCAAGAGGAGCTGAAGGGCTGCATGACTGAGGAGCTGTTCAGGTCAGAGCCAGGATGTACCGACGTCATTAAACATCACATCCGCCTTCTGAAACCTGAACCCATCCGCCAGACCAGCTGCAGAGTCCCAGCCAAGCTCATCCCTGCACTCAAGCAGGAAGTGCAAGACATGCTGCAGATGGGTGTGATTGAGCCTTCCTGTAGTGAGTGGTGCAGTCCAGTTGTCCTGGTGCCAAAGAAAGATGGAGGGTTGCGCTTCTGTGTCGACTTCTCCAAATTGAATGCAGTATCAGCTTTTGACCCTTACCCAATGGCGAGGGTGGACGAGCTGATTGAACGCCTGGGGAACGCAAAGTACTTGAGCACCTTAGACCTGTGCAAGGGGTACTGGCAGGTGCCCTTGACCGAGGCATCAAAGGAGTTAACGGCTTTCCGGGCCCCTAGTGGCCTTTACCACTTTCGGGCCATGCCTTTTGGCCTCCATGGGGCTCCAGCGACCTTCCAGAGGCTGGTGGACCATGTGCTGAGAGGGGCAGAGGACTATTCGGCGGCCTACATCGACGATATTGTCATCTACAGCAACAGCTGGAAGGAGCACGTGCAGCACTTGGCCGACGTCCTGGGTCGCATCCAGAGGGCGGGATTGGTCATCAACTCCAAGAAATGCCACATCGCCAGGCCTCAGGTCCACTACCTGGGGTATGTCATTGGGGATGGGGTCATTCAGCCCCAAGTAAGTAAGGTGGAGGCTATACAGGCGTGCTTGCCACCCACCACTAAGCGGAAGGTTCGGTCGTTCTTGGGGTTAGTCGGTTGGTACCGCCGATTCATCCCCAATTTCTCTTCACGATCGGCCGTGCTCAGTGATTTGACACGCAACTCCAGTCCCACAAAGGTTAAATGGACACCAGAGTGTGAGGCTGCATTTAATGACTTGAAAAACTGTCTGTGTAACTAACCTGTTTTACAGAGCCCGGACTTCGACCAACCTTTCACAGTGTAGACAGATGCTTCAGGAGTGGGTCTTGGGGCGGTTCTGCTTCAGGGGGAAGGTGAGGAACGGAGGCCAATCCAATTTATCAGCCGTAAGTTGTTCCCTCGGGAGTTGAAATATTCAACCATAGAGAAGGAGGCTCTGGCAATTAAGTGGGCCCTGGACACCCTCAAATACTATTTGATGGGGAAGGACTTTGTCCTAGAGACGGATCACCGGGCCTTGCAGTGGATCCATCGTATGAAGAACACAAATGCGAGGATCACCCGGTGGTATTTATCGCTGCAGCCATTTCGGTTCCAGGTCCGTTATCGGGCAGGACCACAGAATGTGATTGCCGACTTCCTGTCTCGTTACACCGAGGAGTAACGAGCTTATGGGGTGGGGAGTGTGGTGAAGCGGCCGCACGCCAGCTTCATCACGTGGACATTAAAAGTTACCGCGCCATGAACAGTAGCATTCTATTCTCATACTTCACTTCCCTGTCTGTTCCATCTGTTCCGTTGTATTTGTCTGTGTGTAATATCGTTATTTTCCATCAACTCCGCTAATTAATACCGGTTAAAATTACGCATGAGTTATAACGTTTACATCACTGACTTTCCATTTACTGTAAAATAACACATAAAACATATCCGTACTTACAGAGTTTATTTCAGTCATTATGCATTGTTTTGTCATTTCATTCTGCTTTTCTCCATTGTCTCCGTTTTTTGTTTTGCCGTTTTTGCTGTTCGTTTTTCCTGTTTGTTTTAGGTAGAGTTTGTACAGCCGGAGGCACCGCCATTCCCACACCCATAATATTTCCTGGTTTGCGCCCCTCAACGCGTCATAATTGGACAATCCCATTTTATGGTTGTTGTTAAATTCCTGTGTTTTAATTTTGCATGTTTAAGTCTTCATTTTGTCATGAAAGATTATACCTTCATTATGGTATTTCCTGTATGTACTTTTATTGGTACGAGGATAATCTAACTGGTGACAGTTGATTTAAAATGGATGCAGGTATCCTCTAATTGTTTAAAGGTTGGTTCAGCCCAGTGAGGGAAGTCAATTTTCATAGCCTTTATAAGGAGTGAGATGTTAAGCATTGGGGGTGAAGACACCAAATTAAAGGCGTGGTTGGGGTTCTGCTGTTTTAGCAGAACCAACTGTCTCACATTGGTTTGTGACACTATATGGCAGTTTGGCTGAACTAGTCAATTTCTAGTTTGAATTTTTGGTTTTTGTTTGTGTTGTAAATAGTGTACTTTTTGGATTCTTGGATTTTTGTTTTTTCCCACTGGCACTGTAAATAAAATCTGGCACTTTGCACTTCATTTTTGGTCATCCTGCGTGCTTCCCTAATCACCCCCCTGGCCTCTCGACACACTACATTATTACATATCTAATGCTGGATGAACTTGTAATAGTTTTTTCGGGATAACACCTGCAACCAAAACATGGAGACAGAGCTTCCGGTTAACGTCATTCTTTTACTGCAGGTCTAACTCACAGCAAATGGAGACAGAGCTTCCAATTAACCTCATCCACACACTGCATAATTATGCACTATTCTTACTGAATAATGAATACCTGGTATTCCTCAGTTTGTTTATTGAACTTTCTATGTTGAGAACATTTCCCAGCGTTCAAGCTCACCCCCTGTTGTTCCCATTTTCCCTGCACCAGACAGTGAGACAGAGGTATAATGAAACTGTAATGTAAATATTACCACATTCAATTACCTTATTTCACGTGTGTACACTCCACTGAGGTTGACTGGTTCGCACATCTGCCTGTAATTGTTGTCTGACCCACAGCTGGATGCACGTGAAACTGGATTTTCCGGAAATACCCTGTGACCAAAACATGGATACAGAGGTTCCATTTGACATCATTCACTTACTGCAGCTCAAACTCATAGCACATGTGGACAAAGCTTCTTGTTAAACTCCGCATCTCACTGAAGCTCTATATCTGATTGAAACTGAAATTGAAAGTGAGATAGATTTTCCTGAATACTGAATGCCTGGTATTCACCAGTTTTACTGAACGTTCAAACCTCAGAGCAACTCCTAGTCTTCAGGCCCAACCCGCCTATTGTGCCCCTGCTTAGCTACACCAGACTGTGGCAAGTGAGAGTAAGGTATAATGAAACTGTTGTGTAAATATTAGGGTGTTCAATTACCTTGGTTCATCTGTGTACACTCCGCTGAAGATGACTGGTTCGTTCGTCAGCCTGTAAGTTTTCTCCGATGTAACACTGGATGAACGTGTAACGGCACTTTCGGGATAACTCCTGCAACCAAAACATGGAGACAGGGCTTCCGGTTAACCTCATTCTTTTACTGCAGCTCTAACTCACAGCAAATGGAGACAGAGCTTCCAATTAACCTCATCCTCTTACTGCATAATTATGCACTATTCTTACTGAATAGTGAATACCTGGTATTCCCCCGTTTCGTTATTGAACTTTCAATGTTGAGAACATTTCCCAGCGTTCAAGCTCATCCCATTTTGTTCCCATTTTACCCTGCACCAGACAGTGAGACAGAGGTATAATGAAACTGTAATGTAAATATTACCATGTTCAATTACCTTATTTCACGTGTGTACACTCCACTGAGGTTGACTGGTTCGCACCTCTGCCTGTAATTGTTGTCTGACCCACAGCTGGATGCACGTGAAACTGGATTTTCTGGAAATACCCTGTGACCAAAACATGGATACAGAGGTTCCATTTGACATCATTCACTTACTGCAGCTCAAACTCATAGCACATGTAGACAGAGGTTCTTGTTAAACTCCACTTCTCACTGAAGCTCTATATCTGATTGAAACTGAAATGGAAAGTGACATAGATTTTCCTGAATACTGAATGCCTGGTATTCACCAGTTTTACTGAACTTTCAAACCTGAGAGCAACTCCTAGTCTTCAGGCCCAACCCGCCTGTTCTGCCCCTGCTTGCCTACACCACACTGTAGCCAGTTAGAGTAAGGTATAATGACACTGGAGTGTAAATATAAGCATTTTTGATTACATTAGTTCAGCTGTTGACTCTCTACAAAAGTTGACAGGTTCGTTCATTGATATGTAAATGTTGTCTGATCTAATGCTGGATGAACGTGTAACAGCACTTTGGGGATAACACCTGCAACCAAAACATGGAGACAGAACTTCCGGTTAACCTCATCCTCTTACTGTAGCTCTAACTCACAGCAAATGGAGACAGAGCTTCCAATTAACCTCACCCTCTTACTGCATAATTATGCACTATTCTTACTGAATAGTGAATACCTGGTATTCCCCTGTTTCGTTATTGAACTTTCAATGTTGAGAACATTTCCCAGCGTTCAAGCTCACCCCCTGATGTTCCCATTTTACCCTGCACCAGACAGTGAGACAGAGGTATAATGAAACTGTAATGTAAATATTACCATGTTCAATTACCTTATTTCACGTGTGTACACTCCACTGAGGTTGACAAAGCTGGTTCACTGCACTGATCTGCCTGTAATTGTTGTCTGACCTACAGCTGGATGCACGTGAAACTGGATTTTCCGGAAATACCCTGTGACCAAAACATGGATACAGAGGTTCCATTTGACATCATTCACTTACTGCAGCTCAAACTCATAGCACATGTAGACAGAGCTTCTTGTTAAACTCTGCTTCCCACTGAAGCTCTATATCTGATTGAAACTGAAATTGAAAGTGAGATAGATTTTCCTGAATAGTGAATGCCTGGTATTCACCAGTTTTACTGAACGTTGAAACCTCAGAGCAACTCCTAGTCTTCAGGCCCAACCCGCCTATTGTGCCCCTGCTTAGCTACACCAGACTGTGGCAAGTGAGAGTAAGGTATAATGAAACTGTTGTGTAAATATTAGGGTGTTCAATTACCTTGGTTCATCTGTGTACACTCCGCTGAAGATGACTGGTTCGTTCGTCAGCCTGTAAGTTTTCTCCGATGTAACACTGGATGAACGTGTAACGGCACTTTCGGGATAACTCCTGCAACCAAAACATGGAGACAGGGCTTCCGGTTAATCTCATTCTTTTACTGCAGCTCTAACTCACAGCAAATGGAGACAGAGCTTCCAATTAACCTCATCCTCTTACTGCATAATTATGCACTATTCTTACTGAATAGTGAATACCTGGTATTCCCCGTTTTCGTTATTGAACTTTCAATGTTGAGAACATTTCCCAGCGTTCAAGCTCATCCCATTTTGTTCCCATTTTACCCTGCACCAGACAGTGAGACAGAGGTATAATGAAACTGTAATGTAAATATTACCATGTTCAATTACCTTATTTCACGTGTGTACACTCCACTGAGGTTGACTGGTTCGCACATCTGCCTGTAATTGTTGTCTGACCCACAGCTGGATGCACGTGAAACTGGATTTTCTGGAAATACCCTGTGACCAAAACATGGATACAGAGGTTCCATTTGACATCATTCACTTACTGCAGCTCAAACTCATAGCACATGTAGACAGAGGTTCTTGTTAAACTCCACTTCTCACTGAAGCTCTATATCTGATTGAAACTGAAATGGAAAGTGACATAGATTTTCCTGAATACTGAATGCCTGGTATTCACCAGTTTTACTGAACTTTCAAACCTGAGAGCAACTCCTAGTCTTCAGGCCCAACCCGCCTGTTCTGCCCCTGCTTGCCTACACCACACTGTAGCCAGTTAGAGTAAGGTATAATGACACTGGAGTGTAAATATGAGCATTTTTGATTACATTAGTTCAGCTGTTGACTCTCTACAAAAGTTGACAGGTTCGTTCATTGATATGTAAATGTTGTCTGATCTAATGCTGGATGAACGTGTAACAGCACTTTGGGGATAACACCTGCAACCAAAACATGGAGACAGAACTTCCGGTTAACCTCATACTCTTACTGTAGCTCTAACTCACAGCAAATGGAGACAGAGCTTCCAATTAACCTCACCCTCTTACTGCATAATTATGCACTATTCTTACTGAATAGTAAATACCTGGTATTCCCCCGTTTCGTTATTGAACTTTCAATGTTGAGAACATTTCCCAGCGTTCAAGCTCACCCCCTGATGTTCCCATTTTTCCCTGCACCAGACAGTGAGACAGAGGTATAATGAAACTGTAATGTAAATATTACCATGTTCAATTACCTTATTTCACGTGTGTACACTCCACTGAGGTTGAGTGGTTCGCACCTCTGCCTGTAATTGTTCTCTGACCTACAGCTGGATGCACGTGAAACTGGATTTTCCGGAAATACCCTGTGACCAAAACATGGATACAGAGGTTCCATTTGACATCATTCACTTACTGCAGCTCAAACTCATAGCACATGTAGACAGAGCTTCTTGTTAAACTCTTCCTCACTGAAGCTCTATATCTGATTGAAACTGAAATTGAAAGTGACATAGATTTTCCTGAATAGTGAATGCCTGGTATTCACCAGTTTTACTGAACTTTCAAACCTGAGAGCAACTCCTAATCTTCAGGCCCAACCTGTCTATTGTGCCCCTGCTTACCTACACCAGACTGTGGCAAGTGGGAGTAAGGTATAATGAAACTGTTGTGTAAATATTAGGGTGTTCAATTACCTTGGTTCATCTGTGTACACTCCGCTGAAGTTGACTGGTTCGTTCGTCAGCCTGTAAGTTTTCTCCGATGTAACACTGGATGAACGTGTAACGGCACTTTCGGGATAACTCCTGCAACCAAAACATGGAGACAGGGCTTCCGGTTAACCTCATTCTTTTACTGCAGCTCTAACTCACAGCAAATGGAGACAGAGCTTCCAATTAACCTAATCCTCTTACTGCATAATTATGCACTATTCTTACTGAAAAATTAATACCTGGTATTCCTCACTTTGTTTATTGCACTTTCTATGTTGAGAACATTTCCCAGCGTTCAAGCTCACCCCCTGATGTTCCCATTTTTCCCTGCACCAGACAGTGAGACAGAGGTATAATGAAACTGTAATGTAAATATTACCATGTTCAATTACCTTATTTCACGTGTGTACACTCCACTGAGGTTGAGTGGTTCGCACCTCTGCCTGTAATTGTTCTCTGACCTACAGCTGGATGCACGTGAAACTGGATTTTCCGGAAATACCCTGTGACCAAAACATGGATACAGAGGTTCCATTTGACATCATTCACTTACTGCAGCTCAAACACATAGCACATGTAGACAGAGCTTCTTGTTAAACTCCGCATCTCACTGAAGCTCTATATCTGATTGAAACTGAAATTGAAAGTGGGATACATTTTCCTGAATAGTGAATGCCTGGTATTCAGCAGTTTTACTGAACTTTCAAAACTGAAAGCAACTCCTAGTCTTCAGGCCCAACCCGCCTATTGTGCTCCTGCTTGCCGACACCAGACTTTGGCCAGTGAGAGTAAGGTATAATGACACTGGAGTGTAAATATTAGCAGTTTTGATTACATTAGTTCAGCTGTTGACTCTCTACCAAAGTTCACTGGTTCGTTCATTGATCTGTAAGTGTTCTCTGATCTAATGCTGGATGAACGTGTAACAGTTTTTTCGGGATAACACCTGCAACCAAAACATGGAGACAGAGCTTCCGGTTAACGTCATTCTTTTACTGCAGCTCTAACTCACAGCACATGGGAGACAGAGCTTCCAATTAACCTCATCCCCTCACTGCATAATTATGCACTATTCTTACTGAATAATGAGTACCTGGTATTCCTCAGTTTGTTTATTGAACTTTCTATGTTGAGAACATTTCCCAGCATTCAAGCTCATCCCATTTTGTTCCCATTTTCCCCTGCACCAGACAGTGAGACAGAGGTATAATGAAACTGTAATGTAAATATTACCACATTCAATTACCTTATTTCACATGTGTACACTCCACTGAGGTTGAGTGGTTCGCACATCTGCCTGTAATTGTTGTCTGACCTACAGCTGGATGCACGTGAAACTGGATTTTCCGGAAATACCCTGTGACCAAAACATGGATACAGAGTTTCGATTTGACATCATTCACTTACTGCAGCTCAAACTCACAGCACATGTAGACAGAGGTTCTTGTTAAACTCCGCTTCTCACTGAAGCTCTATATCTGATTGAAACTGAAATTGAAAGTGAGATAGATTTTCCTGAATGGTGAATGCCTGGTATTCACCAGTTTTACTGAACTTTCAAACCTGAGAGCAACTCCTAGTCTTCAGGCCCAACCCGCCTATTGTGCCCCTGCTTGCCTACACCAGACTGTGGCCAGTGAGAGTAAGGTATAATGAAACTGTTGTGTAAATATTAGCATTTTTGATTACATTAGTTCAGCTGTTGGCTTTCTACTGAAGTTTACTGGTTTGTTCTTTGACCTGTAAGTGTGTTCTGACCTAATACTGGGTGCACGTGTTGGAGCATTTTCAAGAATGACCCTTAGGACAAAACATGGAGACAGAGCTTCCGGTTAACCTCATCCTTCTCCTGCAGCTTTAACTCAAATCACACGGAGACAGAGGTTCCACTTAACATTATGGTCTCACTGCAGCTGTCATGAGGTTTCTTTGGCCGGTTTATTTACCGTGGATCCCATGTGAATTCTCTTTGGAGGTGGAGTGATGATTCTATAGATCTGTCACGGCCAAACCATGGAGAAAAACATCATCATCATCATTCTCTTAATTCACTTCTGACTTACAGCACATAGAGCCTCAGCTTCAAGTTAACCTTTTTCAATTATTGCAGCTCTAACTCACAGCACCTGGATACATAGAACTGAAATTATTCTGATTCGTGAATACCTGGTATTCACCAATTTAACTGAACTTTCAAATTGAGAGTATTTCCCAGTCTTTAAGCCCACCCCCCAGTTGTGTCTCTGCTCACCTACACCAGTCTGTGGCCAGTGAGAGTGAGGTATAAAGAAACTAGCATAAATATTACCATGTTCAGTTACCTTGGTTCAGCTGTGTTCTCTCCACTGACACTGATGGGTTCGTTCATTGATCTGTAAGTGTTCTCTGATCCAACGCTGGATGAACGTGTAACGGCACTTTTGGGATAACACCTGTAACCAAAACATGAAGACAGAGCTTGCAGTTAACCTCATCCTCTTACTGCAGCTCTAACAACACAGCACATGGAGATAGAGCTTCCAGTTAACCTCATCCTCTTACTGCAGCTCTAACTCACAACACATGGAGACAGAGCTTCCAGTTAACCTCATCCTCATACTGCAGCTCTTACAACACAGCACATGGAGATAGAGCTTCCAGTTAACCTCATCCTCTTACTGCAGCTCTAACTCACAGCACATGGAGACAGAGCTTCCAGTTAACCTCATTCTCTTACTGCAGCTCTAACTCACAGCACATGGAGACAGAGCTTCCAGTTAACCTCATCCTCTTACTGCAGCTCTAACTCACAGCACATGGAGACAGAGCTTCCAGTTAACCTCATCCTCATACTGCAGCTCTAACTCACAGCACATGGAGACAGAGCTTCCAGTTAACCTCATCCTCATACTGCAGCTCTAACTCACAGCACATGGAGACAGAGCTTCCAGTTAACCTCATCCTCTTACTGCAGCTCTAACTCACAGCACATGGAGACAGAGCTTCCAGTTAACCTCATCCTCTTACTGCAGCTCTAACTCACAGCACATGGAGACAGAGCTTCCAGTTAACCTCATCCTCTTACTGCAGCTCTAACTCACAGCACATGGAGACAGAGCTTCCAGTTAACCTCATCCTCTTACTGCAGCTCTAACTCACAGCACATGGAGACAGAGCTTCCAGTTAACCTCATCCTCATACTGCAGCTCTAACTCACAGCACATGGAGACAGAGCTTCCAGTTAAACTTATTGTCTTCCTACAGCTCTCATTAGGATGATTTGGCCAGTTTATTTACCCCGGATCAGTGAATTCCCCCTGGAGTTGGGGTGGTGGTTCCATAGACCAGTCACTCTTCAATGACAGACAGCTGGGTACAGGTGACCCTGCTCTCTTCACCTGGACCCTGTGAACAAAACATGAGACAGAGCTTCCAGTTAACCTCATCTTCATTCGGGAGATGCACCTTGCTGTTAAAAAGTTAAAAAATTAGACTATGTTGGGAAGTTAATCATCCAAAGTGGGTGATAAAAATGTACATTGTCATTTACTGGTGCGGTCAGGAATTTGTAGTGCATGGGTGAACTGCAGGTGAAATCGATCAGGCTGTTTTTAATTTTAGAAAACCATGGACATTCTTTTTTTCTTCTGATTGTCAGCAACAATGTGCTAAAAATGCAGGCTATTCAGAGGAGCCTAGTCCCAGTGTTTGTGACCGTTAATAAATATTGCTTGAGTGAGCAAATGAAGTTTTTTGATGAACCTGATGTAGTTGCATTATTTTAATATTTTAATACAGGTTCGGGTTGGATCATAGTTTTTATGTTAAACGGGTCGGTTGGGTATGGTATTAAATTAGTGCTAATGTCTGATTATAAATTCTGATTCGCCAAATATATATACAGTCCCCTCCAAAAGTATTGGAACAGTGAGGCCAATTCCTTTACTTTTGCTGTAGACTGGAAACATTTGGGTTTGACACCAAAAAATGAATATGAAACAAGAGATCAACATTTTCAGCCTTTATTTCCAGGTATTTACATCTGGATCTGATACACAACTTAGAAGATAGAATTATTTGTAAAGGAACACCACACTTTTAGGTGAACAAAAGTATTGGAACATGTGACTGACAGGTGTGTTTGGTTGCCCAGGTGTGTCCTATTACATTGATTATTCAAACAATAAATAGCACTGAATGTCTATGCTCAGTTTCAGATTTCGGTTTTGGAATTATAGTTACAGGTGTAACCAACATGAAAACCAGAGAGCTGTCTATGGGTGAAAAAGAAGCAATTGTGAAACTGAGAGAAGATGGAAAATCAATCAGAGCCATTGCACCATCATTGGCCATAGCCAGTACAACCATTTGGAATGTCCTGAAGAAAGAAACCACTGGTGTACTAAGTAACAGACATCAAACAGGTAGACCAAGGAAAACAACAGCAGTTGACGACAGAAACATCATGAGAGCTGTAAAGAAAGACCCTAAAACAACTGTTGGTGACATCAGCAGCAACCTCCAGAGGGCAGGAGTGAAGGTATTAGTATCTACTGTTCGCAGAAGACTTCATGAATAAAAGTACAGAGGCTACACCAGGAGATGCAAACCACTCATTAGCAAAAAGATTAGGAAGGCCAGGCTGGATTTTGCCAAAAAGTACAGAGACAAGCCTTAGAAATTCTGGGACAAAGTTTTATGGACTGATGAGATGAAGATTAACCTTTACCAAGTGATGGAAAGGCTAAAGTTTGGAGAAAGAAAGGCTCTGCTCATGATCCCACACATACAAGCTCATCTGTGAAACACGGTCCACCTACGGTTAACCTCATCCTCTTACTGCAGCTCTAACTCACAGCACATGGAGACAGAGCTTCCAGTTAATCTCATCCTCTTGACAATATTTTGAATGTGATAACACATACGCTTTTACCCTGAATGAACCAGTTTATTTACCCTGGCTCAGTTGTGCGCTCTCCTTTGAAGCTGAGTAGTGTATCTTTAGACTCGGCACTCTTCATTGACAGATAGCTGTGTACAGGTGATCCTGCTCTCGCCATCATGACCCTGTGAACCAAAAATGGAGACACCACAGTGTTACTATTATAGCCACCTGCAAACGATTTTGGTCAAACATACAAACAGCCAGGCTGCTGGAATCCTCTTTTTGTAGCCTCATGCTGGAGGGAAAAACCATCTCTTATAAGCCCTTTTACATTACAAATAAAACAAATGGTAAATTCAGCTCCCCCTGAAATAACACACCCCATCCATTGGCGGCAGACTTGCACTAAATACATTGCTATTCCACTACCAATGGAACCTCCTTTGCGGATTCCCCAGTTTTAGCCCAGAAGCAGCATGTTTTGGTAAACAGACAAGGAAATTCATTCAGCTTTGGCTTGGAACATTTACTCAGTAAAATCACTGTATTTCAAGGAACATTTAAACTCACAAAAATCAATTGCTAGCCACAGCTGTTGAAAAGAAACCTTAATGTAAACAGTCTTACAGTTTGTCTCTGTTCCTTTTACACAGCTTTATCTGTTATTCTCCTGCCATCACCTGTCCCCCAGTTCCCTGACAAAAATGGTGTTTTATTAAACACTTTCATTCTAAAATACAAGAATTTGTTGTGTTTGCATTGTTCATAAAATGTCCATATATTCTTGTAACAGACAGTTAGCTCCACTGCACTCAGTTTGTTACAGAAAAAGAAGCAGGTAGGCATGTGTTTGAAATGTATTTGCTACCAGTGTGTGAAGTTATGAGTTATAGTAGATTACCTAGGTTTGATGAGGCTTGCAAACTGATACAAAATTTGAATGTAAACAGTGTCTAATCTTTATGGATCAAACCCTAGCTTCCAGTCTTTACCCTCTTTCTTTGACCTTCAGGGATTATAAATCGTTTTTTTTTTTCTAAATAGACAGTATGTAAATGTTAACAACTGTTAACAGTAAACAAGGATCAGAAAAGGCCAGATGAATATTGTAGTGTAGTGCAAAAAGACAACATGCAAGTTAATACTGCTGCATCTATTAAATGCAATGGCCGTTTTTACACCCAAAACTGGAGAGCGATTTCTTCATGATCTAAAACAATCAAGAAATATTACAATTTTTTCTGTTTCTAACATTTAATTCAGACGCGTATAGCTAATTCAGTGTTATGTGATAGCATTGATTCTCATGTTAAAAACTTGTAAAAGATTGTGCAAAAAGATTTACTATAAATCTATGTAATTGCCACATTATTTTCTTTAACGCATATATACAGGTTGGCCAGTTGTGTCAAATTTTGTATCCTAAAGCCATGATATGCCAAGCTGTCCATCAGCTGTCATTGTTGTCATTCTATTCAATATATGACATCCCCCTTTTACTTGGACATCAAATCTTATCACATAAACATGTTTTCTCAACTGAGTAGTGTTTTCAATTACAAATGTCAATCAAAATAAAAGTCTCAGGAATGCTCTTCCACTTCAGATTTCTCCACGGTAGCTAAACACTGGCTTTAACATCTAAAACTCATTTACTTAAGTATGGCCATTAAAATATTTGGCTAACGTCAATTGTTTAAAGACTGAGACCTCTGCCCGCGACTAAAAATAGCTATTGTTCTAAAATGTTTAATAACTTTTTAACTGCTAATCCAATCCATATGCTTTAAAACTTAGGCAAAGCGGAGTTTCTCAGCTTTTCAGTGGTATCTCATATGTCTCGTTTGGACATTCAGATGGTCCGTAGTGAACATGGTTACGCCATCATGTTCTGCAGCATTGATTCATCAAGGAAACACAAAACACATAGTTTCTTCCTCTGAGCCAATGAACAAAGGTTGTAGATGCTTAGCCCCACCCCCGTGTCCCAATTGGTTCAAAATTTAAATGTCAATGCTTACCTATGACCATGATCATGATCTACTCCACCAATCATCATTGTTCAAAAGATTTGTTCGTTTGGCTCTCTCATTTGTTCGTTCAGTTGTATTTGCTGCTCAGTTCATCGTTCATTCTACCAGAGTGCAGTTCCTGTTGCATCTGCTAGTTCAGCTGTAGCTGCTAAACCATGAGCAAATAATAAATAACAATGATTTCTTTTGTTTTTATAAAAATCATTGACCCCACTTGTTGTATTTCTGTATCCTACCCAAGGAAAATATAAAATAACACTATGTCGCTGCCACAGTATAGATAACATTTGTCGATGCCACTTGTATTGTTGTTGCTTATTAATCAAGAAAATAAAACACAATATTTTCAGTTTCTCTGTTTACCTGTAGCCGTTTCTACAAATGTTAATACATAAGTATATCAAGAGTATATATGTTTGCTTATATTAGATTATAAGATTTGTAGTAATGCCCCTTTTAATCCATTATCATTTTATTGTATTATTGCTCATTTTATTATATATGTGCCATAATAAGTATATATAAGTCAAAAAAACATTTTACTTAACATATATCATAACATCAGCTACAGCATTAATGAACATTTTGTAGCAACACATTTTGTTTAAAAACACTTAATGAATGAGGAAATAAAGCATTAATGCACTTAATACATACACATAATTTCACTTTTTAAAATTATTTTAATTGTTTTCATTACATAACTGGCTCCAGAGTCAGAGACACAATCCAAAAATCAGAAATCGGGTAAACAGGCAAGAATCAAATACAGGTCAGAACAGGGAAAGGCTCATAGCGCAACTGATCACAGGGAATACAGAGACGAACTCGCACAGAACAAACACAAGACAGGGTTTAAATGCACAGACTAACAAGCCAACGAGACACAGGTGCACAATAGGGCAGGTGAAACAAATGGGTAATCAACTGGGAAGGTAACAAGGAGGGCGGGGCAGACACAAGGGGGAATGAAAACAAAAGCACATGGACAGGGAAACAAAAACACAGCATCAGACAGTATTACTGACACGTTCATTCGCAGCTGTTTGATTGGCTTTTCAGTAAGCCTATCGGCCTTTACACATACTGGCTTGATAAATAGCTATTGGCCACTGTGTAAGTTACTCAAATCTTGCTGTAGTCAACAGCGATAAAATGAGGGAGGAGCAGGTGTCAGAGATGGAAGTCTCTGGACTTGAGGAGTGAGCCAAACGAAAAGGTTTGTTTGTTCGCGAACTGCCCATCACTAATCATCATAGGTTTTGGTATTTTTTTAATAAACAGAGGGGAACCAAGACAGAGTAGGTATGCATTTACTTGTATGAAAACAGATATAAAAATAACAGATTGTGTTGTGTTTTGCATGACAGAGCACAGCACAAAACAAAACCAAGATGACAAAATGTTGTAATGGAATCGTCAGATTGCAATTCTGACACAGAACTGGTGCAGCGAGGAGGAGTACTGCCAGAGGATTGATCCATTTGAAGACAGTGAGTAAGTAACGTAGCTTATTTTTATTGTGCAGTTTGGGTATCATTCATTGCTTGCTATTTCTGTTCTAACACTAAATCAACCAGTGGCGGCTGGTGACTCAAAAACTTGGGGAGGACAGCCGTGAGGAGGAAAACTAAGCTGCAGAGTGTCAAAGACAAATAAGGTTTAGGAAATGGCAACATTAAAAAAAAGAGAGAGAGATATTACATTGGATCGTTTACCAAGAATTATTAGTCTGTGAGTTTGATTCAAGAATAAGGTCATTTTTGCAATAGTATTATATCTTAAAATGTATGAGATTATCATCTGAGAACTAAGCAGAGAAATTAATTAGCCTATAAGTACCGTTAAATTTAATTCTCTTTATCAATTTTTATTGGTTTCGTAAAAATTCGTTAAAAAAAATTCTTACGTCGTCGGTACACGATTTTAATGTAAGAGTCTCTACTCTGTTTAACATAGAATGGTTAAATTAAAGACATTTTTCAAAAATCTTGAGAACAACGCTTAACTATGTCAAACAGTGCAAAGTTTTGATAAACACTATTACTGTCAGTAAGTTCTCTTTTTTCTTTCCTGTCAGCACTGGACAAAATTAATTTTTTTTTTTTAGAGTTTGTCAAAGTATCTGTAA
This sequence comes from Albula goreensis, assembly GCA_022829145.1. NCBI lineage: Eukaryota > Metazoa > Chordata > Actinopteri > Albuliformes > Albulidae > Albula > Albula goreensis. The sequence continues at coordinate 2,674,390 of CM040757.1, read as the reverse complement.
GTAAAAATACTGTTCTCCAATCAGTTTAGTCTCTTGATTCATACTGACAAAAGGGTAGGCAGGTGATTTAAAACAGTCACGGCTGCGTTCCAATCCGAAAAAATGCTTGCTTCTTCATGCTCACTTCCCTCCAATCGAGGAGGGAATCCCCAAAAAGTCCTGTATGTAAGATGGCCGCCACCATGAGGAAGATTCCATTCCAGATTTATTGAGGGAAGGGCGAATTTTCATTTGCTCCAGCCTTCGGTTTCATTCCCTCCAATGGAGCCAACAAAAGTCATCCCTCCAAGCGTTGATATTGCCCAGAATGCATGGCGATGCTTGCTCGCTTGTCCACGTGTTAAACTTTATTTGAAAATTATGCTCTTGCTACCAAAGAACTAGCAATTGTAAAAACAAAGTTCAAAGACCTCTGTTGCCGATTGATTATGCAATCCATTTGCTAAAATGCTAAGTTGTTGGTGGTGGTCATTATTTCATTCTTACAAATTTAAAGGAAATACCCAACACTCAACAGCCGCTTATCAAGTTATCGGTTGTCAAAAAAAATATACGTTTTGGCCATGATGTTTTAACCATAAGCTCTCATAAGCTGGTGGAGGCATAGCTGCCGTAGCCATGCATTTTGTTAAGAATAACATACATTTTCTGAATCTTGAAATGTAACAGTTATGCTACCCTTAGCTTCCACACAGCATGACATAGAATCTTCTGTTGAGCACTTATTGTTTTTAAATCGCAATTTAAACATACCGGTAAAATTGCCTGTATGTATTGCAGCATAATTTCAGGTTAATTTTTCTGATATTGATATTGATTTTTATTTTTTGCTTCATCATTTTACCTGTCTCTACACATATGTTTACACAGATGTTACACTTCACACTCATGTATCATTAGTTGTTTTATTGATCTGTTTTACCATATTTTATCATTACCAATTTTATTAATTATCTTTACTTGTCTATGCGAATCACTTTGGGATGCACCCTGCTCAAAAGGTGCTACACAAATCATTATAGTAACTATTGTTATGATTGTGATAAGTATTTAAATATGATTATTAAATTGTGCATACAAATAAGTGGCTTCACATCGGAAAAGCTTGGCAGCTTTATTGAAAATAACATCACATCAATAAATAGTAAATAAAAACATCAATTTAAAATGATTTTATGCTCATGGAAAATATAAGGATTTTGGCATGGGGAATATGCTAGGTATGTAGGCATATCTAGCTGACATGCATCTTCACTGTCAAACTATATTAATGGTTAAGTTGCATAACGTAGCCTAGAGAGAACTCTCTCCGTCTTACATTGGTTATGCGGTGGAGAGTTGAACTGGAACAGGTACTGCAGCCTGCAATCCAGTCCTTTCGCAGGAACGCAAAGTGAGGAAGAACCGCAAGGGTCATTCCAATTCAAACTGCCACATCCCCTCGCCTCCATTGCTCTCCCTTGCTCAGGAAGGGCTCCCTCGCCTGCTACGTCACTGGAGGGCTCACTCGATTGGAGGGAAGAATTGAAGGGAGGATTTTATTTCGGATTGGAACGCAGCCCAGGACTTTCCTCAAGAATGCTTTGCTGGTGGTTGGACAAACAAGGTGTCAATCGCGAAGTGAGGCTCACCTCCCTTGAGGTGTAAAATTACGTTTCTTGGCCAATCACAGGCCGCAAGAGAAAAAATGGAATGCATTGAGTTAATCTGACTGCTCCCACCTCCTAAGGAAACACACTCAGCGTCGCATTAGTTAAATGACCAACTTTTGTTTAAAAAAGCAGATGGTAATGTTTGCACATGAATGTAATTTTGACAGTTACTGTTTACTGTTCTCACACTTATGTTAGAGTGTTATTTAATCCTTTGTCATGTTTTTGAACTTTTTGATTGAAAGATTCTGCGGGATGGTCTTTTAATCTGGTCATGAGCACAGTGATGACACCCAGAAATGTGAGAACAGTCCCACTGTAGGATTTATCATTGCATCATTTGCTTAGATAGGAGAAGGAGACAACAATCTGAAGCCTCCTCTGCATGCCTTCTACAATTTTTGAACATTGGAGTTAGGGAGGACACAAAGTCCTTAACTATTAATTTCAAACAGTTTTTCTGTGAGTGTGTTGCAATTTCCCATATCTAGCCACAAGACTGATGAGACGCACTGATTCCAATGGCTCCAAATAAGAGCTAGCCGAGATGCTAGCAGCATCAAGATGGGATGACATTGTTGATGTGAGCAAGCTGTTTTCCAAAGGTAACCTACTTGCTTGGTTAAGGAACACAAGCTATGTTATGGATTAACTCAACAGAAATTTTAGTCGTGAACGAACACCTAATTTAGTCAATGATGACATCGCTGATGGGGCATTTAAATTTAAATTGTAAAGGAAAATAGATTACGACCATCACAAATTGAAAAACCAAATACTGGCCTTCAAGCTTTGCCTGAATTTAAATACGCATTGCTCCACCAGAGATTGAGCTGTCAATTGGTACTTAACTTCTTAGTTTTAAACCTCACAGGCACATACACAGTTTATGTTCTTTAAATATACTCCACTGAAAAACCCTCTTCTACCTTCAGACTCTTCTAACTTGCTATGGAGCATTGTACGGAATAAACTTTCATTTCTCATTCCACTGCTGAGTTTCTTGGTCATCTCTCTGGAAAAGTTTACAAGCATATCTTGGTTTTTTGACCCATGGAAGAATAGCTCACGAATGAGTTTGTTAGCATACGCATCAACAAATGCTATAATAGTATTTCTATAAAGAATCATATAGAGCACCAAACCTACCACAAATGGCAGTAATAAACTGTGTTTGTGCTGTAGCATTTGTTTGGTTAGTTCTGCCAGTTCCCCTGATCATCATTTGAGAGCCAACTTTGTGCTGTGGTTTAGAAATGGGCACTTTGTTGAGTTGACTCTTTCAAACTGTTCAGTGTATTGAAACAACTCTAAACTAGTTATGACTTTCTTTTATTGCCCACCAAAGTCTCAACCTGATGAGCAAGTCATCCTTACAACATCGTAACAATTGTCTTTATAACTTGTCTCTCCCAAGGTTACTGCTGAAGAACACAATTACGTGGGCACAATCAGCACAAATACACAAGCTAAAACCACATACACAAGCTTGGACAAGATTGGATTATTAGGGAGGCACAGGTAAATAATTAATGTTATGAAAGTGATATATGTTCTCTTTTGGAAGATAAAGTAGATAATTATAGGTCACAAGAACTCATTTCTACTGTTTTGATTGGTGTGCACATCACTCATCAGTGTAAGGCTTGACTCCACACATTGTAGCTTCATCGGTGAAATCAGAGAGAATTTTCTCTAATGCAGGACTGATTATTTCTGAGAGGAGAAGCAGAATCAGTGCGACGAACGTGCAGCAGCTTGCATTGAATAACAGCAGAGCACTTGCAAGAGTAACAAATAGTTTTTCATTTGTGAATAGTTTTTTTGTTGTTTAGTTGTAGAATTATATATGTACATTTTTTGAGTGTTAAGTGTTTTTCATTGTATTTATTTAATCATATTTATATTGGTGTTCATTTGTTGCATTCTCTTTTTTCTTTTTATTTATTTGATTATTTATTTTACAAAAATCTTGCCTGCATACTGTGTCACATTTCATTGTGTTTATTAATTTTTAGATGAACCATAACATAAAAGATACTATATGCAACTGTGTATGTGCAGATGTACAAATTCATATTCCTTGCTTTCAATCAAGCAGTGCCACCATTACAAAACATTAGACAAAACATTTCAATAACATATTTAAGTCAGGTAAAATTAACCAATAGATCTGATTCAGTGAACAGTGACTGAGATGATACAGTATACTGGGTGATTCAGTGTCTGTTGGAACATTCATGTTGAGTCAAATAATATGCACCTCTGCACGTCCTACACCAGACTGGCCATTGAGAGTGACATGTAATGAGAGTAAATAAATATGAACCTGAATAATGAATTACCTTGGATCAGTTGTGAACTGTCTTCTGAGGTTAACTGGTTGCTCCATAGATCTGCTATTCGTCACTGACAAACAGCTGGGTGCAGGTGATCTTGCACTCTCCACCTGGACCCTGTGATCAACATATGGAGACAAAACCTCCAGTAAATGTCATCCTCTTATTTCATCTACAAACATGTGTATTGCCTATACAACTGGTAATTAACACATGTCAAATTAGCATTATATAGTTTCAAATTATGTCAAATATATCTACCAAACTGTATTATAGATACATACATAAATCCCTGAATAGGCTGCCAGTCCATTTCAGGTTCAGACAGAAAAACACTTCCACACAGGAAAGCTGGCAAGTCCAGTCTTCCTAACTTAAATGTTTCTGGACTGTGGGAGGAAACTGTAAAAAAACAAAACCCATGTGAACCTGGGGACAACATTCAACCTCTGCACATAAAGTGTGTGGGGATTGAACTAGGGTCCTTCCTGCTATTAGGAGGCTATAGTGCTAACCACTGAGCTACTCTGCCCATATATACACAGTATTCTAGCATTGATACCTCTTGCTGTCAGTGCAGATGGGCCCTGCACTGGTTTATTTCTGTCCTGAGAGGCTCATTTTAGACACAGCGCCCCCTATGTCAGAATTCTGGAACACATCTGACCAGATTAGACCGTGAGAGGGCTCTGTCCCAGATCAGCAAACCTGAACATACAAAATAACAACCTTATTAACAGCAACAGACACACACACACCAACTGAAACATTCTTTGTGAGAGTGAAAGAGTATGTCGCTTTATTGTGTGTGTGAAAGAGTGTGTTGGTGCATTGTGTAAGTGTAAAAGAGTGTATTTTTTATTGTATGAGTATGAAAGAGTGTGTTGGTGTGCACCATAACACAAGGAGTCTGGTTCACCTCTCACCAGCAGTGGAATAAATGGTCACACCAAACAACCTTTCATTTCAATCACTATCAATTACATTATACTCACATCCTACGATTAACACTTTTATTTACCATGCATGGATGCACAGATAATAGTGAGCATGGCACTGTGGTGTTCTATGCTGCAGAATACATCACCCATTCTGAGAAATGGGACATAAGATGTCCTACCAAATACAAGCTTACAATTACTGCTTAAGACCAAGGGGCGTAGGACTTGGAGGGGGCGGCATATCCCTCCAATATTTGTGCCAGCTACTTTTGCCCCCCTAATAAGACATTCCTGTTCTGTTTACATTAATTTCTCTACTAATTGAGTCATAGCGAGTCGTGTCTCTGCCCAATATCCAACTCTTTCCTACACCCCCAATTTAAGACAACAAATTTAACTTAAATGCATTTTTTATACATGACATTGATATTGTTCATTTCATTTTTGAAGTAATTGCATTTCTTTAACGTCTAAACCTGCCACATGCCAGAAAGCATGCTCGTAACAGTTCACAATTTAAAAAATATATATGTATTGTAAATCCTTTACATTTGAAAACTGACACCATCTATTGAAAAAATACTTGATATATTGATATACTTAATATTACTCCTATAATCATTTTTGTTTTAAAATACAATTTGTATGAAAATGTTGTCCCTTGAAAGTTGTCCTAGATTTATGTTTAAACTGTCAGTTTATTACTATAGAAAGGGTTAGTTATATCATAAGAACCTCCATCTCACAAAGGTTTTGTCCCTAACATCTTTGATCACCTTCAAACATTTTTCCATCATTACCTTTAAGGGAGAGGCACACCTTGCTGCTGGCATGATGAGACTGAAGAGAAATGTGGACTAACTGGTTTTGAACCTTCTATTTTTGTTTCCATTGTGACGCACTTGAAAATCCTCCAGGTAATCACAAATAAATTAGGACAAACATAAAAAAATAAACTGTATAAATCTTAAATCAGATATTTTGTACAGTTTTAGGTAGATAATATACAGTATAACTTTATAAACAGTATAAAGTTTATCTATAGTATTGATGTACTGCATTCACATCATACTGTATAAAGTGCATGATGTTAAAGGTAACATCCATGCTAAGACACTATGTGGATGTATTATAAAAGCTAACATCAATCCTAAGATACTGTATACATGTATTATCCAAGCTAACTTTCATGATTTTATTCTGTATTACATTATCATTAGAAAAGCTAACATCCTAAGGTACTGTTGATATGTTGGAATGTTTACTGTTTATGTTTTTTTGCTGTGGTTAAATGGCTAAAACTCAGTCGTACACAGTTACTATTCTGACTTCCCTTCCTATTATCACGACTATACTCACCTGTACAAAGGTATAGTTTGCAGAGAAGTATTTCATTCTTCTCTTCTTGCTTCGAGTTAATTCTCAGTCTTTCTACATTGTTTCAGTCACGTACAAATGAACGTTCACTTTCAGTTTAAATGTTTATGCTTGATCTTGTGTAAGAGAATGCTACCTAACCAGTAGAGGTGCACAGAGACGTCATTATCTGTATCTGAATCTGTATTTGTTCAAACTACAAATTATTTGTCTCTGTATCTGTGTTCAGATAGAAGACTGGAAACGGGCATAGTTTATAGTGGAATTTGTATTAAATTAGGCAAATGTATTTTTTAACCTAATGTTTAATATTGGCATATAAATATGAAATATATTTCCACATCCTCATACTCTACTTTTCATCTCTCTCCCTTTTTTTATTTTTAACTAAACAAAGTTTTATGACTGTCTGAACCCTCGATGTGAGTTTCCCTGAGTGATAGCCGGGAACGGTCAGCTCTCAGCCCGCTGCCTGCTTTGCGCTGACACGGTGGTGGCAACTGCAGAATATAGGCATCACTTTTCAATAATGTGTAGTAAATGAAATGTCTAATTAGTGAAATCAAAGTCTTATGTTGCAAACAGACTGGGCATTTTCATCTTCTGGACATCCACAATGATATGAATCGATTTGAAGAAGCATAACAGGCTGACGCACAGACATGTCAATCATGGCTTTTTTTCTGAATAATAACAATCAAATTTGGGTAAAATAAATATCTGTTTCCATCGCATCTTTCCGAATAACGTATTCGTATTCGGGTACATCCCTATCACAGAATTCCTCTTCTCAGAACTAACCAGTTTTTCCAACCTATCATTCTAGGAGGTGACTTATTCCTCCTTACTAATCTTCCATATGCCCTTACATTCCTCATCTACAGTTAACAATGCATGGGACAATTAGGACTGTCAGATATCTGGAGATTGCACAACCCGGAGGAAAGAGAATACTCTCACTACTCCTGTTACCTCAAATTGTATTCCTGCATTGACTGTTTCTGATGAGTAATTTGCACACATTGAATAACAGATTCACAATCGACAGTATCAGCATATCAGACCATGCCCCTATTGGTGATCCCTTCAAATCACCAATAATTCGTCAACACCCTCTCCCCAGCTTGTGTTTCCATATCTCACTGCTTAGACCCAGATTTTTTTCAGATCCTTTGAACAACCCTTTATAGAAACTGACAATACACTTGATATACGCACTAGTACACCCTGGGAAACCACAAAAGTGGTTGTTGCAGGCAGAATAATCGGTTATCCTGCAAACAAAAAAAAAGAGAAGATACTAAACTGATAACATTTTCTATAGGAGGAGGTGAAGAGATGGACCATCCCAGCTTCTCAAATGCCCATGGACACCATCAACACAGAATGTCTCAAAACTAAAAATTAACTCAATCGTCTTCTTCACAAAAAAACTGATAACGACTGAATAAATAATATTTTGAATTTGGCAAAAGAGCTGGTAAATTATTGGCTACTCAATTCAGACAAAAACTGAAAAAATCCACCTTAAAAACAATAGCAGATGTCTCTGGAAACATCACTCAAAGATTATTGGAGTTTGTTGATAACAAATTTTGGGAAAGGCAACCTTCGGGCAATCTTTCACTCAAATACAAGTATCCATTCAATCTGGTTGTCTACGCGGGTATAAATTTGCCATGTACCTTCTCTCCCATCACACTCTCTGTTTCCAGCATCCCTCCCCCTCCTCATCTCCACCTTCAAGTCTACTTCCCTTTCTTCTGTTTTTTCACCCTCTTTTAACAGTCAAAAAGGGGGGGGTTCACTTCATCCTAAAAAATAGTGAGACATGACACTGCCCCCCTGGACTCCAAGCCCAAGATCAATGTCCGTACCAATATACAACTCGCTACATCATAATAAACTCCTTCCAAACGCATTCATGTTGTCTGAAGGTTCATTCTCCTGAATGTGTTTATAAATGAAACATTCTGAAACAGCTACTTGGGAGGGTAGGGGTTTTCGGCTTCTGGTGACAAGAACAATGTCGGCAGCATAGACGCACGTCTCTCAAACCCCCAACTTGTTTTCATAATTTAATGGGGACTAACTAAGTTCATGAATTAATGAAATCTTGAAGAAACATGGACGGGGTATGTATTTATGTTCTTGAGCTGTAAAAGAAGAAGGGAAAAAGGTAACTACAGAACAGAAATGCCAAAGAAACAAACAGCTGAAACCCCAGCCACTAAAAATACAGTCCAACAAAGAAATGAAATGAAAAAAAATGAAAAGAGAAATAGCAACGGAATTAAAACAGTTTCAACATTTCCATACAGAAACCAAAAGGGACATTACAACAATAATATGTCAAATTAAAGAGTTAAGCCAAGATTTGAGTAAAACTGAATCCAGAGTAGAGGAAATGGAAATCAGACTTGGAGAGGCTGAAGATTGGAACACAACAGCAAAATTTGCCCAAAAAACACCTGCTGGAGAAAATAAAGGTAATGGATGATAAAGTTGATTATCTCGAAAATAAATAGAGGCAAAATAACCTTTCCTATTTTTGATATTCAAGAGGGGGGCGAAGGCCCGGGATATCTTTCACTTTCTTGGAAAACTATTCGCTGACACGTTAGGCCTGCAGGAGGATTCCAGGATCCCCCGAGCTCATCGGCTTTTCCAGGGGAAAGCAAGTGGACAAATGTCCAGGCCAAGACCAATAATTGTTGCCTTTCTTAACAACGACACCAAGCAAAAAGTATTGCGTACTGCGTGGGCTCAGAAGGTTGTGATTTTCAAAGGTACCCAAATTTTTTTCAACCATGATTTTTCCTTTAAAATAAATTTAAAAGAAAGAATTATGTACAAGCCAATAAAGAAAGCCCTGAAAGAAAAACAAATAAAAGCACACATCCTCTATCCAACTAAGTTAAAGGTATTAAATGAGGATGGAACATCGACAACATACGAAAACCCATGGTCAGCTGCCAAGGCATTGAGAGAGCAGGGCCTCTACTCTAATGACCTGACTGGCGAGCCGGAGGGGGAAAAATGTCAAGAGAACTTGCCATGGAATATACAGGCGCAACAAGGTCCTAAAGAACAAATGAAGGAAATTGTAAGGCAGGTCAGTGCCCTAATGGAGTCACTGGAGCAGAGGCTGGAAGAACTGTTATGAACTGGGCAGAAAAAAAAAAAGAGAAGTAAGTGACTTAAGTTTTCTTTTTACTATGACAGAGAATGGAGACATTGCACTGAGAAAACACAAAACGAAAGAGAATATTAATTCCTCCGGACTGAACCGTAACCTTTTTTTTCTGTTGTCTCTCAATGGACAATGCAAGTGTGAACGTTTCTCCTTTCATCTCTGTTATTTCCACTAATGAATTATGTTGAAAAAAGGAACAACGATTTTTAAGACTGGCTTTCATGTCTCAATTGAGGCTCAAGGTATAACTGTAATGGGAGGAGATTTTAATCTCATTATGGACTCCAGATTAGATACCCAAAGTCCCTCTACACATAAATCACAAAGAGTGGCAATAATGTTGAGGAAGGCATGCACAAAACTGGGCCTAGTCAATGTCTGGAGAATACTCCATCCATCAACGAAAGATTACACATACTACTCAGGAAGACAACAAATTTATAACAGATAAGATTATTAAAAAAAAGAGTATTAAAAAAAGAAACTACTGCACTAAACTACACCCCAGATCATGTTACTTTATCTAAAGAAGCTGATGCTTTTCTGAGGGCTGTCTCCCTCCCAAACCTTAAGCAGAGGATATAACACTCACCCCTAATGAACCAAGGAAAGCACTCCACCTCTGTGATTTTCTGGCTTCAGCTCTTTGTTCAAACCCCTCACACCTGAGAGAGCTGGATCTGAGCTACAATCACCCAGGAGACTCAGGAGTGAGAGCGCTGTCTGCTGCTAAACTGGACACACTTACACTGCTGTAAGTACAGAGAGTTTCCACACTGCACCTCATAGACACACTGCTGTGAGTACAGAGAGTTTCCACACTGCGCCTCATAGACACACTGCTGTAAGTACTGAGAGTTTCCACACTGCACCTCATAGACACACTGCTGTGAGTACAGAGAGTTTCCACACTACACCTCATAGACACACTGCTGTAAGTACAGAGAGTTTCCACACTGCACCTCATAGACACACTGCTGTAAGTACAGAGAGTTTCAACACTGCACCTCATAGACACACTGCTGTAAGTACAGAGAGTTTCCACACTGTACCTCATAGACACACTGCTGTAAGTACAGAGAGTTTCCACACTGCACCTCATAGACACACTGTTGTAAGTACAGAGAGTTTCCACACCGCACCTCATAGACACACTGCTGTAAGTACCGAGAGTTTCCACACTGCACCTCATAGACACACTGCTGTAAGTACAGAGAGTTTCCACACTGCACCTCATAGACACACTGCTGTAAGTACAGAGAGTTTCCACACTGCACCTCATAGATACACTGCTGTAAGTACAGAGAGTTTCCACACTGCACCTCATAGACACACTGCTGTAAGTACAGAGAGTTTCCACACTGCACCTCAGAGACACACTGCTGTAAGTACAGAGAGTTTCCACACTGTGTGTCACTCAGTCACTGTCTGTTCTGCTGTCCCTACAGTGTGGACCATGGACGAGAGAGAAGGAACAAACCAGGACCCAGGAAATGTGAGTCTGTTAGCACTTAGTTTGTCTCACTCCCTCCATCTCCTCTCCTTCCTTTCTCCCTCCTTCTTTCATACCTTTTTGCTATTCTTTTCTATTGCTTTCTCCCTCTCTCTCTCTCTCTCTCTCTCTCTCTCTCTCTCTCTCTCTCTCTCTCTCACTCATAGGGCTGTATTTTAGTGACCTTTAATTTTTGATAAAATGTAATCACAGTTTGCTGATTTTGGGGTTTCTTTGCTGCTGCTTGTGAAGACAATCAAAAAAGATGTGAATGAGACTCCTGAAAATTACAATTCAAAGAAAGGGGAGTAAAACACTAACTGCAACATTTAAACTTTACCTATTTCATTTCTGCAAAGAGAAGGTTTTTTTTTTTATCTCTTATAAAGCCAAGAAAGAAACATAATAAATTGGAAGTTTCTTTTGAGCTACTGCACTTTTAATTGGGCTTTTTTCTGTCTGACTGGATAGAATCAAGTAAGGACATGGGTAAAATTAAATTCAAAACAAGATATACACATTTTGCCAGCAATGAGAATGAGTGACAGTGTACTAGTTTAGCTTGCTACACGATACCCATGCATCAAAATATCATAGCACAGTAAACAGACCGCATCATATGGACGTGCAGATTATGTCCATATTATGTAACCCATCCAGGACCACTTTTGTATGTCGTATGAACTTCCAGAATAGTTTAAATATTCACATGTCTAACCAAGAACACTCTTGGGATGTCTGTTCTCAACTGGTTCAATATCAGGACCACTTCTATATGTCATAAAATCTTGGATAAGTTCTTTTAATTACACATATAATACTTCAAAAACACATTTAAAACACTTTCACTGTGGTGTCCCTGAAGTCGTTACATCTTTTAGATGTGTTTGAGATTACTTTTTGCTCACTGGGAAACAAGAATTAATTGAATTAACAGGTAAGGGGAGATAGTGTTCAGAAAGCCAAAAAAATACTAAATGACCCATTGAGATTCGAGTTGTTCGTTTTTTATAAATGGCTAAATTAAAATGCATTCTTCAGTTATATAGCAAGGCTAGCCGATTTCATAATAAGGCAACGCTGACATAATGAACATTTCCAATCACCAAGATAAATTATTCAGTTCTCTAAATGTCTCTAGTTTGATGTTGATTTATTCATAATTTGTATATGTAGAATACTCCGGTTTTTAAATGCATACAGTGAAATTCTAACAGTAAATGTACTGGAATGATTATGTTTGGAACAATATTATGATAGGTGCTTGGAACATGTATTAATTGTAATATATAGATATGGAAAAGAATAAATACTATTCCACACATTGCTTCTTTCAGCTTTGTGGCAGTCTGAATGTTACAGCATGTGTCAGCACCACGTATCGCCTACCTACGGGCATTTTATTCATTTAACCCTTCAAATAGCAATAAAACAACTGCAACATGACTTAAGACCAGGTTAATGTGGGTCTTGGTGCAATGGCTTTCATCTTCTTCAGAGTGTCAGCAATGGTCCTGACCACACCTCATCTCAAGACCATCATGCCCAGATAGGCACAAGTTCATTTGCTATTTAAACAATGCTGGCATGTGACAAATGACAACTTGTGTTGAGTTTACCGCTGCTTTGCACAGATCATAAGATAGGGTCCATAGTCTTTCCCAGCGGCATTTGTGCATGTAAGTGTGCGTGTGTCTGTGTGCATTGGATGTTACTTTTTCTCATATAGTCAGTTTGTTTGATGACAAATACTGTTTAAAAACATACACCCAAGTGGAGAGACTTATTGAGAGCTATAAACACACAAACAAAAACACAACAGTGTTTCTCTTTTCTTCCACATGAACTCAGTCACACATATAATGAGATGAGTATTAATAATGATAATTAATCTAATGAATTTCTCTGATCTGCAGATGGCTGTCAGCTCACACTGGATCCAAACTCAGCACACAGAGATCTTTATCTGTCTGAGGGGAACAGGAAGGCGACATGGAGAAAGGACCAGCCATATCCTGATCATCCAGAGAGATTTGAGTCCTGGCCCCAGGTTGTGTGCAGAGAGAATCTGTCTGGACGCTGCTATTACTGGGAGGCTGAGTGGAGAGAGTCTGATGTGGGAGGGGTATATATAGCAGTGACATATAAACAAATCAACAGGAAAGGAGCAAATTACTCTCTGTTTGGATGCAGTAAAAGCTCCTAGTGTCTAAAATGCTCGCAAACCAGATACTCTGTCAGACACAATGAAAAGGAAATACACATACCTGCCCCCCCTTCCCCTACTGCACAGTTGGAGAGTGTGATGGTGGTGGTAGAGGAGTGCATGTGTACAGAGTAGGAGTGTCTGTGGACCTTCCGGTCGGTCTTCTGTCCTTCTACAGCGTCTCTGACTCTGACACACTGACTCTCCTGTACAGATACCACACAAACTTCGCTGAACACGAACCCCTCTGTGCTGGTTTTTATCTATATGGATTAAATTCCTCAGTATCCCTGTGCCAACTGGAGTAGAGTCTTAAATTCAGGAAAAAATGAGAATTTTTTTATTGTCTATAAGAATTGTGTGGCTCAAGCTGTAAACACACTCATTCTAAATGCAAAGCCTGGAGCCCTGCAGCCACAGGTTGAGCTATTGCTGGCTATAGCTGGAGGTCTGCAATTATGAGGCAAAAACTGGCCTCACCTGGGAATAATATGGGGACATCACATGTAAGTAGAAGGTATGCGTAAAAAAGCAGTAAGGAGAAGCCTACAGAAGGTATACATATTCATAGTTATGGTTTTCATTGGGCACATCAGTGTGAAAATGGTTTTAGTTTATTCATATAACATATGCATGTGTTATTTTGACATGAAAATTTGATTATTAGAGGACATTATGTTTTATTATTTTTCCAGAGATTGAAGAGTTTTTCCAGTGCAGTAAATGGTATTGTGATTCATGTTCATAGTTTTGAGAAAATTACCTGTTATTTTAGTACACATGTACACAATAATGTAAAGCAGAGGTCTTCAATATTTTTCAGGCCAAGGACCTGATAGAGAGATGGTGGAGGGACCCCCTATTACATATTGTATAAAATTGTGTTGCTTATTGTAATGCCATGTATAAAAGTACTGTGTCATGGAGCATGCAATGCTCAGCCATTAAAATAATAATTATTGACAGATTCATATATTTATAGAACATGTGTTTTTGTCATTTTTTATTTAGGAAAATCAAGAATACACAATTGATTTGGCATGCAATTATTTACAGTGTTTTATTGGCACCGCTCATAGAGTGGATAAGCATAGGATAGCTAGCTGGTGCTCGGCTCTCAGAGTGATCACATTATTGCACAAGGATTCAAGGGTTTTTTTTCTTGTAATTTTTAACAAATAGGAAGATTTAACTTAACTTATTATAGGTTATATTTATGTTAATGTGTATTTTCAGACAGATTTACATTTTTGGAAGAAAAAAGTTTGGGATGAATTAATTTGGTGGACCCCCTACAGTAATTCTGATCACGCCCTAGGAGCCGTGGACCCCCTGTTGAAGATCTCTGATTTAAAGAACTCTAATATATATGCATTTCACATACACACAGATATTCACATAGACTCACTTGTGAATATACACAGCCTTACTAAACCAAAATCTGACCCAACCTTTAAAACAGCCCCATTGTTAATCTCTGTACCAATCTCTATACATATCAATATGGCCTTTTGGCAGGATCATGGCAAGACCTATGGTTTTGGTGAAAGTGATACATTTATGTAATATTTGTTTTACAATATTTGAGAGAATCTAATGGTTTTAAAAATGCTTCTGAATTTTTGTATAAAAAACATTGGACACTGCTGAAGTAGGCAACATATTCATCAATTGGTATCACTGACATTTTTTCATTTACTCCACACTTTCATGAATAATTACCATCTCATCAGCATTAACAAGGAGTATCGTGTTAACTGATCTGTACACCTATACCTTTCCGTCTGTGATGAATCTCATACAATAGAGAACACAACACTTAGAAAAAAGGTAAAAAACCTCCCACTGTCATTGGCAGGTACATACTTAGCTTTTATTCATACTTGAGTATTATAGCTTATTCTGCTGTATTAAACAGTATAATGTAAAAAACGAAAGTCCTGTGAGTTTCACTGAAACACTGACTTCTACCCCACTTGTATTTTTAAACTCATTCACTGCTCAGTTGTCTTGAGTAAAGCCAGTGCTGGTTTTGGGTGGAGGTGGAATGTAGTGGGTTATGCAGTAGTGGGCATTTTGGTTGGAAGAGGCTCAGCATTGTTAGGGTTATGTGTGTTTGAATGAATGTCAACATTAATCTACAGCTTGAATCAGGAAAGCGCTCACAGTCCTGTAAATCCTCTCAAATGTTATTTCATCTGCTGAGAGACTGGTTTTATCTCATGATGGTCTGTGCTATTCTTTAGTGTATTAGTGTGCTGGGATAGTATGCTGTAGTATTATGTGTTTGTGCTGGTAGTGTATAAGTAGTACATGTCTGTGTGTGTGTGTCCTGGTTGGGTACGGTAGCATATGTTTGTACTAGGTGTTTTCCTATGGTTTATGGAAAATGTATATGGCCTCCAGTGGTTTGCGATCTGTAATCAGATCAAACTCTCTCCCATACAAATATGGATGAAGCCTTTCACAGGACCACATGAGGGCTAACGCATCTTACTCTGTCTGTGAACATCTGCCTTCGCTATCAGTCAGACAGGAAAGGTGAGTACTTGGCACTGGTGTATTAGTGGTGAGTAGCATAGCAAGCAACTACTTGATGACACTTTGGCTAAACTCTGTTATTGGCTAGGCTACGGCTGTGTATCGAAAACATTCATTTTAATCAATCCAATTTTAACTGATTTATTGTGTAGTAGATACATTTAATAAAATTGTCCTTTCCCCAGGTCCACAGATTTCTTATTTTAAGCATTCTCTTTCAGCTGGCCCCAGTAGCCTTTGCCATATTTAATAAAAGTTGTTAAATCCAGAAGCATGTCTCTCACTTCTTCCTTGTAAAGAACTATGGGTGTATTTTGGTGTAACGCAGGTGTAATCTGGGTTCATAAATCGATATACACCACATTGGTTACATCTGGTTATCTCATGGTTGGATTGATGCATGCATAAGCACAATCAGGTGATAGGTTCCAGGTTTTTATTTTATTATTTAAGGCTTCCTGTAGGTGACAGAACTGTGTTGTATTCTGTATTTGTACTTTGTGACTTCTCCACCTTGTAACACCTTTGGCCTAGCCAGCTCCAGTCATCAACCAAACATTTGCATTTCTGTAGGGTATCCTGTCTCCACAGGATACCCTTGCTAATGGCTCTGCCAGGGTTCCCATGGAGGGACAAGACCATTTGTCTCTGGCCCGCCACTTATCTCATTCCTTTGATATGTATGACCATGAACTGTATATCAACACACCACACAACTTGGTTCTTTAGAGATTCTCTCGGCACAAGCAGCCCGGATGTTCTGAGTTTGTCTCTCCCTTGCGCATTGTAATAAACCAACATTCTCTTAAGAGAAGTCGTCAGCGTGTTCTTCATCGTCCTGCACTTGGTTCCACGGAGAAGGGCAAAATATCCTAACACAGGTCTCATTGTTCACTTTTAGCATGATCATACTGAGTTTACCCAGGGAGTGGGGCTGTTAGGTTCAACATTGTCCATTTTCAGGAGTTCTCTAATCTTGGCCTTTATAGCTCCTCAGAGGTTAAATGGAATACACCTGAGAGGCACGGCCGCAGGTTTCACATCTGGATCAATGTGCAGACTCTTTAATGTTCAGCTTTCCTATGCCTTGTAATACTGTTGGGTATTGCTGCTGAAGAGTGTCTTTGACATGGTGACAGCAGCAACTGAGTCAGTGTCACGGCCTGTCTTCAAATTGTCTCATTTTGACAACTGTCTTTTTACCCAGGAGCAGCTTGCCTCTTCCTTTTATCACCAGGAACTCAGCCTGTTCAGCTGTTATTCACCTCTATATGACAAGTGAATCCCCTTAGAACTGGCAACCCTTCATTTGAATAGTAAGGATACACCTTTCTGCCATTTTATCTTTCCTCACTCACGTTTTTTCCATGTCTGCTCACTTATAACATTACTGGTTGCACCATAATCAATCAGCATGCTCAATTTACACCACCTATAAAAACTGTGAGTCTGTCTAATTTTTTGTTTTTCTCAATCACAAAAGCAAATCTATCAACTGCATTTTGTTTCTTTGAGCTCTTTGTGCAGCACATTTTAGGGAAATGATCCTTCATATTACATGTGTGGCATATTTGTCCTCATGTATCAGTTTGTCCTCTTCTGTAACATTTCCTCTCTGATTTTCCCTCACTGCTATTTGGTTTGTCTCTGGAGAATTTGCCTTGTTTTACTCTTTTCTGTAACAACGCAAAGTTCAGTTTCTGGTTTAGACGTGTCTGGCAACATGGCTGCCATTTGGTCCTCCACTCTCTCACATTGAGCCACAATTTGCATGGCCCATGCACACTTATTTTCATTTCCTTGATCCCTGGAACCCCTAATAATATGGGTACTCGCAGGTACCACACCTAACTCAGCCCAATACACAATGATACCTATTGGCAGATGTACCGGAAAGATCTTCAGTGATAACTGGTCTCAAATTCCTTTTTGCAAGTTCAAACTGAAACATTCAAACAGAGTATTTAGTTCAACATGACAATAACAATACAGAGTCCAGAATCAACTCACAGCCAGAAGAAAAGAATAAGTGAAGTCTGTTCACCACGTACCAGTACACAGGTGAGTACAGTCTTGATAATAAACAGGAAGGTCAGATCAGTATGTAGCTGTGTGTAAACCTGAGCCGGTTTAAGCCATTTCACATGTTCATCAAGAACATTATAACTGTTCCAACTGTAAGCAGGTTTTCAGATGCCTCTCAAGGCAACTATGATAGCTGACTGAAACTCATAAACTCACTGAAGACCAGTCTTCATACTTGTAGTTTTGGAAATGTTAATGATTCAATCTGTTCATATGCAAAAAAAGTGTTCATTTCATTTAAGACAGAATGAGCACAGGTATAACAGAAAAGGCACCAGTACCCTCCTACACCAGTGTGATAAGTGTTCAGATTACACTGAATGCTTATTCTGGGATTGTCTACCATGGAATTACAATTATATTATAAAATTTCATATTACAACATTATATTAAATATACTCAATATAGATAATGTATCCCAAGAGATACATTTGCTTCTGTTTTTATATTTTATTAAAATTATCTTGTCCTAGCATGGATGTTAAGTTTATACTACATTTGAAACTGTATCCGAGCAAGAGTGTTAACTTTTAGAATGCATTTTATGCATTATCCTAGGATGTATGTTAGCTTCTATAATACATTTTATACAGTATCAAAGCATGTATTTTGTGAATGATGGGTACGGCATATATCATTACAGAGTAACTTTGCAGCCTGACCAACTAAAACTGCACCGAATTTCATTATAAAACATTCGTTGGGGACAGAAGACCCAGTGGTTGCAATCTGCTCTGCCAAATTTTTGATAATGGTGTTAGAGTATAGGATTATATTATATATTCTTTGTGTAGTTTTAAACTGAAAGTATGAAAGGAACTACACCGTTTTCAAATGCGTCACACGGCAAGCGAGACAATGATACTCAGAACCAGTCAGTCCAGTTTACATCTCTGTCTCCTCCTGCCAGCAGCCCAGCGTTTCCCTCCCTGAAAGATCATGTTTTAACGCCATAACGTGACAAAAGAATTCTGTCAATAGTAACTTCAAAATAATCTTAAAAGAGGACACTGAAGCATTGTACCAGAACCCTTTTGTACTCTCCTAGACTCTGGAGCAGCCAGCAGAGCTTTATCTGAATACCTGATAAGAGAGGATGCACAGTTCCACATTTCTGTAGTTGATTTTAGTTCTTACAGAGGAACTGAACCTGAGTGGATTCCAATTCTAAATTAAAATCAGCATGAC
Organism: Albula goreensis; assembly: GCA_022829145.1. Classification (NCBI taxonomy): domain Eukaryota; kingdom Metazoa; phylum Chordata; class Actinopteri; order Albuliformes; family Albulidae; genus Albula; species Albula goreensis. The sequence goes on along the minus strand of CM040757.1, from coordinate 2,655,373 downwards.
AGAAAATTTGGTGTTTTTTGTTCATCAAGATCTTATTTCTTTATAGTCCACAGAATATAGTCACATAATCTACTGCACTTTAGGAAATAATAAACAGAATATTAGTTTGTTTTATCCAGCATGTCCATGTGAACACATTATGATCTCCATATCATTACATTGCTAAGTGGTTATCTAACTACAGTGAAATTGAGCTTGTTATTGTAGCAGTTCGCTTATTTTAATCTAAATGGTTAATTGTTTTTCTACATACATTTTTTATTGGATTGAAAATAAGTATTGCTGTATCTCTAAATGGTATTCAAAACAAATTAACATGAATATTCAGAAAACTGGCTATGTAAGAGTGATTAGAACTGATGTTTGCTCAGCATTGTAAGGGTTACGTGTGTTTGAATGAATGTCAACATTAATCTACAGCTTGAATCAGGAATGCGCTCACAGTCCTGTAAATCCTCTCAAATGTTATTTCATCTGCTGAGAGACTGGTTCTATCTTATGATGGTCTGTAATATTCTTTAGTATATTAGTGTGCTGGGATAGTATGCTGTCGTGTATGTGTTTTTGCTGGTAGTGTCTGAGTTGTGTGTGTGTGTGCGTGCTTGTAGGGAACAGTAGCATATGTTTGTACTAGGTGATTTCCTGTGGTTTATGGAAAATGTACCTGATGAAGGCTGCTTTGTATCATTTTGGTTAAACACCATTTGAGAGCAAATAAAAAAGTGTGGGACTCTCACAGTCCCACTTCTGTAACTTTTCCTCCCTGATTTTCCCTCACAGCTATTTGATTTGTCTCTGGAGAATTTGCCTTGTTTTACTCTTTTCTGTAACAACGCAGAGTTGAGTTTCTGATTTAGACATGCCTGGTGACATGGCTGCCATTTGCTCCTCCACTCTCTCACTTTGAGCCACAATTTGCATGGCCCATGCACACTTATTTTCACTTCCTTGATCCCTGGAACACCTACATTACATTACATTACATTACAGGCATTTGGCAGATGCTCTTATCCAGAGCGACTTACAACACAAAGTGCATTTCTTTGGGGACAAGGTTATCAAAGTGCTAGTGAAGGGTACAAGTCTCAAGTACCAGTAGGGTTAGAAAGGACTGAACCCTATGGATGACCTGTTCAGGGAAAAAAAGAAACAATGAGTAAACAACAACTCTGATACAACAATTAGTAATAAACAATAACCCTAAGGTAGCTACAGCAAAAACTATGGCTAAGTAGGAGAGCTATGGAGGGAAGGAGAGAGGTGCATCCTGAAGAGGTAAGTTTTCAGTCTTCGCTTGAAGGTGGTCAGACGATCTGCTGTTCTGACCACCATGGGAAGGTCATTCCACCAGCTTGGAGCCAGAACAGACAGCAGACGTGACCGGGAGGTGCAGGCATGGAGAGAAGGGGGGGCACCAGGCACGCTGAAGACGCTGAACGGAGTGCACGGGCAGGCGTGTAGGGTCTGATAAGCTTCTGAAGATAGGATGGAGCCATCCCCTTGACAGCCTGGAAGGCAAGCACCAAAGTCTTGAATTTGATGCGAGCCGAGACAGGTAGCCAGTGGAGGTCGGCGAGGAGGGGAGTGAAGTGGGTGTGTCTGGGAAGGTTGAAGACCAGACGAGCAGCAGCATTCTGGATGAGCTGCAAAGGTCGGATGGAAGATGCTGGAAGGCCAGCAAGGAGGGAGTTGCAGTTGTCCAGGTGGGAGAGTTACGTTGCTTGGACTAGCAGCTGTGTGGAGTAGGTGGTGAGAAAGGGCCGGATTCTCCTGATTTTTATACAGGAAAAATCTGCCGACTCACCGCTGCGATGTTCTCGGAGAGGGTCAGCTTCTTGTCAAACACCACTCCAAGGTTCTTAGCGCAGGAAGACGGTGACAGGATGGTGTCACCCAGGGAGATAGAGAGGTCCAGCGATGGAGAGGATGGAGCAGGAAAGAAGAGGAGCTCTGACTTTTCTGGGTTGAGCTTAAGATGGCGGGTGTCCATCCAGCTCTGAATATCCCGGAGACAAGCAGAGATCCGAGCGGAGACCTGTGAGTCAGAGGGAGAGAATGAGAGAAAGACTTGGGTGTCATCGGCATAACAATGGTAGGACAAGCCATGGGCAGAGATGACAGGGCCAAGAGAATGGGTATAAAGAGTGAAGAGCAGTGGACCAAGAACAGAGCCTTGAGGAACTCCTGTAGAAAGCGGATGGGGTGCCGATACTGCACCGTCCCAGGCAACCTGAAAGGAGCGACCAGAAAGGTAGGACCTAATAATATGGGTTCTCGCAGGTACCACACCTAACTCAGTCCAATACACAACAATACCTATTGACAGATGTACCGGAAAGATCTTCGGTGATAACTGGCCTCAAATTCCTTTTTGCAAGTTCAAACTGAAACTGAATATTCAGTTCAACATGACAATAACAATACAGAGTCCAGAATCAACTCACAGCCAGAAGAAAAGAATAAGTGAAGTCTGTTCACCACGTACCAGTACACAGGTGAGTACAGTCTTGGTAATAAGCAGGAAAGTAAGTTCAGTTTGTAGCTGTGTGTAAAACTGAGCCAGTTTAAGCCATTTCGCCAGCATCAAGAACATTATAACTGTTCCAACTGTAAGCAGGTTTTCAGATGCCTCTCAAGGCAACTATGATAGCTGACTGAAACTCATAAATAGACCAGTCTTCATACATGTAGTTTTGGAAATGTTAATGATTCAATATCTTCATATGCAAACAAGTAATCATTTCATTTAAGACAGAATGAGCACTGGTATAACAGAAAAGGCACCAGTACCCTCCTACACCAGTGTGTGGGGAAATTATCCTTCGTATTACATGTGTAGCATATTTGTCCTCATGCTGGACATTTTGGGTCTGTGCCCACATTATCAGTTTGTCCTCTTCTGTAACATTTCCTCTCTGATTTTCCCTCACTGCTATTTGGTTTGTCTCTGGAGAATTTGCCTTGTTTTACTCTTTTCTGTAACAACGCAAAGTTCAGTTTCTGGTTTAGACGTGTCTGGCAACATGGCTGCCATTTGGTCCTCCACTCTCTCACATTGAGCCACAATTTGCATGGCCCATGCACACTTATTTTCATTTCCTTGATCCCTGGAACCCCTAATAATATGGGTACTCGCAGGTACCACACCTAACTCAGCCCAATACACAACGATACCTATTGGCAGCTGTACCGGAAAGATCTTCAGTGATAACTGGTCTCAAATTCCTTTCTGCAAGTTAAAACTGAAACACTCAAACTGAGTATTCAGTTCAACATGACAAGAAGAAAAGAATAAGAGAAGTCTGTTCACCACATACCAGTGCACAGGTGAGCGCAGTCTTGATAATAAACAGGAAGGTCAGATCAGTATGTAGCTGTGTGTAAACCTGAGCCAGTTTAAGCCATTTCACATGTTCATCAAGAACATTATAACTGTTCCAACTGTAAGCAGGTTTTCAGATGCCTCTCAAGGCAACTATGATAGCTGACTGAAACTCATAAATAGACCAGTCTTCATACTCACCATGGAATAATGTATCCCAAGAGATACATTTGCTTCTGTTTTTATATTTTATTAAAATTATCTTTTCCCAGCATGGATGTTAAATTTATAGTACATTTGAAAAAGTATCCTAGCAAGAGTGTTAACTTTTAGAATGCATTTTATACATTATCCTAGGATGTATATTAGCTTGTATAATACATTTTATACAGTGTCAAAGTATGTATTTTGTGAATGATGGGTATGGTGTCCATCATTACAGAGTAACTTTGCACCCTGGCCAACTAAAACTGCACCGAATTTTATTATAAAACATTTGTTGGGAACAGAAAACCCAGAAGTTGCAATCTGCTCTGTCGAATTGAATGGAATGAATAGAATGTAGGGTTATATTATATATTCTTTGTGTAGTTTTAAACTGAAAGTGTGACAGAAACTACATCGTTTTCAAATGCGTCACACGGCAAGTGAGACAATGAGACTCAAAACCAGTTTTACAGCTCGGTCTCCTCATGTCAGCAGCCCAGCGTTTCCCTCCCTGAAAGGTTATGTTTTTTTTTTTGAAACTTTCTTTTTATTTAAATTTTCGGTTATTTTTCAACAATAAAAGACAAATATGGAAATAAAAAACAAAGAAAGAACAAAAATAGACAACAAAATAATGAACAGACAGGTTGACAAGGTTGACAAGCCATATATTAGTGCAAAATGGAGTGGTGATTCACACAGTCAATGAGTTACACTTTAAAGAGTATGAAGCCCACCGTTCCCAGTTCTTTGTGTACTGCTCTGACCGTAGTCTTAGAGTGAAGGTCAGTTTTTCCATACATTGTATTTCATTAACAATGGTGATCCAGTCATTCCTTGATGGTACACTTGTCTGCAACCATTTCCGTGTAATGGCCTTCTTACTTGCTGCCAAGAGCACTTTAAAAAGATAGTTGTCCTGGGCCATAAGTCCAACTGGGATTTTACCCAAATACAGCGTAATAAAAGAAAAATCAACTTTTACACCAAAGATTGACTGGATTTCTCCAGCGAGATCTTGCCAGTATGGTTGAATGAGGGAGCAGGCCCAGAATATATGAAAGTGATCAGCCATGGTCTGACCACATTGCCTCCAGCATTTATCCTGCCCCCGAGAACCCTGCTGCTTAGATTTCAATTTAGGAGTGACAAAAATCTTATCAAGTTCTTCCAGCAGAATTCTCGCCAGGCTCTAGAGTTGGTGGTTTTAGCTTGACCCTCCCAAACAGTTTTCCAGTCATCCTCAGTTATCTCCAGGCCAGACTCCCTCTCCCATTTCTGTCTGACCTGATCTGAAAGGTTATGTTTTAACGCCATAAAGAGACAAAGCACTCTGTTAGTAGTAACTTCAAAATAATCTAAAAAGAGGACACTGAAGCATTGTACCACAACCTAGGAACTGGAACTGTGAAATCTCCCTTTTGTACTCTCCTAGACTCTGGAACAGCCAGCAGAAATTTATCTGCATATCTGAAAAGAGGAGATGCACAGTTTCATATTTTTGTAGTTGATTTCAGTTCTTATAGAGGAACTGATTCTGAATGGATTCCAATTCTAAATTAAAATCAGCATGATTTAAATTAAAATCAGTTATTTCTTTATAGTCCACAGAATATTGTCACATAACTGACTGCGCCTTAGGAAATAATGAACAGATATTACAGTTTTCAAGCATGTCCATGCGCACATGTTATGATGTCCACATTATTAAAGTAAGTAAGAGGTAATTTAACTACAGTGAAGCTGACCATGTTATTGTTGCAATATGCTTTTTTATCTAAATGGTTACTCTAAACAGAGGAGTAAGTAGATACATGCCAGTGACACACATCTACCCATTGAAAAATTCAGTTTTAAATTTGTATTTTAAAAGGAAGTTTTACATTTTGATTTATATTTTTGATATTTCAGTTTAATACATTTTGGTCTGGTTAGATCACTGTTCCTGTTACAGTTTCTCGGGCAGGCAGAATTTAGGCTAAAGGCTACAGAACACACATATTTCATCATGGCTGCCTCCCATTATAAATGAGTAACGGTGTGCCCATGCTCCCTGGGCTTCACCCGTACTGTGGTTAGAGAGAGGGATAGTGATAGGGTTATGGTATGGGTTAGCATCAGTGTTAGGCTTACTCCCGACAGAAGGCAGAAAGTAAGTGGGCTTCGCATGGCTGTTTTTTTATTGTTTTTTACATACATTTTTTATTGGATTGAAAATAAGTATTGCTGTATCTCTAAATGGTATTCAAAACTAATTAACATGAATTTCCAGAAACATGGCTATGTAAGAGTGATTAGAATTGATGTTTGTTCATATATGCACTTAAAATGTATTCATAGTTCCAGATAAAGATGACCAAAAAAGAGTATTAACAAAACTTACTCTGAACTAAATGTTAATGCTCAAAAATTAAAATAATACTTCTTTCCTCTTATATTCAAATAAAAATTTTCAATTTCAAAATTGTTTATTGGCATGAAATGCATGGGTACATATTGCCTAACATATAGTACAACAATAACGCAAAAAATGTGGGATTTATCAAAGTTTTCGTATATCAGTTTGTTTGTAGGATTTGAAGAAATTGAACGAGTGCTCTAAACTGTTCGTATTGTGTGCGTAAATGGAGAAAACGCGGCTGTAAAGGGTGTTTTTCGTGTTGTTGCTTTTATTTTTCCATTCACTTATTTTTAACTGGATTAAAAATGAGTGGCAAATTATTTGGTATGTTGAGCATGTTGATGTGGCTAACATTACTAAACAACAATTATAACTGCCGCTGCAATTTTAAGGTAGTTGAAAAAAACATCCAAAAAATACAGCATGCTTACCGGTTAGCTACCTTACCGGACTTAACATTTTGAAATAACTTTCTGGATATAATGACACTGCAGTGCTGTTCAGGTATAATGATTTTAAATGACTATTTCAGGTTTTAAACAGAAAGTTCTGCCATTCTTTGACTGCTTCTAGTACTCCTGCTGCTACTACTTCAGTGCTTTGTGTACCTACTAAAAGTTTTAATATACTAATAAGTATATTAGTATATCATTAGTATGTAGCCTACATACTCTTCAAGCCCTCGGCAAGCAAACAGAGTTTCTTCTGGAACTCTATATCTAGTTCTTGTTTGGAATTTTACATGAATTCCATAAAACACATTAACAATGTTTGCTATAAATAAGGAGCAGAAACCATTGCTAAGGTCTTCATTTCTATGGCTGACCTGGATCTATTAGCTCTAAGAAAAACTTAAGCAGTCAACATGTCTCCGAAACAGCACAGAAATTTCATAATACATTTACATTCTTATTTAATAAACATACGTTCTTATGCTATTGGACTAATAATAGCCAGCTAATTGGGCCATTTGCTTTAAAATTTGAAATCTAGTTTTCTCCTGTGTTTGAAAAATAAATCTAAATTTTACAATTGTTGTTGTTATTTTTATACAAGGTAAAATGACGTTAGAATTTGCGTTTGAAAAGGAGAGGGACTGCAGAGTGGAGGGAAATGCAAGGGAGGGCACACTATTATGGAGGATCCTAAATATGTAATAGTTCTAATTTTAACAAATTATTTTACTTGGAATTTAGGAAAAATGTGACAGTCCCAAGGATGTATTACATTTGTCATTACCACTTTGGCTCACCATGTCCCATCCCGGACCCGAGTGCAGCTGCCCCCCAGGAATTATGGCAACGATAAGGCTGGTATACAAAAATTTACCTTCAGAGTTGTTAACATGTTTTGATGATTTATTAAAAATAAAAAACTGATATCTATGCAACTGTGAAATTTCACTTTTTCATTTATTAAACACAACAAAATGTGGAAAAAGTGAGGAGGTCTGAATACTTTCTGAACCCCAGTACACAGCTGGATATTCACTGAAGATGAATTGAGCTGAACACACACCCTGCTACCAGCACAGCTAGAGTTGAACACACACCCTGCAACCAGCACAGCTTGAACTGAACACACTCCTGCTACCACATAACTGGGATTGTCTGAACAATACACAAGTAATTTAAATTCAACCTACAGAAAGCAATAAAGAGAAAAAATACAAAATACTGGAGATGCACAATCTGGATTTTTGTGATCAATCAGATCACCAATTGATCATCATCTTGATCGGCTGATTTTGATTCTGATCACCCATTCTTTTGTTATCTTAAAAGGTGCATACTTTATGGCTATTCCACAAGCATTGGTGCATGATGGTAAAAAGTTGAATTCCAGACACTTTCTACACTTGCTTCATATAGGCCTATTGCTCTTATGACTTAGATGAAATTGACACCTTTAAGCAGTTTTGGAGCAGTTGTTGCAGGCTAGCACACAGGTTTTAAACTTGATTTGCACTGTAGAAGGTAGCCAGTGAAGCGAGACGTGGAGGGGTGTGTTTGTGTCTGTTCAGTGTGACTATAGTGTAGGTTGGTCTGTGTATGTTTATTCCTTCTGACTATGGGGTATGTGCTGTTTGTCTCTGTTGACAAGATGACCAAAGGAAGCACAGGAGAGACGGACTCACAGCCAAAGTTGGAGAAGCAGCGTCCAGCGCAGCATTTATTTTCCTTTTTTTCAGTTTTTCCTTCGCTCAAAAACAAAATGGTGCCCCATATATACAGTGGTGACCTGAAACCAAAAATAATAATAAAATAAAAAACAAAAACTAATTCAATCAAAGAAAATGAAAGAGCTATCAGTGTTTACTCGAAAAAAAAAAAAAAACAACTAGAAATGCAAAGAAAACACTCTTTAAAAGTGCGAGAGTTTTTGCAGGCCCCCTGGAATGCTACAGCCAGTTACCATTTCCTTCTCTTTCTTTTTCCCCCCATGGCAGACTACCTGGCCTCTATATAGGCTACTGCCCTCCCCCTGGGGCAAACCAATACAACAAAATCAATTATCCCCCCACAGTACAGACAAAGTCCTCAAAAACGACATACAAGAACATAGTTTTAAATGAAACACCAATACATGACATACAGGAATAAACACAAAATATTTTACGTAGAAGATTTCTGCTGGCAGATTCGCATGTATTCACCTTCCCGCAGATCATGACAGCATGGTACTCTATGACAGTCTCTATGTTTCTTTTGTATGTTTATTTAGTGTGACTGTGGTGTAAGTAATTTTTTTTCTGTATTTATTAAGTGAGCTGTTATTTTGTGTCTCTACAGGTCAGCTGATCTGGGACAGAACACTGTTATGGTCTGATCGAGTCAGTCATATTCTGTTCCAGACTCCTGAGACAGGTTGAGCCGTTTATAAAATGAGTCTCTCTGGGGAGCCAGAGACCAGCGCTGGAACCTCAAGAGGTCAACAAGAGGTATAAATGCATAAATCAGATATTGTGGTGCAGTGGTAGGCGTGGACACTGAGCCAGGCGGTGAGTGGAAGGCCAAACACAACAAAAATGTCAACAAAAATGGGCCAAAGGCCTTTTATTTGCCTCCTTCTGGGGCCGATAACCTAAAACCAACAAATAAAAAACCAGATCCAAATGCCACAAATGAAAATACAGCACAGCCACCGAAATCACAAACAAAAGTCCAAATTTCCTCCTTTTTAAACCTAACAGACTTTCCTACTACAGGCTGAGGGAGGGAACCAGGAGACTGACAGCAGTACAATGGGAGGAGCCGAGGAGTTTGCACCTTCCTCCAGATCTCCTGGCACCACAATTTTAATTTACATTACATTGCATTTGTATCTGCTGTACAATTTAATTTAAGTACCACCCTGACCACTTCTAATGTTGACTCAGTATAGTGAAGAAGGTATGGGCTTGGTTAGTACTTGGATGGTAGACCCCCCCCCTCAAAATTGCTGCTGGAGGGGGTGCTGGTAGGCCAGGAGAAGCCACTCTTCCTGCTGGCGCAAAGAGAACTCCAAAAGGTAGAAGGAGCCATTCAACGGAAGCAAACTGAACTGAGGTCATGAGTTGTTGTGGTGATTAAAGATCCCATGGTGTTTTTAAGAAGAGTATGGGCATTAACAATGGAAGCCTGGTTAATTTCACATAACAAGTGGCTGTCTGCATCTAGTAACCTGTATTACCACTGTAACTGATTGGCTATTGTGGTGGATGGAAAAGCAACCCCATCTACTTCTCCCCCTTGGATTGCTGTCTGTTCCAATTCCCTCCATCAGCCTGGAGAGACTGCAGGAAGTTGCACAGCAATAGTCTCACTAACAGGCAGGTACAGCTGGAGGTGATTTCCAATCAGCTCAGGTGCTAGCATTTGCCTTCAATTAGGCCATTTATTTAAGCACAGCCTGTCAGGCTTGAAGAAGTCTTTTGTTCTTTTGGTTTTTGGTGTTGTTTCACAATGGCTGTGCTGTTTCTGAGTTTTGACCCTGTTTTGTAGTTTTGTGTTTAGTCTTTGTTTTGCATTTCCGTTTTTCTCCAAAAAGGGGTAAATAAATGGCCTTTGGCCCGTTTTTGTTGAACTTTTGTTGTGTTTCATCTTCCACTCACCACCCAGCCCAGTGGCCACACCTGCCACTATGCAATACTATATAATCCTTCACTAAATTAATCCTGCAGGTCATAACTGCAAAATACAAGATAATTCTCAGTTAACTTAACTTGGTTGAGTAAAAAGCATGAAATATAAAATCAATTTGAGGTTAAGTGAAACCTCCTTCTCCATGTGTTGTGAGTTAGAGCTGCAGTAAGAGGATCAGGTTAACTGGAAGCTCTGTCTCCATGTGCTGTGAGTTACAGCTGCAGTAAAAGAATGAGGTTAACTTGAAGCTCTGTCTCCATGTGCTGTGAGTTAGAGCTGCAGTAAGAGGATGAGGTTAACTGGAAGCTCCGTCTCCATGTGCTGTGAGTTAGAGCTGCAGTAAGAGGATCAGGTTAACTGGAAGCTCCGTCTCCATGTGCTGTGAGTTAGAGCTGCAGTGAGAGGATGAGGTTAACTGGAAGCTCCGTCTCCATGTGCTGTGAGTTAGAGCTGCAGTAAGAGGATCAGGTTAACTGGAAGCTCCGTCTCTATGTGCTGTGAGTTAGAGCTGCAGTAAGAGGATCAGGTTAACTGGAAGCTCTGTCTCCATGTGCTGTGAGTTAGAGCTGCAGTAAAAGGATGAGGTTAACTGGAAGATTTGCCTCCATGTGCTGTGAGTTAGAGCTGCAGTGAGAGGATGAGGTTAACTGGAAGCTCCGTCTCCATGTGCTGTGAGTTAGAGCTGCAGTGAGAGGATGGGATTAACTGGAAGCTCCGTCTCCATGTGCTGCGAGTTAGAGCTGCAGTAAGAGGATGAGGTTAACTGGAAGCTCCGTCTCCATGTGCTGTGAGTTAGAGCTCCAGTAAGAGGATCAGGTTAACTGGAAGCTCTGTCTCCATGTGCTGTGAGTTAGAGCTGCAGTGAGAGGATGAGGTTAACTGGAAGCTCTGTCTCCATGTGCTGTGAGTTAGAGCTGCAGTGAGAGGATGAGGTTAACTGGAAGCTCTGTCTCCATGTGCTGTGAGTTAGAGCTGCAGTAAGAGGATGAGGTTAACTGGAAGCTCCGTCTCCATGTGCTGTGAGTTAGAGCTGCAGTAAGAGGATCAGGTTAACTGGAAGCACTGTCTCCATGTGCTGTGAGTTAGAGCTGCAGTAAGAGGATGAGGTTAACTGGAAGCTTTGTCTCCATGTGCTGTGAGTTAGAGCTGCAGTAAGAGGATGAGGTTAACTGGAAGCTCTGTCTCCATGTGCTGTGAGTTAGAGCTGCAGTAAAAGGAGCTGATTTAATATTTGTGTGCATAAAGTTACCTGCAAGACTAGTACCATATTTAAAAAATCTTAGGAGGTCAACTAATGAAATGCAAGAGGACTACATGTAGTCAGGTGCGGATTAATACACAGGCTGGCCTAGGCTGCAGCCTAGGGGCCCCACAAGTGCAAGGGCCCCAGATTGGCCAAACTATTTTTAAAAATTAATTTTCAGCGCGAGGTGCACAGCTGGCAGCATTTTTTTTTTTTCAGTCGCCGGGAGTTGAAAAATATTAAACTTTGAAAATACACTATGCTCATCACTGTCACTTTGTACTCAGCTGTCCAATCACGTTGAAGAAGGGGTGGAAAATACAGTGCACAGCGCAGGCTAGATAGTTCTGTTTTTGCCTGTATCACTAGCAATTGTGAGAAATAGTTAACCAGTTTGCAATATAGTTTGTAGTGAAAGGTGATATTGTAAAATGCTTCTGGCTGTTAGATAGCAAAATTGGCTAGCTATCGCTATGTCTAATGTTAAGATCGATAAGTATCCTATCCTATCCTCCCGTGCGCTTTTCCTGCAGGTGGCTTATCTTCAGTTCCAGACCCCTGGTAAGCTAACTATGGATCAACCCAAAAAAAAGTCTTGGAGGAAAATCAAATGTTTAATTGTGAATATTTGCAGCGAGCAATCGCAACAATGCAAACCGCATTTGGGGAAAGATTCGGTGAATAAAGAAAGGAAACACACTAACCTTCCCCGTGATGTCGCTGCACATCGACCCATCACAACTGAACATGTCATCGTTCACAGCAGTAAATCATGCCGATCTTGAAATTTAACTTTCCAACATAGCTGTTAAAGACTTATGGATGGCCAAATTCAAAAGAATGACCACTGATCTGGAGAATGTAGCCCGACAGCGGGCTATTCTCGTTTAGGAGCATAACGAAATGAGATTGAGAGCCTCCCCAAAGCTGACAAACTTTTATTTGACACGTGGAATGTCATTCTTGACACGTATGCGAACATGAAAAAGTATGCTTTTGGAGTCCTGTCCATCATTCGATCCACAAGCTTTTGTGAGCAGCTTTTCTCTAACATGACTTACATAAAGTCCAAACATGACTCTTCAAACTGTTCGTAAACAAAGTTCTTCTATATAGCCTTCTTCTGTAACCGTCTTATTTTGCCTATATCATTGTAGTAAAACTATATAAAACTCCACATGCCACGGTATCCGCTGATTCTTTATGAGCGCTTATTTACTTTACTAAGTGGTCCCCCGCTCCCCCCGATGCGGTTTAATACAGATAGCCTATGCGTTTTGTTCACAACTATTATTATTATTCATGTATTAGGAATATTGCCCCCTCCCTCCTCCCGCGGCTCTTTTTCTCCTGTTGTTTGGTCGGCAAGCTTCTGATGTTGAAGCTTGCCAACCCCTGAGCTAGCTGGTCAGATCGCTTGTATGCTAGCTGACTATATATAATTATCACTAGTATAAAATGTAACTCATGGTATCCTAGCGAGACTTGCTATGCTGATATAGTTATCGAAACCATATCCACCCACTACTTAACTATTGATAGAGTAGTTAGAATATATTCAGTCCCATAACAGTTATCATCTGTATTATTTTGCAGCAGATTTCTTAAGGCCTCTAATTAATAATCTCTATTTACCTTACAGTTACAGTTAGAACATAACCAACCTATGATACATAGCCAGCTATCTCATGAGCGACTGACCGAATTACAGAAATCAGCCAAAAAAACAATCTGTTGCACTTTCAAACGCTCTGACCTGAGCAGACAAAGAGCAGCCTAGGGGCCCATGACCACCTTAATCCATGACTGCATGTAGTCATACTCATACATACTGTATATACATGTATATATGTAGGGAGGTGAGCCCATCTCTCCACATCAGCAGCAATTTTTGCCAAACAAGGGTCAAAATTAACGCTCACTAAATCCTTAATTTGTTGGGGAAAAGTGATTCCTAAATATTGAGTACCATTCACTGGCCATTGGAATGAGCCAACCTGAAGTAAGAACCTGGGGCAAAACAATGTCAGTGGGAGAGCCTCGGACTTTGGCCAATTAACCTTATATCCAGAAAGCTTTGAAAAAGAAATTATCGTCCCCAGTAATGCAGGAATTGAATTAGCCAGGTCAGTAACAAATAAAAGGATATCATCTGCATAAAGCATAAAAAGTTTTTGAACTGAGGTAGGCAGCAGGATGGGGCAGGGTAGGAACACGTGGACTCTGAAAACAAGCACATGGCAAACACAGACAGAAAAACAAACACAAACACAGCTAAAAAGCCGGCATACTGACATAAGAGAGATTATGGGACAACTTCTCAGTTTTCAGCAACAACACAGCAAATCGGCTTCCCGTATTCCACTTTCCCCTTCGTCATCATGATGGTGATGCCGGTGGTTACAAGCCAGTGAAAAGGGTTAAGAATGTGGTGAATGTGTGAATTTTAAAGTGAACCAGTTTCTGGTTTTGGTTAATTGCAGTATTTGCTTGATTTTATATGCATTTGGAAGAGTTTTGCAAGTAATAAAGGTTTAAAAATATTAGGTATGGCTAAGGTCCCCCTAATCCTATTTTTCCCATATAAAATTAATTTTTACAAAAGCCCTCTAAAGTTCTCTGATGTTCTTGGCACAGTCTGTGCTCCAGGTCTCCAGTGGTGTCCACCAGTGTGTGTCTCTGCAGTGCTGGCATGGTGTAGTGCTGTCTGGCGTGTGTCTCACAGTAGGAAGCTGCGCAGGTCTGACAGAACTTTATAGCTTTGAGCTTCCTTTCAGTGCACAAGTCACAGGCTACGCCCATAGGCCATGCCCCCCGTGAGAAAAAAGAGCATTAAGAACAGTACTGACCAGGTACAAGATTTGGATAGACGTCGATTACCAACACAATATTCTGTCCTACACATACATATATTTACAGCAACAGCCCTAATATAAACTGAATTAAGTGCTGTGAAAAACCACTTTCCCAACTGTACACATACATGAAAACTGCTGCACAAATCTTTCCCTGAAAATGACATTTTGTAAGATATTGGGCAGATTTAGGGGGTGAGGTGAGGTGATGAGCAGTGAATCTTCCAAGAAATACCTGTTGAAGTCTCTCCAAGAACAAGGTATAACATTGTGCAGGAAGTCTCCAAGAATTGTACAGGAGAATGTCAGTCTGTGAGCTGTGCTCTCTTATGATCAAACACACATGAGCAAGTCTACATCAGAATATGGTCTGGTCTAAACTTCATGGATGTCATGGACCTGAAACAACCGGTTCATGATGGAAACCCCACAAATATCACTGAGTTGAAGCAGATCTACATTGAAGAGTAGGCTAAAATTCCTCCATAGGTCTGTGAGAGACCTATCAATAACTACAGGATTTTAGTCTTTGCTGCTGAAGATGTAACCAGTTACTGAGTCAAAGGTAGTGATGCAGAGAAACTTTGGGTGTAACATATCTTTCAATATTATATAAAACAAATAATTATAAATATGTTGTGCTACATGCTTAAGTTCTCTTTTATCCAATCGTAGGTTTAAGCTGAAGTTTATGGGTTATGTTTATGGGTGGATTCACTAAGGTCCCAAATAAGGGGTGTTATTTTGCGTGTGCACCTAAAGTGTGTTTGCACATCTTATCATTTCACTCTTGTATTCAATGTAAATGTAAATGACTCCAGCTGCAAACAGCTGGGCAAAGAGGTGCAAATGCTATATGAGGGATTTTGCTGTATGAGGCATAGCTTGTTATCTCCACTCTAGGACATAACAAGCTATGCCTCGCCACAGGGAATGTTAATGGGATGGGACAGTCCGTTAAAAAGAAGAAAGTGCTGCTTAGTTTAGAATATAAGAGGTATGATATAGTTTTTCTGCAAGAGTGTCATTTATCCACTGAAGAAGCAAAAAACTTAGGAGCGGGGTGGGCCATGTGTTTTACAGCACCAGCACTAATCAGAGCAGGGGGATCATTACTTAAATAAATAAAATACTTCAATTTAAGTGTTTTAAAGAAATAAAAGATGAGGAAGGGAGAATGATTATAGTGTTGGCAGAGGTTCAGGCTGGCCACATATCTTAGCTAAAAAATATGCTCCAAACGGGGATTTACCAGCTTTTTTTGTGCAACTGAAATGTAAATTAAATGATATGGGAGATTATCCAGTTATGTGGGGTGGGGACATGAATGTGGTAATTGTGTTGTAAGTCGCTCTGGATAAGATCGTCTGCCAAATGCCTGTAATGTAATGTAATGTAATGGATATGATTCTAGATTATAGTAGCCTATTTAATTCCTGACCCCCAAGGTCAGTTAACACACTGAAAAGAATATGCACTGCTCTGGGTCTTGTGGTTAAGATACTGTCAAAGATTATTGCAAACCGTTTGGAGGGTGTTATTGCCTCCCTTGTGCGTCCTGACCAAGTTGCATTCATTCATAAAGGGTACTCTTCAGATAACATCAGATGACTTATTGTCATGTGTGCAGTGACATTTCATATCAGTTTTCCACTTTCTTGTTCGTCATCATGGGTACAAAACATTCAAAGAAATGATTGATTTTGTATGAATTTGTAGAGTGTAGTAAAGGTCTGAAGAATAACTTATTTGTATGAGTCATGAGTCAGAGACCCTCAGCTGATGAATTGGTGTACATTTATACAACCATGTATAAGTGAATTATGCAGATGGAGAACCCCTGGTTGCCGAGGGATTATGGTTATTGAATCGTTGTACTTACATTTGTGAATTGTGTGTCCACAAATTGCTGCTGCATGAAAACTAATAGCTTTGTCTGTTTATTTGTTTTTTCTCCCCAAAAAACCCACATTATCCAGCACACTGCAGGCATCACCCATAAAATGTATGAATGCCAACATCCAGCACAAGCTTCAGGACGAGGTGGGTATGCTTGATGTACAGAAGTTAACTTGAATGAATTACATATTTGAAATGCTTCCTCTCTTTTGGTAAAGATCATATATGAAATTACTCCTGCAGATGCCCCATCCTTTTTAACTAAAACATGCTATTAACAAGCCAGACTTGGACACATGTGATCACAGTCATGGTTGGGCTAAAGAACAATGCCATCAGGTGTTGTGACTGACTGCAATGCTCATTGATTGAGACATTATGGCTGATATGTAGATCATTTTATAGGTTATTTACACAAGATAAAAGACGAGCAAAAACATCTGGACTAGTGTTGGATCGATACCAAAAAATGTACTTCGGTATCAATACTAGCTTTGGTACCTTGGTATCGATACCAAATAAATGCCTCAGGCTGTGTTCACACGTAGCGTTTTTTTCCCCAACTGCAAACACTCATGGAATCCTATGGGAAGCAGCGGCTTTTTAAAAAATGCTGCTACTGCTGCTTTTTGGTAGAACAGAAGTGCTTTCGAAGTTAAAAAAAGCTTAACTTTTAAGAAAAGCACCAAGTGACATAAACCGCTTTTTTTTGTTGTTGAGACAACAGAGATTAAAGGCTGTGAGATTTGTATTGTTGGTGAAAATAAGTCGCAAATAACTATATGACATGTCAAGATAAAGAAGCTAGTTATATACAATGGAGTATAATCCATATATATTATATACTATCAGTTATTTACAAATGAATAATTAAAGATGCTGATCTTGGCTGATAGAAACTGGGTGTAAATAGTGAACTAGTGATAGTGTGAGGATGGCGAGCGGTCAACAAGAGGCCAACACAGAAAAATAGGGTGAATGGTGGTTTATTATAGTGATAAATAAAAAAAAACTGTACACAAAATAAAGTCCTAATGATTTTTTTTATTTACAAATAAACATTTGGGCAATCAGTTCCCAAACATTCCATTTGGCTTTCCAGGGTCCTGCCTCACCCACAGCCTTCTCTCCAATAAAGTGCAGGAGGGCCTTAAATACAGTTACCCCCTCCCGACAATACCATCCCAAAAATAAAATCAATTAACTTACAAAGGAACATTAATCCATCAATTCCTTACCTAATCAAACAACATAAGTATATACAAACAATACATTAAACAAATACATTTTTCCCCCATCACCAATACAATAACATAACACAAAACATTAAAACAATTCCCCCTACCTTACAAACCAACATGAACTACTCTACCCATAATCCTTAAAACCACCATGTTTTCCCCATGCGCTCCTTTGACACCCCGGTGAAACAGACCCAGACACACAAGTGAGTAAACCGGGATTTATGTATTACGGAAAGTTTGAGTGATGAATGATGACAGTGATATATGAACATAGCTAACTAACAAAACAGATAACGTGTGCACCCGCTAAATGTATATGTGTAGCTCGCTATTTGAAAACGGTAACATTTGAAAAGTACATTTTTCCCCCCAGACAACAAACGCCGATATTCAACTTGAACGAACAAAACAGCACTTTTAAACCAACAAATAAATGAACATGCATACGACAAGTTTGGTGTGTTTTCTTCTGTTTCTTTTTGCCCCCTAATATACGCGTCACTGTTTAAATTTTCCCATACCGTGGCCGACGCCGATATTTGGGGGCGAATAATATTGGGGGAGAATAAAATATAAATCAGTTCTCCGTCACAGATAGCATAATAGCAATGGCTACCAATTACAAGAAGGAAAACTTAAATAAGAACAGAACACTTTTTAGCTGCATACACACATCAATAGACACAATAATGGGACTGTAACAGCTATTTAGCTGGAGCAATGAGCTTTTCTGTTTTCTCTCTTTGCACTGATACTCTGCTGAGGAATCCAACTGGCCTCTGATTGGCTGGCTGCAGCGAGGACTACCTGAGCATCCATTAGAACACCTAAAATGACATTACACAAAGGCACAATGTTTTTCAATGAATGCAATATAAATTCAGGTACTGAAATTAGCAAAATACTGATATTGTACCATTTAGAAATGTTGGTATTGTGGTAATTTTAAAGTACTGGTATACCGAACAACCCTGCTCTGGACACATCAGGTTCCTGGAATCATCGGGTGTTTTGGGTCTTTCAGCATCATGCACCCTCCTCCAGGGGACCCAGCTAAGGCTGAGCAGATCTCAGCTTTTGTCCGACAGGTTAGCTACTTTGCCCCCCATGGTTCACCTCTTTTGAGCCATAGCCATCGAGAGGCTCTCTCTGCTGCATCAGTGGTTTCGGGGTGGTCTCTCCTCTTCCTCCCTTTGATGCCCAATGCGCTAAATGTTCTGGCCAAAGATTGGCTGCTAAGCCCCTGCAGCCAACTTTGATTGGGTAGCGCCTTGCCCTCCAGCCACCTTGTCTGCGTTCACTAACCAGTCCCGCAAAAGATAACCTCTGTGGTGCCACATACATAGTAAGAAGGCATTACTGTAATACATAAATCCTCTACTGACCTTCTACTTCACCTGCATTTTTGTTGTGATCTGTAGAAGAATTCATCAGCCCAGTATTCTACTAAAAGAGACCGTAGAGCAGGCCTATTCAACTGGCGGCCCGTGGGCCAAATGTGGCCTGCAGCCGCCCTCTTTTTCTGGCCTAGATTGAATGTTAAAAATTAGAATTCATATTCCCACTGCAAAATGTCACAGTTGACATTAAAAAAGCGAAGTCTTCACTGAGAACCACCAGTTTAAAAGTGAGTGAACTGTTGGAGGGACAATTTTTGAGAAGATCATTTCCTTTTTCAACAACAATGGACTAGATTTGTGACGAGTCAATATGCTTTTCACAAATCTAGTCCATGTCCTCAGAAATGTGGACATATCATGTTCACGTGGGTATGTTTGAAAAAGGAAACAGTAATGTTTGTGCATTAATATAAATTCACCAGTTACTGCTTACTGTTCTAGTACTTATACTTGAGTGTTGGTAATTCCTTTTCATCTTTTTGAACATTTGATTACCAAAGAATCTGTTGGAAGGTCTTTTAATGTAAATGGTTGTGAGCACAATGATGTCACCCAGAAATGTGAAAAGACTTCCGTGGTAGGATACATTGATGTATCCTTCATTTGGGGTAAACGAGGAACATTGGAGGGAGGGAGGGATGACAGATAGATCAGTTTCCTCGGGACGGAGGAGACGATGTGGTAGAAGAGGGATGGGTTCCAATACTCAAAAGTTGTATCCTTCTCTCCTCCACTATGAATTAACAACAAAAAATGTTGGGACTGGGTAGCTGACTGTAAGGTGACAAGAACAGTAGGATAAACCCATGTAATAGCTATTTATTTTTCAAAGGTAGAGGTTTAAACTGCTGAATTAGGCTTTTGGTGACCAACTGTGGTGCTACGTGAACAAACTTAGCCTTATTTGCACATGCACTACTCTTCAAAAAGTACTGGAACAAATGTAGTTCAGTGCAAAAATGTTTTTATTGCAAAATGTAAAACCTTGTAGGTCAAGCTTTAGCCTGAATAGCTGTGTTAATGAGGTATGAAACATTCTGAACTCAAACAGAGCTGTACTACAAAGCAGGATTAGTGTCTTAGCAAGCTAACTAAGGGTTTAGTTCAGGGTTACCCGTATCACGAAAGTGGTTCACTTTATACCTGGGTAAATTGCTATAGTAACATACGCTACATGGCTAACCTGCTTCGTGGCAGGTTAAGTTGAAGCTGGAACCCCGACCATATGTAAATGCAGCATGTTGACCAATCAGACCTCTAGGATGGCATCACAGCTCCTGGAAAACCACGTACATCTCGAAAATCTTGTGCAGCCACTTGTGTTGATTCCCCTGGGAGCAAAACACATTTACCTACAATTTGTGTTCTTTTAAAATTTTTGACAATATTGTACTAGGATCAGCTACCAGAGAAGTTAGATGCACGGCACATTTATTGATTTCCCAATAGTCGATTACCAATCTCCAAGTACCATCTCCGCGATGGGCCAGTAAAAATGAGAGCCATTTTTACTTCTGTCATAAATGTATCAACTTCAACTCTCATTGCATCAAGAGTAGGAAAAGGCCACACTGCCCATGCCCCACCTTTCCAACTGTCTGGCAGACAAATAGTCTAATTCGCCCAAAAAGTCTGTAGACACTTCACTTTGCACACTGTGAAAACATCATATGCATGCAATTGGGAAACTAATTCCCACTCGGTGAGTTTCTGCCAAAAATGGTCATTTGGAGAATCTCGCTTTAGCACTGGTATGACAGATTTCTCATGTCGGTTGTGCTCATAGGTTTATACTACATTTGTGTGTTGCTGAGTTGCTCCTGCAAGAGCAGGGGTGCTCCTTCCCCGTCAGCATCATCCTGTGGACCCCTGAGCTCTGCTACCTGTGGTCCTGTGCACACCTGAATTTGAATGGGTGCCATTTGTTTGGTTGCACACGACACAACCAAGGCACATAAGGCAGAGGGTCAGAAACCCTGCCTTGATGTTGTCCTTCTGAACTTTTCACTTGCTTTTTCAGCCCTTCTATTTCTTCCTTCTGACATCTACATTGCAACAACGAGCCATTATTTTACAACATTCAAACCCACCAAACCCTTTGCCATCTTAATTCTGACTTTATCTCTTACTTCTTGACATGTTCATCATACCATTTGACCTATTTTGTGCCAGAAATCAAAACTCCACTGCTACCACCATAAGTTACAACACAGACACAGAGACTCAGGACAACTTTTGGATTTCCAATCCCACGTTTATTAACATCTAAATGGGAAGAGTATGCTCATTACACGACATCAAAAATACATATTTTATCTACCAAATTATAAAGGAACAATGACCCCCCAACTTCTACTCCCAGCTGATTCCCTTCAAACAGCTCCCATAAGTTTTGTCCTAGCACTGCAATTAGCATGCCATGCCCTGATCTGTCTCCTGCTTAATCCTTTTTTTAAAGAAATATGTCAGGCCTATGTTCTCTGTACTTGAAGGAGTTCAGACATGGGCTATTAGGCACATGGTATCGTAATGCACAGGCGGTAATGTAAATATAAGGTTATATTCAGTTCATATCCATCACCTCTGTGCATCATAATTGTTATGAGGGTGCTTTGGAGTAGCATTCTGCCTAGCTAATGTTCCACTGGATTCAACAGGAAAGGCAGAGGGAACACTGTTTTAAAGTATATATCTGCCATGATCACTGTCGCAGCAGTGTAATGGTTATAGGCTAATTTGTTCTCATAGGTTCATCCAATAATTTAGTCAATCATGTAGCCCACACTGTGCCAGAGCTAAAAGATGTTAATCTCAAAAACAGTACAGAGATTCATTCAAATCCAAAGGCTGATCAGTTGCTTTACATTTTCTCTGTCTTTTATATGATCAAGTGAAGAAATGGTTTTGTTCTCTCTTCACTGCAGAGCCATCTGCTCCAGAGAGGCTGAGGGTGGAGGAGGTGAGGAGCAGATCAGTGAGGCTGTGCTGGGACACTCCCACTAAGATGGAGGGAGTCTCTTACACCTTCAGCATCACCTACACCTGTGATGGAGAGGAACCCAAAGAACAGACCACTGGATCCAACAGCAGTTCAGCAGACCTGTGTGATCTGAAGCCAGGGGTGGAGTACAGCTTCAGCATCTGCACAGTGCTTCATAACGGCAGCAGGAGCAGGGCCTGTTCAGCACAGGCACACACACGTAAGTATGGATATGGGGTACAGAGTGAGGCCGCTTCCACAACCTGTAGGGAAACAAAAGTTTTTCTCAGTTTATTTGTTTGTTTGTCAGAATTCAGGCAGAATTCAAGAGTTGTAATTTTAGAAACAAAATTTCACAACTTAACCATACCTTAATACTGTTTCATTGTCTTTTTTCACACTTAATACTATTTAATTTTGATTGATTCTATGCTTGACAGTGAGTAAGGAAAAGTGATAAGCTGTTATTTCTAAATATTTCTAACAATACATAATTGGCATTAATATATAATCACACTGGGGTCCCCCAGAGCCCTCCCCACCAGGGAACCTGAACAGCTCCTCTGTGTGTGAGACATCAGTCTGTCTGTCCTGGGACAGACCCACAGACATGGAGGGAGTCCCCCACACATTCAGGGTGACCTGGGGGAACTCCAGAGACCAGAGAGAGTCCATCACTACAGATGAGAACTCCACAGTCCTGTCCCACCTGAGACCTGGGACTGAGTACAGCATCTCAGTCTGTACTGTACTGCAGAGAACCGGTCTGGAGAGTGAGCCTGTCCCCATCACTGTCTGCACAGGTGAGTAAAACCCCTCCTGAGTGTCTGATGTATGTTTAACTTCCTCTGGAAGTCAGGAGTATCAAAACTAAAATGTTTAGTTACACAGTGTAGTTATATATGGTTATGTACAGTATGGGATTTGAAATACACAACCTCAGGGCTTCCAGGCAAACATTTTACCCTATGAGCCACTCAGAAGCTCGTGTAGCTGTATGTGGTTATGTATAGTATAATTACTTGAGGTTATGTACAGTGTAGATATGGGTCTACGTACAGTATAATTATTTGAGGTTATGTACAGTGTAGTTATACGGGTCTATGTACAGTATAATTTTTTGAGGTTATGTACATTGTAGTTTAATTATCAGGTGAAGCTGCTGTCTTGTGACTCATCTTCATCTTCTCTCTTCACTGCAGAGCCATCTGCTCCAGAGAGGCTGAGGGTGGAGCAGGTGAGGAGCAGATCAGTGAGGCTGTGCTGGGATACTCCCACTAAGATGGAGGGAGTCTCTTACACCTACAGAATCACCTACACCTGTGATGGAGAGGAACCCAAAGAACAGACCACTGGATCCAACAGAAGTACAGCAGACCTGTGTGATCTGAAGCCAGGGGTGGAGTACAGCTTCAGCATCTGCACAGTGCTTCATAACGGCAGCAGGAGCAGGGCCTGTTCAGCACAGGCACACACACGTAAGTATGGATATGGGGTACAGAGTTAGGCCGCTTCCACAACCTGTAGGGAAACAAAAGTTTTTCTCAGTTTATTTGTTTGTTTGTCAGAATTCAGGCAGAATTCAAGAGTTGTAATTTTAGAAACAAAATTTCACAACTTAACCATACCTTAATACTGTTTCATTGTCTTTTTTCACACTTAATACTATTTAATTTTGATTGATTCTATGCTTGACAGTGAGTAAGGAAAAGTGATAAGCTGTTATTTCTAAATATTTCTAACAATACATAATTGGCATTAATATATAATCACACTGGGGTCCCCCAGAGCCCTCCCCACCAGGGAACCTGAACATCTCCTCTGTGTGTGAGACATCAGTCTGTCTGTCCTGGGACAGACCCACAGACATGGAGGAAGTCCCCCACACATTCAGGGTGACCTGGTGGAACTCCAGAGCGCAGAGAGAGTCCATCACTACAGATGAGAACTCCACAGTCCTGTCCCACCTGAGACGTGGGACCAAGTACAGCATTTCAGTCTGTACTGTTCTGCAGAGCACCAGTCTGGAGAGTGAGCCTGTGCACACCACCGTCTACACAGGTGAGTAAAACCCCACCTGAGTGTCTGCAAAATGAGAGATAAAATGAGAGATAGCATGGCCTGTTCAGCAATTAAGTAAAAATAATTGGCTAAATACTGAAGCATTTATGGGTTTCAACTGTTCTGCTGTTTTTTTTTTTTATTTACTTTGCATAAGTCTTTTCCAAAGGTGCCATTTCAATGATGGACCCAGCCAGACATTTATTTGGACTGAAAAATAGGAAATATTGAAAAATTGGGAAAAATGTAAAAGCAACAATCTAAATAAATTCTGTATCCAATTTCAGATTCATGTCTGAAGCAACTGGTGTCTGGTTTGGGACTGGAGAATTACCTCCTGGAGAAACTAACCCTGATGGTTGTACTAGAGATCAGGAACATAGAAAATGAATCTACTAACTCTTTAAGGTCATTGCCCTGGTGTTTCCTGAGGAGGCTGGTGATGATGAACACAACAGCGAGGGATCTAAGTTGTCCTGCCAATCAAGAGCCTGCATCTCAGGATGCGGACAGGTCTCTTGACGATGACTCAACTGATGAGGGTGAGGAGGTGAACCCCCTGGACCTCATAACAGCTCTGTTCCTGTGCTCAGATGGCTTCCTGCAGCAGGAGATGGCTTTAAAAATGTCCATGTGCCAGTTCTCTGTTCCTCTCCTGCTACCCAACTGTGACACACAGGAGCTCACTTTGATGCTGTGGGCCCTGAGGGACATTGTGAAGAAGTTCAGGCCACATTCCTTACAGGAGTCTAAAGGGTTTGTGGAGCAGAGCATTGTGCTCACTGAACTCCCCTTGATCTCTTTTGTCAGGCTGGGAAAAAGCAGCTTGTCCAAGTCTCACATTCTGAACCAGATTCTCAGCAATCCCCAAGAGTACCACGACACCTTTATTCACTGGAACATGACAGGTGGCAACGTCCCAAGGAGGATCTCTGAAGGGCTGGTGGAGATCAGCTGGTATCTGCCCTGTGGGAAGGGAAACATGGACATCTTCCCTGAGTCTGTGGCTGTAGCTAATCTCCGTGGAGACATCAATGCTTTTGACACCCAGTTCTCTTTCCTCTGTAAGATCTCTGCTGCTGTGTTTGTGTTCTGTGATGATTTCCAGGAAAGCTGTGAGGTGCTGAACCCCAAAAACATCAAGGCTCAACTGTTCCTGGTTTGCAGCTCCCAGAACAGGAGCTTCAACAGAGAGGCCTGTTCTGGGACAAGGCTGCAGATCCCAAACAATCACATCATCCTGAAGACCCAGAAGGTCAATGATGCTGAATTTATCAAGAAGCTGCGTGCAACAGTTAATGATGTCATCAAGAAAAATCAGCTTAAAGTGAGTGTGAATCAGATGTCTGCCATTGCACATGAATTAGGAATCCCTGTGGATGAGGACTATGTACACTGTCACAATGCCAAGGTGAAGGCAGATGAAGTCAAAGCTGGTTTTTCTGACATACTGGAGTACAAGCAGACCCAGCTACCACTACAGGGGGAAATCTGTAAAGAGCTGGCCAAACTGGAGAGAGAGGAGTCCAGGCTGAAAAATGTGGGGGACAAAAATATTGAAGAGTACAAGAGTGAACTCAGTCAGGAGACACAGACACTCAGGGAGCAACAGAAGGCTCATGGCATGTCAGCTGCTCTTTCCCTTTTCATATCTGCATTATCAGGTCCCAGAGAGGTGCAATCTTATTTCCTGAAATGGATGAAGTTCAACCTGGACCACCTGTCTCTGAGACACCTGTCAGACCTCCGGGAGAGATACAAAAAGCTCTGTCTGAATCCCCCTCAGAATAAAGAGCTCATTGCTGAACTCGACAGACAGATCGCCAGCAGCTCTTTAGGGGTTGAACACTTCCTGAGGGAAATGGGGCAGCTCTATGAGTCGGCCTGCTCACTGCCTGAAAACGATCCCTACAGGCAGCAGATGCAGAACCTGCCCAAATACTGCGCTCAGTTACTGCTGGATGGATTTCCTGTGGAGCTGATTGATGGTGATGCTTCTAACATCCCACTGCAGTGGGTGAAAGACGTGCTGACTGAGCTCCACTCTCTGACACAGTCTAAGAACAGGATCCGTGTGATCACTGTGCTGGGAGTCCAGAGCACTGGGAAATCCACTCTGCTCAATGCCATGTTTGGGGTGCAGTTTGCTGTCAGCAGCGGTAAATGCACAAGAGGAGCTTTCATGATTCTCATCAGAGTCCAGGAGGATTTTACACAGCAGCTGGGCTGTGACTTTATCATGGTCATTGACACAGAAGGGTTGATGTCACCAGAACTTGCCCAGCTGACTGACAGTTATGAGCATGATAATGAACTGGCCACTCTTGTGGTGGGACTGAGTGACATCACAGTCATCAACATCGCCATGGAGAACTCCACAGAGATGAAGGACATCCTGCAGATTGTGGTGCATGCCTTTCTGCGCATGAAGGAGGTGGGGAAAAAACCCTGCTGCATGTTTGTGCACCAGAATGTGGCTGATGTTTCTGCCCATGATATGAACTTGAGAGACAGGAAGAAACTCCTGGAGCAGCTGAATGAGATGACCAAAGCAGCTGCCAGGATGGAGAAGACGGATGAGAACACAAAGTTCACAGATGTGATGGATCATGACCCAGAGAAGAACACCTGGTACATCCCTGGCCTTTGGCATGGCACCCCTCCCATGGCACCAGTGAATGCAGGTTACAGTGAGACTGTGAGTGAGTTCAGGAGCAGCATTATTGAAGCATTAAAACAGCTCAAGGAGATAAGATCAGCACACACAGTCCCAGAGTTCCTAGAATGGACCAGCAGCTTGTGGAAGGCAGTGAAGTATGAGAACTTCATCTTCAGCTTCCAGAACAGTCTTGTAGCTGACGCTTATACCAAGTTGTGTTCAGAGTTTAACTGCTGGGAATGGGACTTCCGCAAACACATGTATACATGGCTGATGCAGGCTGAAACTAGCGTGTCAAACTTTGGTAACGTAACTCTGATGGATCAATCAATTTACAGCCTAGAGGATCTACTGATTGATTTGAAAAATGGGGCTACAGTTGAGCTGGACAAAGGGCTGGAGCAGATCACACAGAAGGTAACTGAGTATTTTAAGAGGAAGGAGGACCATGTGTATCTTGTGGAGAAGTACAGGGAGGATTTCATGAACAGTGCAAGGACCTTGAAAAGAGAGACTCAGAACTCAGTGATAATGAAACTTGACACAGCAGTGGAGATTAAAAAGGGGAAGGCAAAGGTGGAGAACATCAGGAAAACCCACAAAACCACCATTGAACAGCAGGTGCTGAAATTACTGGATTCCTGCAGGAGAGCCAAGACTCAGATGTCAGAACAGCAACTGGAGCTGGAGTTTGAGAAGATGTGGGAGGAGACTATGAAGAAGCTGCCCTCCACAGTCCTGCCAAGACAAAATGTGGATCAACAGATTTACAGCCTGTTACGAACCAAGCTGGACACAAAAGGAGGCCCAGTTCATGAAATGCTGAATAATGTCAGTAATTTGAAAGAATTTGGGAAAGAGCCCTTTGATATCACTAAAAGAAAAAATCTGTTCAAGAGGTTTTTAAATTATGTCTTTAAGCATGGTCAGGTGAAGAAAGCACAAGAAATTTGTGACAGAATCATTGATAGCAGTAAGGAATTAATTTTAGAGAAGCAGAGAACAGAAGCAGACTTCCACAAAACCTACATCCTAGATTTACTAGAAATGATTGATAAGCACCTGGAGAAACATAGAGATCTGGGTATCAGTGATGAACTTGAAGCCTCCCTGAAGATCCACATCTGTGGAAATGCAGCAAGGGAATTCCAGAAAATTCATGATACCTTTATCAAGGTTAATGATCCCAAACAGTGCCTGGAGAATTTAAAGCACCAGTTCCACGATGACTTCATGGACCTTTTCCATGAAAGAGACCAGTGTCAGAGGAAGGCAAAGGAGTTCACCACATGTTGTCTGAAACCTGCAGTCAAGAAATGTGTCACTAAATGTTTGGGACCTGGTATTGTGGATGAAATGCTGATAGGAAATGAAGCCATGGAGTTTAGCAATCGATCCTTTTTCCAGTTCTCCATACTGAAATGGCTTATTTCAGAAGAAAGTTTTTTCTTTTTTCATTCTTACATCACAGACTATGAGTACTTTGTTAAGGACTGGATTTTGGGGAAGATAGAGGAGCATTTTTCTAGTGGAAACAGCAGAAATATTGCACGCATGGAGGAAAACCATGTGAAGCTGATCACCAGGAAGATAAAGGACACCGTAATGAATGTGCAAGAGAAAGAACCAGAAAAGAGCAAAGAGGAAATGAGTATCCAAACATTCATCCAGGAAATCTGCACTAACCTGAGTGAGGTACTGGTCATTCCTAAAGATGCTCTGGATGCAGTTATGGTCCTAAACCAGGCCATGACAGAACAGTTTTCTGTTTGTCTGTTGTCCTACATAGATGAAATGGAACAGTCCCTGATTGCAGAGTTCCAGAGTGATGATGATGATGTGGGAACCAGGCTGAACACACTGCCCTTCAAACCCCAGGATGAGCTCTTCAGGAGGCTGTTTGGCTGTGGGAAGCAGTGCCCATTCTGCAGAGCCCCCTGTGAGGCTGGAGGGGAGAGTCACACAGAGCACTTCACATCTATGCACCGTCCTGAAGGGCTTGGGAGCTACAGATGGAGAACATCTGAAAAGCTTGTCCCAGACATATGTTCTTCTCTTGTAGCAAGTAAATGTACATTCTGCTCTCATGAAACAAACTGGAAGTTTCAGCCATATAAGGACTATCGTAAATTTTACCCTGACTGGCGCATTCAGCCTGATGCCAGCGTCCAGGCCTCAGTCTACTGGAAGTTTGTCTTTGCCAAGTTCAACACACAGTTTGCAAAGATGTATGAAGCAAAGCCTGTTGACCTGCCATCATGCTGGGAAAAAATAAACAAAGAACAGGCACTGCAAAGCCTGAAGGAGACTTTCAGAATGAAAACACAGGAGTAAAACGTCTTTCAGACCAAACATGCTAACACGCCCTTGCACTCCTTGACCCATTGTTATCAATGACTCCAGCTGGAACAATGACTGCTAGATCTATCAACCAGTGCAGCACATCGCATTTGAACTTCTGTTAGCTGTACCTTTCAGCTAATCTTACGTTGCTAAACTTAACTTTTTCTGTAGGCTTCAAAGCAGATATTTCTTATTTCCTGGATTAAGTATTTCTGAAACATAACTGCAGCAATGTACCTTGTTAATGCTAGCTAGCTGGATAACCAGCTAATAATGTATGCTATATAATAATGCTACATTTACAAAGTAAAATGAACCTACGTTGTTGTTATTAGCTGCCTGTACACCACATATGTCAATATCAAGGCTTGCAGGCCAGACTCGGCCCTCTAAGACTTTTAATCAGGCCTGCAAATAACTTGTGACAATCAATTTAATGTGGCCTGTGAGCTGGTGTTTAAATTTACATCTGTGACAATACAACATTGAAACACAGGAGGTGCTGCCACGCTCCACTCTCATGCTTTTATCAGAGAATTAAGACCAAATAGGCTACCTAGGCTACAGGACAAACAAAATAAACAATGAATGACAATGAATATCAAGACAATTTCAAGAAAGATGGGAAACAGAACATTTATTTTGTGAATTCAAACACAAGCCAATGTGTCTCGTATGTCAAGAGTCACTGGCAGTTTTCAAAGAGTATAACCTTCAGAGGCATTTCGAAACAAAGCATGAGTATTATGGAAAAATGGACATGGAACAGCGGCTGCAAAAAGTCAAAGAATTAAATCACAACCTTCAAAGACAGCAAAACGTTTACTTGCATCAAAAGTCAGTGTGGGGGAGCTGTGAAACAAGCTTTATAAAAGTGGAAGAAATAGCAAGAGCATGCAAGCCGTCCACAGAGGGAGGGTTTTCAAAATTGCATTGAAAAGGTATGTGAAATTGTATGCCCTGACAAGAAGCAGGTATTTGCAAATATCAGCCTCTCCCTAAATACCGAGGCAAGTCAGATGGATGAGCTGGCTTCTGACTTATAGATCCAGCTAAAAACTAAAGCCAAGGAATTTGTTTCATGTTTGTTGGCTACAGATAAGAGAACAGATGGGGTGGCCACTGCCCTGCTTTCCATATTCAATCGAGAGGTGGATGCTCAGTTTTCTGTCATTGAGGAACTTTTGGATTTAAAAGCGATTCACGGGACAACCACTGGATAGGACATTTTCACACAAGTGGAGTGGTGTATCAACGAAATGGAATTTCAGTGGAATAAACTTGTTGGGCTGACAACGGATGGTGCACCTGTGATGTGTGGGGAGGTCTGTGGTTTGGTCAGTTTTGTTTGAGAGAAAATGGGGAATAAGGGAGACAACTTGACTGCCTACCACTGCATCATCCACCAGGAAACCCTCTGTGGTAAGGTGTTGAGCATGGGACATGTAATGACAGCTGAAACCAAAATGGTGAACTTTATTAGTTTATGGGGCTTGAATTACAAGTAATTCAGGGCACTTTTAGAGGAGGAATACTCCATATGGGATGTGCCATACCACACAGAGGTGTGCCGGTTGAGTCGGGGGAAAGTGTTGCAAAGATTTTATGATACCTGCATTGAGATTGCTCGTTTCATGGAAAGCAAACAAAAGGTCATCCCTGAGCTTGAGGACGAAAAGTGGCTGAGTGACTTGGCATTCATGTGTGACGTAACGGAGCACCTCAATGCCCTGAATGTAAAACTCCAGGGTCGAAAGCAGCTGATCATTGAAAGGCGAGACTCAGTAAAGGCGTTTCAAATGAACTGCGTTTATAGGAGGGCCAGGTGCACCAAGGCAACTTGTCTCACTTTCCTACTTGTCAGTCAGTCAGTGACACAGTCACCATCCCATTCCCAGCCAAAGTGTATGCTGACAAACTAAACACACTCAAAGCAGAATTCGGCAGGAGATTTGCTGATTTTGAACCAATTGGAAATTCAGCCTTGATCTGTTCACAAATCCATTTACAACTGATGTTGACACTGCCCCTGAGCACTTGCAGTTGGAACTCAATGTAACAGTGCTCTGAAGACCCAGTACCAGTCAGTTGAGGCTGCTGAGTTTGCACCTCTACCCCCTGAATCAATGCTGCAGCTTCGCCTTCACGCTGCACACATCATGTCTATGTTCAGAAGCACTTACACCTGCAAACAGATGTTTTTCATTAGGATACTGAACAAGACACTTTGCAGTTTTCATTTTATACAAAAAAATTGTTCTGCATTTTATAAATACTATTTTACTTAATTAATCATTGCTGGTAAAAAAGACCTGATTTGTTATTTTATTACATACAAAAGTAGGCCACTGTGATGCAAATGTTAATTGTGCAGTTATCATTTTCTTCAAAAAAAGTTGTTCAGCATTTACTTCAATTTTGCTTTATTAATCAGTTTTGCTGGTAAGAATTACTCACAAACATGGAAAAACCATAATATTTGAACTATGCTTGCATGAAATATTTTTTATATGTAATACAGTTACTAGCCTACTTATATTTCTTCAATAAAAAAAATAATCATTGTAATAAATGTCTGGCCCCTGATTTTGTTCACAACCCTCAGCATGGCCCTCAGTAAGTTTGAATTTGATACCGATGCTCTACACAGTCTTAAAAATACCCAAGGCTAATGTTTTTGTAAACACAATTAAGCAAACTTATTGCTTGATATAATGACTTGAGGTCTGCAGTGTGAATTCTGAAAATGAGATCAATTTAATAAAATGTGAATGATGCCCAATGGTGAAACATGAAAAGAATATTGTGACAGATTGGTGTTGGCTGTGCTTCTGCTGTGTAGGGTGAGATGCACGTGGGGGCGCTAGCGAACACACTGTCACATTCAGTTTGGTTAAGAGGCATTTTTACAGTTAAAAAGGGTTAGGTTACCGTGACGTTAGGCTACGTGTTCAGAGTAGCACTTGCATAAAGGGTTTTGCTGCCCTGTGTACAGAACCAGTTTTATTCAGGATCTGCATAAGTATGGTAAATGTTATTCCTGATTTGTGGGTGATAAAACAACCTTGTGTGCAGTTTAGAGCGGACGTGTTTGAGAACCGCAGGAAGTGACATAAGGGGGGTATAAAAAGACCCTGGCCCGCGAAAACCGGGGTTCGTTAATTCTGAAGAAGTTGAGCGACAACAATAAAAAAAAGAATACTGTGTTCAACGGCATTTTTGTGTCTGTGTCTGTCTCTGCCTACTAACGAGGATCTCACATCAACAAGTCAGCGAACTTGTTACAAATTGGTGGCAGCGGTGGGATCTGCACGTTAGTATTCGGCAGTACAGACTTAGCCAGTTAGCTTAGTAAGGTATGATGGACGAGGACGAGGAATTTGCAGCTGCAGCGCCGACCGGGCCGTCACAATCTCGGGGAGAGAGACGGATAGACCGTCCCGTGTTCCTGCCCGAGTCATTCGCTGGAAACAGTGGAGAATGGACGGCGTGGACCGAGCAGTTCGAGTTGGCAGCAGAGATAAATGCATGGAACCAAAGAGACCGTTTACATTTTCTTATCTTGCTTATGAAAGGACACGCAAAGGGACGTTTGTAGTAGTTTACCGCCAGAGAAAAAGGGGGACTATCTTAGTTTGAAAAACGCCTTGCAGCAGCAGTTTGAGCCGGCAGTGCACGGCGACTGGAGCCGTGCAGCTTTCCTTGATAGAAAACGGTTACCAGGCGAGGGCGTCCGAGACTTTGGGAATGACTTGCGCAGATTAGTTTGCAAGGCCTACCCAGACTACAGCGCAGATACCCAGGACTCACTTGCCCGGGATCATTTCATCACTCATATAGGGAATGGCGACGTCCGTGTACAATTGCGCTGCAACAAACCCAATACATTGGAAGACGCGATTAATTTGGCAATGGAGTTAGAACAGATTAGGCAGCTAGAAAACAAGGTGGTTTGTCAGCAAAAAGCGACCATTTGTGGTACGAGGGAAGGCTCACAGCCCGCGCTACAGGACACCGTCACTGTTTCGAAAGAAATGATTCAGACATTGTGCGACAGCGTCACCCAACTTAGAAACGAGGTACAGCAGCTTTCGGTGCGACAGAATGCTCCTATCGACGCAAGGGCAGTGGAGGGGCGACGCCGCAGCTGGACACCGAGGGGAGAAGCATTCCGTCAGGGAGGTCCCACCAACCCTTCCACCCCGCAGTCGACATTCACTGGCGCCAGGGCTTGCTGGAATTGCGGCTGCCGGAAGCATCTGAGGCGCGATTGCCCGTACTCCACATCGGACACAACAGCGCCTGAAAACGCCACTCGCGAATCGGCGAATACGACACCGGAGCCGCAGATCAGGCATTCTGTGGGCCTGATTGGGAGCGGGGTCTACATAGCCTGCAAAATTGACAACCGTGAGTGCGAGGTTTTGCTGGACTCTGGTGCTCAAGTGTCCATGGTACACGAGAGCATTTGGAGGGAAGTTACTCGAGGTAAGCAGGACACTTTGGTGCCTTACCACGGTACACTGAGAGTCGCTAATGGACAATGTCTTAACATCCTAGGACTTTGGTCGGTTATCCTGGACATTGATGGGCTCCATCTTAATTGGGACTTTGCAGTAGCCAGCGACTCTGACCATGGTGCATTGATTGGGACTGATTTTCTAGCCAAGTATGGTGCTGTGTTGGACCTGAAAAGGAAAATATGCACTGTAATTGGTAAAGAGATTCCTGTAATTTTTCGTGGGGGTACTGAGGGAGTGTACAAAGTTGTTGTGATGGATGAAACTGTAATTCCTGCTAGGATTGAAACTGTTATCACAGGTAAAGTTGAAGGTACGCTTAACTGCGAAGTAATCGAAGGATTATTAGAGCCGTGCGGCACCATTACAGAAAAAAACCAATGTGCTGGTAGCTTGTAGTGTGGGCAGGTCAGTTCATGGGAGGTTACCCATACGGGTTGCTAACTTAACTCCCGAGTCTCAGATTTTACGGAAAGGCACTACCCTGGGAGGTTTTTCTGTGTTGGGGAATGATATCGGGGGAGCTGTTGTTGCTACGATGACTGACGGTAGCACTAGAAATGCAGAAGTGAAAGGCGGAGATTGTCGCGAAAAACATAAATGGGATTTGGACGAGTTGATGCGGGCACTGAAAACCGAGAGTAGAAACCTAAACGAGGCACAGCTAAGAGCAGTGAAAGAGATGCTTAGCGAATATGACAGCGTTTTTAGCACAGGTGATTTTGATTTGGGCTGTACCGATCTAATTCAACATAGGATTGACACTGGTGATACTAAGCCCATCAAACAGGGATTGCGACGCGTGCCAGTACATCAACAAGAAGGCTTTGACACGCATCTACAGGCTATGTTAGATAGAGGAATTGTGCAGCCGTCGGCTAGTCCATGGGGTTCCCCCGTGGTTTTAGTTAAAAAGAAAGACGGTTCGCTGCGCTTTTGTGTAGATTACCGAAAACTTAATGAACATACTGTGAAAGATGCATACCCATTACCGCGTATTGACGAAACGCTGGATGCGCTGGCTAATGCCAAGTGGTTTTCCACGCTGGACTTAGCCAGTGGATATTGGCAAGTCCAAATGCACCCCGACGATCGCTGTAAAACGGCATTTGTAACCAAGAGAGGCTATTCGAATTTAATGTTTTAAGTTTCGGCTTGTGCAACGCACCTAGTTCGTTTCAGAGACTAATGGATCTCGTTTTAGCAGACTTGCAGTGGACAACGTGTCTTGTGTACCTGGACGATATAATAGTCTTTGGAAGGACATTTCAAGAGCACGTTAATCGGCTGGAGGAGGTGTTTAGCAGACTGAAGCAAGCGGGCCTTAAAGTTAAACCGTCAAAATGCGACTTGTTTCGGTCGCAGGTTCACTATTTGGGCCACGTGATTTCACATGAGGGGGTGTCCACTGACCCAACCAAGATAGACACCATCAGAACGTGGCCCAGGCCCACTACGGTGACAGGCATTAGAAGTTTCTTAGGACTAGCCTCCTATTACAGAAGGTTTATACCTGAGTTTGCTTCGGTTACTGAGCCGCTGTACAGACTAACAGATAAGGGTGCTAAGTTTGAGTGGTCTGACAACTGCGAAATGGCTTTCAATGACTTAAAATCCAGGTTGGCATCAACGCTGTGCTGGCTTATCCTGACCCAAACAAAGCATTCATTCTTGATACAGATGCATGCGATACTGGCATAGGAGCTGTTCTCTCTCAAATGCATGAGACAGGGAAAGAGTTGTGGCTTATGCTAGCCGGGCACTCTCTAAACAAGAGAAAAGGTACTCTACAACCAGAAAGGAATTACTTGCGGTAGTAGTATTTCTGAAACACTTCAGACATTACCTCTTAGGGAGGAAGTTTTTGCTAAGAACTGACCACAGTTCTCTTCGTTGGTTGAAGAATTTTAAGCAACCTGAGGGCCAATTAGCCAGATGGCTAGAGCAGTTGGGGCAATATGAATTTGACATTGTACACAGGCCAGGGAAGCTGCATAAGAATGCAGATGCTGTGTCAAGGCGCTATATGCTCGGGGAGGGTATGGATGAAAACATTGAGCCAGATTCCCCTGATGCTAACTCAGAGCCTACTGTAGCCAAGTGTTTGGTTACCTCGAAAGAGGAGTCAGGTAATGCAGCGTCTGTCAACAACAGCCCCATAAACACTGACCGTACTGAATTCCTAGGCTTAGAACA
Source organism: Albula goreensis (assembly GCA_022829145.1). Taxonomy (NCBI): domain Eukaryota; kingdom Metazoa; phylum Chordata; class Actinopteri; order Albuliformes; family Albulidae; genus Albula; species Albula goreensis. The sequence continues at coordinate 2,619,919 of CM040757.1, read as the reverse complement.
AGACAAAGATGCAGCTCTGTCTAAACTAAAAGCTTGGAAAAGGGAGGGGAGAACGGTCACTCCAGAAGAACTGGAGTCACATCCTGACCTTAAACCATACAGACAAGTGTGGGGAGCACTTTATCTGAGGGAGGGGGTGTTATGCTTGCAGAGCACAAATTATGACACGAATGAAGTCATTTGGAGAGGTGTTGTGCCATCCAAGCTGATACATGAAATACTTCGTTTCTTGCATAATGACAAAACGGGTGGCCATTTAGGGGTTGACAAACTTACCACAAGGGTGAGGGGCAGATTCTATTGGCCAGGCTGGCAAAGGTCTATTAAGCAATGGTGCAGGAACTGTGAGACATGTGCAACACATAAGGTAACGGGACGAACCCCTAGAGCACCTATGGTAAACTTTAGTGCAGGCCGTCCCTTTGAGAGGATTGCTGTAGACATCCTGGGTCCACTTCCTACCACATCTGCGGGAAACAAGTATGTTCTTGTGTTGGCTGATTATTTCTCACGCTGGGCAGAGTCCTATGCCCTACCCAACCAGGAGGCTGTGACAGTAGCTAAGAAAATTGTGGAAGAGTTTGTGTTGAGGTTTGGTGTTCCCCGGTCCATCCATTCAGACCAGGGTCGTAACTTTGAGGCTAGGATTTTTAAAGAAATGTGTGCATTGCTGGAAATGAATAAGACTAGGACAACTCCTTACCATCCACAATCAGACGGATTAGTGGAAAGGATGAACCGAACGCTAATTGGCATGTTATCCGTTTTTGTGGAAGAGAATCAAACTAACTGGGATGACTTACTGCCTTACATAATGATGGCTTATAGAAGCAGCGTCAAGCTTCAACAGGGTTCACACCCTATAAGGTTTTGTTTGGCACAGAAATCACCTTACCAGTTGATGTTGTAATGGGGACCAAATCTGGTGAAGACAGTCCATATGTGTCTGAATATGTACAAAAAGTAGAGGACTACTTAAGTGTTGTGAGAGAAGCTGTTAAAAGAAACCATGACAAAGCAGCCTGCAGGCAGAAACAATATTATGATTTCAAAGTCACCCCACAGAGATACGATGTGAACGAGTTGGTGTGGCTAAGGGACTGTCACAGAAAGAAGGGTTTGTCACCAAAACTACAAAAAAAGTTCAAAGGCCCTTTCAGAATAATCAGAAAATTATCTGACATTCTGTATGAAATTGCACAGTGCAATGGGACTGGTAGAGCTGTTGTACATTACAACAGGTTGAAGCCATATTTTGGAACTCCAGGAACAGAAGCAGCTCATGCTCAGGCTGAGCCCAGCTCTCAGGGTAATGATGAACAAATTGAGGTCCTTTATGACATCGACCCAGCTAGACAACTACGGTACAAGAGGGCAAAAGGCATCTTAACAGAGAAGGTTATAGGTTTCCTGGCTTCCCTGTTCTTGGGAGACCTCAAACAAGAGGGAGTAACTTAACTGAAGAAACGTTGCCGCCTGAAAGTGCTACCTTGGAAAACCCAGCTGCGACTGGGGAGCAAGTACAAAGAAATGTAAATACTGCGTTGAACAAAGGTTGTAACAATGTTTTGCCAAATTCTGGTCCTTCAGCCGGATCAGCGTCAGAAGCTGATCAGTGTTCGTCATACGAAATAGAGGGTGTCCGGTCAAGACCTCAGAGGGCCTCTAGACGGCCACTGTGGCACTCTGATTATGTAGTTAAAGTTGTTCATGAAAATTGTTAAGTTGTGGGAACAGCGAGGACGTGTTCCTTATAAAGAAGGGGTAGTGTGACAGATTGGTGTTGGCTGTGCTTCTGCTGTGTAGGGTGAGATGCACGTGGGGGCGCTAGCGAACACACTGTCACATTCAGTTTGGTTAAGAGAGGCATTTTTTTACAGTTAAAAAGGGTTAGGTTACCGTGACGTTAGGCTACGTGTTCAGAGTAGCACTTGCATAAAGGGTTTTGCTGCCCTGTGTACAGAACCAGTTTTATTCAGGATCTGCATAAGTATGGTAAATGTTATTCCTGATTTGTGGGTGATAAAACAACTTTGTGTGCAGTTTAGAGCGGACGTGTTTGAGAACCGCAGGAAGTGACATAAGGGGGGTATAAAAAGACCCTGGCCCGCGAAAAACGGGGTTCGTTAATTCTGAAGAAGTTGAGCGACAACAATAAAAAAAAGAATACTGTGTTCAACGGCATTTTTGTGTCTGTGTCTGTCTCTGCCTACTAACGAGGATCTCACATCAACAAGTCAGCGAACTTGTTACAATATCCATCTGGGAGTGTCCTGGGGTTTGGATGTTTTGGAAATTGGCAATGATGTATTATTGGCTGTGGATGGGGAAAGTCTGTATCTCTTTGGGTGTTAAAATTGTATGTACTATTTATGATACTGATATACATGTAAAACTTAAAAACAGTGACATCATCATGTCCATGAAAGGAAATACAAGAGGTAAAAAAAAAAACTTGAAATAAACACATCTTTTAAAGCTTACCAAACAGTCAAATACAAACAAATTTTACAAAACTCTACATCCTTCATTTGTGACTAAGTCAGTGTTGTGCATAGAATATAGCCCCAGAAGACAGTACACTAATCATTACAACTAATTTACAGCTTATTTGATAGCCTAGCCTATCTGTCAGGCTATTCATAATTTGTTTGGATGCTGACTAAAGATTAGCCTGTAGCCTTTGCAGTTCACATTTTAGTTGTAGCTTTAAGCACTGCGTAGGTCTAGTTTGTAACAATGCATAATATCGTTATAAATTTCATATAAACCTTCATACAAGTTATTATGGTTTTCATATATAGACCCTTACTATCAGTCCCATGTAAAAAAAGAAGGCTTTTATTTCTTTCAATTTTTTATGTATCGTTTTGTTCATGGCAGAGAGATTTTTTTTTTTTATATGAAATAAACATTCTTTTTGGTTTACAAAATCCCACACACAGTTAGTAGTCTAATACAATTTTAAAATAAATGCAAAGAAGTTGTAGTCCTATCCCTTTGTCATACAGCATATGCTGTAGCCTTAAACGTGGAAAAATGTTTTTTTTTACAAAAATTACATTTTTTCTGAAATTTTTTAAAAAAGAAATTCTATACGAATATCTTTTAGAGTAACTCCATAAACCAGCATTCATAATTTCAAATAGCAGCATGTAATTAAAAAGTCATATCAACCATGATAAACAGGTCAGACTAAAAAGTGAACAACAAAGTCAAACCAGAACAATGTAACAGATGGTTCAGGCTCCAGATTTTTACTCAGCAAAATAAGCATGTTCAGTTTATCTGGTCTGAGTAAAGTGGTAACAATATTGCCAGCTGTGCTAAATATTCTGTCTGTTGCTGTGCTGGTGGCTGGAATGTACAGATATTTTTATGCTATGAGATGAAAATCCTTTTGTTTGTTTTCCACCAAGTTAGTCGATCCTCATCTCCATCTATCACCTCCTCCTTGAGATTGCAGTCCACCCTGCCTCTGCTGTCTGCTCTGGGGTGCTCTAGTAAACTAAGGGTTCACTTCCCCTGACAGGTCTTGTAAAGGTGGTGTGCTGTTGCAGTAGACCAACATGGATAGTAACAACATATAATAATATTAATAATTATTATTATTACTATAATTACATTATAGCTATTGCAATATTATAACTATGATTATTCATGAGTATTCTGTGTGGAATTTGCAACATTTACTCCCACTGACACTACACCCAGCAACCACCATTCAAAGTGGTAACACTTGCCAAATTTTCCAACCATATTGTAAATATTGCAAAAATACTTTTTGAACTGCCAGTGAACACTTTAAAATAGAAGGAATTGTATCTATCATAGGTGGAATCCCTCTGCAGGGATTTACAGGGAGGTGAGGAGGGGGCTTCCTCCATAGGATTATAATGGGAGGTTAGGGGGATTCCCTCCATAGGGTTATAATGGGAGGTTAGGGGGACTCCCTCCACAGGGTTATAATGGGAGGTTAAGGAGAATCCCTCCATAGGGTTATAATGGGAGGTTAGGGGGATTCCCTCCATAGGGTTATAATGGGAGGTTAGGGGGACTCTCTCCATAAAGTTATAATGGGAGGTAAGGAGGGGACTCTCTCCATAGTGTTATAATGGGAGGTTAGGAGGGGACTCCCTCCAAAGGGTTATAATGGGAGGGTAGGGGGACTCCCTCCATAGGGTTATTGTAGCGAAGGGCTGCGTCTAAATCAGTGTTATTGCTTGTTTTAGAAACAGCCAATCCGAGAGCACGCTTTGTTAGTTGGTGAAGAAAGTTCTGGAGAGAGCCAGCGTTTAGTGACTGTGTGTACTGTTAAATGGTTGTTTCTACAAATAGTGTTCTGATGTGTATTTCTTACTTTGTGGCGTTCAGTAACAAGTGAGTACCTTTATGTATATATTTGTGTAGTGTATTGAGTGATCTGAAACCTTATCTAAGCGTAAAGCACGCAGTTTGCGGGTGCGTTTTTACCGCGAGTGAAATGTTTATGCTAGTTTATAATGGTAGACCTAGCCCCCCTGAAATGCTAGGTTACATTCCCTTTTGAATGTCAAACAGTGCCTTAGTTCTTATTATGTATACCTACGCGAATTGTATACCGGAATATGCTGTTCTTAATACCATACTATTCTAATAATAATGTGGTAATGTTATGCTAATTTCAGCTAAGCTAGGTTGCTATTGTATCACGCAGCAGACGCGTTTGTTTGTAGCTCAGCGCATGTAGTAGCTCATGTTCAGGTGCATCTGACGCATGGCTAATTATTGTCTTTCTTATTCTTTCTTGCAGAACCACATACACACACATACGCACACACTTATACTCATTGTTTATAAGCATCTATCTGTTTGGATTTCTTCAATAAATCTCCTGAAAGAACATTTTGGTGTGCATTCTTACCAATGCCCCTCATATAATGGGAGGTTAGGGGGACTCCCTCCATAGGGTTATAATGGGAGGGTGGGGGGACTCCCTCCATAGGGTTATAATGGGAGGTTAGGAGGGACTCCTCCATAGGGTTATAATGGGAGGGTGGGGGGACTCCCTCCATAGGGTTATAATGGGAGGTTAGGGGGACTCCCTCCATAGGGTTATAATGGGAGGTTAGGGGACTCCCTCCATAGGGTTATAATGGGAGGTTAGGGGATTCTGTCCATAAAGTTATAATGGGAGATTCAGGGGACTCCCTCCATAGGGTTATTATGGGAGGTTAGGAGGGGACTCCCTCCATAGGGTTATAATGGGAGGTAGGGGGACTCCCTCCATAGGGTTATAATGGGATGTTAGGAGGGGACTCCCTCCATAGGGTTATAATGGGATGTTAGGAGGGGACTCCCTCCATAGGGTTACTGTGGGAGGTTAGGGGGACACCCTCCCTAGGGCTATAATGGGAGGTGAGGGGGACTCTCTCCCTAGAGTTATAATGGGAGATTAGGGGGACTCCCTCCATAGGGTTATAATGGGAGGTTAGGAGGGACTCTCTCCATAGGGTTATAATAGGAGGGTAGGGGGACTTCCTCCATAGGGTTATAATATGTGGTTATACTTGAGTGATGGTAAATCTCTTGTCATGTTTTTGAAATCTTTTTATCCAGCGATACAAATTGGCAATATACACAATCCTATTCACTCCCATGTCTGGGGAAACAGCTACACAGTGTATTAGAGACACAGCAAAATGACTTCATCACTTTCTTTCAAACACTGTAAAACTGCACCTTGGCGCAGAAGTTGTCTCATCTCTTCTTTACTTCATCTATGAATTTGCTGTTTCTCTTATCCAGGATCTGCCTCAGCTCTTCCATCACCTATAATGCAAGTAAGTGTGAAAACCTGAAACAATGCTAGCTTTGTGCATAAACCAAAATAACAAGTTAATCACTTACATTATGAAGATCCTTGAAATATTGATATGCATCCAGGACCTTTGTTGGTCTGTCCTCTTCTTTCAGGACATTACTGTCGAAGGCTCTTCTAGCTTGAAACTCAAGGTCAAAGATTTGGGAGACAGCATCTTGGTTCGGTTTTGGTTTCTTGTACATCTCCTGCAGAGTCTTGTAATGTCTGGCCTGTGTTGTCAGACTATCCTTGTCTGCTAAAATGGAGAACACAAATCAGTAATGGGTATCGGACATGTCAATCTGAATGATATTATTGGTTTTTAAGCCAGTAAGTGCAACACTGCACCAAATTTGACAGTCTGCTATGGCCGAGTAATGACTGAAAAATAATATAACAATTGAAAGTGCAAAATATTGATATATAAAACGACCTTAGCACCCACACACACACACACACACACACACACACACACACACACAGTAATTTTATGTATGTTATACATTCAGCAAAGTGTGCTCTTTATGCTCTTCAGAGAACCAAATGAATTATAACAACAGAGGAATCATCTGTCAAATCTCAATATGTCAAGGCCCAATCAGAATTGAAATGTAAAATATCAATATATGCAAAATATAATGACATTGGTAATCATTTACTCTATTTACATAATTAGTGTTAATTATTCTGCAAATCGTTAGTTTTATTGTTAATCAAGGTGGATTAACGGGAACAGGTTGAAATTAATGATAGATTTAAAGGTGAGGTTTGTGCTTCTCCTGTTTCCAACTCACCAACCGCCACTGCTAGCCAGTTTTATTTGGGATTACCAGTCGAAGAAAAGAACTGTTACTTGGCCAAACTCAAATGAGATAACGTTACACTACCAGACCCATTCAACAAAATGTTCAGACAAGAATGTTTTTCTAGGGACCTGTCTGATTTACCAGAGGTCAGTCAGGTACACATCTTTGAATACCTAGGCCAGAGGGAATGTGTGTATTCAAGGGAGATGTTCAAGGCATATTGCAGCTTTGGATGCTATAACTATTTTCATTCTGGAAAGTGAAAAGCATCCTAACCCACAAGAATGGAATAATATTACATACATACTTAGCAAATGTGTATGGGATACTGTAGTGTTCCTATATTGACTAAATAGCCAAGACACTGTTACACATACAGTACTGTATTTCTGCTAATGTATCTGGCAAGCTAATATATGAGTTATATAGGTGACATCCGCTATGTCCTATTCTCCAATTGGGATTTCTGAACTCTATTATAACCTTATTGTTAGAACTTGAAAGTGTTTTAACTTTTAATATGTGTAGGCTACATGGTATGGGTACCCTGGGGATAAGAACAAAAATAGACTGTCCAGAATTAGAATCATGGCCAGTAAAATAATTGGGAAAGAGCAGAAACAACTGGAATGTATATATAAAACAGGTGAAACAAAACATCCAAAAATTGTGTCTGTTCATCCCCTTTTAAATAATTCATAAAACTGCCCTTGGGAAGACACAAACCCAATAATAAACAAACACAGAGCGGAAGTTAACTTTGGGCCAGGAGCATGACCATGGCAATGTGCGTGCGTCTGATGCAAATGTCTACAGTAGACATTCACCAATATCTTCCTAAGTTTTTTCTTGGAGATTTTTCCACTTTATTTGACAGTTGCAGTGGGGAGACAGAGGGGGGATGTGGTGGGGGGCCCAGGCTGGATTTGAGTCTGGGCTGCTGTGGGGGGGCCTTGGCCTTATGTGGCTCATGCTCTACTGGATGAGCTACTGGGGTACACCATGTTTGTAAGTTTTGTCTCATCACATGTTTCAGAGAAAAATTCCAGGGATTTTTTCTTAGCCGTTTGCCTGCCAATCAGCTGTCGTAAATATGCTCTCTTACTTGTTTTATTGGTTTGTTTTATTCATCTGAAAGTTCCATGCAAAGACAAGCTCAGACTAAAAATTTCCAAGGTTTTGTTAAATTTGTCAGAAAGACTTTGGCTTTAGATGAGGATTAGATGAGGCTCTTTCCAGGACTCTGGAGATTTAGGGTGAGAGGTGAAAGGGATGATGGGATTTGGAGTAGGCCCAGAGTACTTTGAGGTGTCGTGTCTTTGTGGACAGGTGGAGGAGGCTGTGGGAGCCCATCAATGCTGGATTGGGATTTTGGCTTTCATCTGTGAGCTCATCAAACTAAAGCTGCTGACGGAGGCGTTAATGCATGACTGCATCAACAACATGCTGAAGAACCATGTAATGAGGACTCACTGGAGGGTGTCTGCTGTCTGCTGTCCTCCATCGGCAAGGAGCTCGACCATGAGAAAGCCAGGGTACAGTTCAGTAAAACATGCCATTTCAACCTCTGCAGCACAGCCTTATCCCTTATTCCTTTCCTCTGTCCCCTCTCCACATTCCCACCTTCATCTTGACACTGTGTCACTCAGAAACAGTTTGCCTCACTGACAGTTGAAAGGGTTAGGCATTGAATGTGGCATCTTGTTAATCCCAGCTATGATGTATGACAGTTAGAATGGAGTGAAAATGAAGGAGTAAAAAGAGCTGTAGAGCCCCAGGGAGGAATGATTTGAGTGTCCAGGGGCATCTAAACCCAGCCCTACCCCCTTGTGTCCCCAGCCTCATGTGGACCAGTGCTACAGGCTGCTGGAGAACATCATTGAGCAGGGTGAGGCTTCATCAGGAACCTGCTGCATGGTGGAGAAGGTTCTGGATCTCAGGAGGAAAGACACCAGCTGTGATTCACACACCTTTCGTTTTTCCCACCTCTACAGATGGCCTGTTTCAGATTACCACCCCCAGACATGACAGAGGCAAGAGGGGCATTTACACAACCAACTACCCTGGGAGAATTCTCAGGGACAGCTGGAAGTCCAGCTACTCTACCCATTATGCCATATTTCAATTTTTTGATACTTTTGAAAGCACTCAACGACAGAACCACACAATAACATGGTATTACTGAAGTTTTATTATTTATTGTTATTAAGAATAATATCTCTCAAAGCCACTCACCCATTTCTAAACTGCCAAGACACAAAGTTTAATACACTCAGGTTACGTTTCCTGGATCTGGAGTTGAGAGCACGGTGAAAATAATCATGCTTTTACACTGCAGTGTCCAAGGTTGAATGTATGGTGGCCCAGAAGGACAATCACACTTCAGAAGCAAAAAAAAAATAAGGAACACACAATCCAAATCTAAACACACAAACCAAATTTGAAGCAAATTAAAAAATGAAAATGTACCTGTAAGAGAATAAATACACAGCACAATGACAGTTTAGATGTAAAAAAATAAATGAGCTGTTCAGAAAAGTTTAGAAACAACACTAATTTACAAACATACAAAGGCAAAACAATGGACAGGACACACTACTCATGTCTTACAAATTACAATCAGACTACTATTTGAGAAATTAGGCAGAGGTTTTGATTGTATTTGTACAGTATATTGATGCGCACTCATTTAAGTTACATTGTGCTTTGAAAAACTAAAACTCATTTATTTCAGGTACAACTGATGATGTAAATTTTCCTTTTCTTTATCAAGCTCAAAAACTGAGATACAGGATTTCTAATGGCACTGACATCATGTTCATTCAGAGTATTATTTTACTGAGGAGATTATCAGTGGGGCTGAGTTTTTACCATTTTCATTTAGACAGGGGCTGAAATAAGAATAGAGTTTCTCAGTGAAGGTGTAACCAGTGAAGGAGTAGATATGAGACCTGGTCTCCACATTGTAAAAGGAGACCTGACCCCCCTCATAATCCACATGCACCCCCACTGTCCTGGGCTTCTCTCTCAGGGGGAGGGGTACAGAGGAATCAGCTAGAGCCTTGTACTCAGTCTCATTCCTCAGCCACACAGTCCAGTAACCATTCCCAGGGCTCAGAATAATATCCCCCTTCCTGTTGATGGACTCATTGGCCACTCCTAAAGTCCACTCAGTCTTCTCTCCAACCTGCACCTCATAGTAAAATCTCCCTGAGGAGAACCCCTCCTTTCCCAGGACACTGACAACAGGGTTAAACCTCTCTGGGTTGTCAGGGAGATTCTGTCGTGTGTCTCCCAGTCTCACTTGTTTCCCATCCTCAGACAGGATGAGACTGGGATGTGCTGTATCAGGGTCCAGAGTCACACCCACTGTGCAGGAGAACAGAAAGAGATTAATTACTGAATAAACATTTGTTATTGCATGAAAAATGTTTCAAAGAATGCATCTGTTTGTGGTGCATTTTAATAAAATTATACTGGCTGGGACATGTCTGGTACTGAAAAGTTTCTTCCCTTTTACCGGCAGGATGGAAAATACATGTTATGGGAAAATACATGGAAGTTTATATCTGCACTACATAATGGAAAATACAGTTAAAGTTGGTGGTGAGCCCATAAAATAAAATAAAATAAAAATATAATCAGAGTAACAGAGCGTGAGTGTTTGTGTTTATGACAGTGGTGTCAGTGTTGACTGTGTCAGTGTTGAAGGTGCCAGTGTAGTTTAAGAGGAGGATAACCCTACCTGCTGCTTCATGATCCACTGCCACACTGAAAGAGAACATGCATTATTCCTGATGTTACTGCAAAATTCATGTATTTCTTTTTGTTAATGGAAAAGATTGTGCATTTTATTTCATTTGTCTTGTTCTTTGTTCATTGGCCACCCATCCTGTGTCCATCTGTCTTTGCCTTCCATGTGAATTTTTGTTGATTAAATCATTGTGCATTTTAGATCTTGAATGTGGGTTCATTTGAACATGGAGGGGGTGGGTACTCTCACTGCCCTCCCCCCCATCCAACACACACACACACACACACACACACACACACACACACACACCAGGGATGTGAGTAACACATTTGAGAGCATTCTGTAGCTGATGGCTGAGGAGGGAGAGTTGCTGAGTGATTATTCTTACCTGAGGATGGACTCAGTCAAGGGCAAACATTTTATATGTCTTGATCTAAGATTAATCAAAGTCTCCTCTAAGCACCTGAACCAGTGCAGATGGGATTTAGAAAAAATGGTGTGTGTGTGGTAGGGGGCAGTGTGATGGGCTCTGGTTGGGGGGCAGTGTGATGGGGTGCTGGTTGGGGGGCAGTGTGATGGGGTGCTGGTTGGGGGCAGTGTGATGGGGTGCTGGTTGGGGGGTGGGAGTGTGATGGGCTGGGCTGGTTGGGGGTGTGATGGGGTGCTGGTTGGGGGGCAGTGTGATGGGCTCTGGTTGGGGGCAGTGTGATGGGGTGCTGGTTGGGGGCAGTGTGATGGGGTGCTGGTTGGGGGGCAGTGTGATGGGGTGCTGGTTGGGGGCAGTGTGATGGGCTCTGGTTGGGGGGCAGTGTGATGGGGTGCTGGTTGGGGGGCAGTGTGATGGGCTCTGGTTGGGGGCAGTGTGATGGGGTGCTGGTGGGGGGCAGTGTGATGGGGTGCTGGTTGGGGGGGGGCAGTGTGATGGGGTGCTGGTTGGGGGGCAGTGTGATGGGGTGCTGGTTGGGGGCAGTGTGATGGGCTCTGCTGGTTGGGGGGGCAGTGTGATGGGGTGCTGGTGTGGGGTGCAGTGTGATGGGGTGCTGGTTGGGGGGCAGTGTGATGGGGTGCTGGTTGGGGGGCAGTGTGATGGGGTGCTGGTTGGGGGGCAGTGTGATGGGCTCTGGTTGGGGGGCAGTGTGATGGGGTGCTGGTTGGGGGGCAGTGTGATGGGGTGCTGGGGTTGGGGGGGCAGTGTGATGGGGTGCTGGTTGGGGGCAGTGTGATGGGGTGCTTGTTGGGGGCAGGGGGGGGGCAGTGTGATGGGCTCTGGTGGTTGGGGGCAGTGGATGGGGGGTGCTGGTTGGGGGCAGTGTGCAGTGTGATGGGGGCAGTCTGATGGGCTTGGGGGGCAGTGTGATGGGGTGCTGGTTGGGGGCAGTGTGATGGGCTCTGGTTGGGGGCAGTGTGATGGGGTGCTGGTTGGGGGCCGTGTGATGGGGTGCTTGTTGGGGGGGCAGTGTGATGGGGTGCTGGTTGGGGGGCAGTGTGATGGGCTCTGGTTGGGGGCAGTGTGATGGGCTCTGGTTGGGGGGGCAGTGTGATGGGGTGCTGGGGGGGGGCAGTGTGATGGGTTCTGGTTGGGGGCAGTGTGATGGGGTGCTGGGTGGGGGGGGCAGTGTGATGGGCTCTGGGTTGGGGGCAGTGTGATGGGCTCTGGTTGGGGGGGCAGTGTGATGGGGTGCTGGTTGGGGGCAGTGTGATGGGCTGCTGGTTGGGGGCAGTGTGAACAGTTTGCACCATGTCTGGGGCTACAACTACAAAAACACAAGTCTGTGCTCATTGAATTTGTGCTCAAAGAGTTGTTATAAAGATGTATTCACAATGTTCTTAGCCCTGAACATGGTGTGTGGTGGTCAGGATAATTTAAAAGGGAGAAAAACAAACCAAAGCTCAGAACACTTTTCGTGAGCTACCAGCTAAATTCGGCCACATCCCACACTTTTACTAAAAGAGCTGAATTAAGATTGAATTGCTTTTTCTTTTTTAAGTTAAAATTAGTGCTTGAAATATAATCACAGGATTGTATATTGGAAAAGAAGAAATATACAATAATTGATGAATTGTGTAATTGTCTTACCTGGTTTAGTGACGACTCCATCCCTCCCTACAGGGAAGCAGATACTGTGAACATTCAGCTCAATAGTATCTTATTTACGAACAGAGACTCTATGGCAGTTACAGATTGTGTGCGTGTGAGTGTGTGTGTGTGTGTGTGTGTGTGTGTAACAGCAGTCAGTGCTAGTCTGTGCTTCTGTGTCTAACAGTAAGTACTGTCTGATCCACAGCAGAACTGACAGCCAGGACTACAGCAACACTCCAAAGCAAACTGCTACACACTCACATGGAAACAACAGCAAACTCACACATGCTGCCAAACACAATATCACACAGGGTCAGTAATACTGCTGAACACAATATCACAGAGGGTCAGTCATGCTGGCTAACACAATATCACACAGGGTCAGTCATGCTGCCTAACACAATATCACACAGGGTCAGTCATGATGCCTAACACAATATCACACAGAGTCAAACACAATATCACACAGGATCAGTTATGTTCAGCCTATCACAATATCACACAGGGTCAGTCCAAACAAAATACCACACAGGGTCAGTGCCTAACACAATCACACAGGGTCATCATGCTGCCAAACAAAATACCAGGGTCAGTCATGCTGCCTAACACAATATCACACAGGGTCAGTCATGCTGCCTAACACAATATCACACAGGGTCAGTCATGCTGCCTAACACAATATCACTCAGGGTCAGTCATGCTGGCTAGATTATTACAATTATGTATGTGAAGGAACAGAACTTACGTGACCATTCTGCAAAAAGACCTCTGACTGCAGAGAACAATGAAACAAAAATCAAATGGAATACTAAAAAAATTAAATTATTAAAATCATTATAATACAAAATACATGTTCAGCTCTCTAATCATTGTAGATTTTTATCACTGACCCTTTGACCTGATTCATTCTTGACTGACAGATGACAAGTCAGTAGAGAGATTAAAGGTAACTGGGGTGCAGTGATAATGAAAGCATTATAAATATAATCTTCTCTGTGTGTGATGGTGATCACCTGTCTTCTCAGGGGAAAAAGAGGAGCACATCTCTGTAGGCAGGTAACTGGCTCTCATGCTGCTGTATCTGGTGTGTAGATCAGAGAACTCCTGCTCCTTTTCCCGTCTCCTTGTCTTCAGCAGCTGTTTCTGAAGGTTGGAGTTCTCCTTCTTCTTCCCTTCCAGCTGTTTCTGCAGTTGGGAGTTCTCCTTCTCCTTCCCCTCCAGCTGTTTCTGCAGTTGGGAGTTTTCCTGCCTCTTCTCCACCAGCTGTTTCTGCAGTTGGGAGTTTTCCTTCTCCTTGTCTTCCAACTGGTTCTGCAGTTGGGAGTTCTCCTGCTCCTTCTCCACCAGCTGTTTCTGCAAGTTGGGAGTTCTCCTTCTCCTTGTCTTCCAACTGGCTCTGTAGTTGGGAGTTCTCCTGCTCCTTCTCCTCCAGCTGTTTCTGTAGGTCTGGGAAAAAAACATTAATTTGAGAATTAAATCCCATTGTTGTATCTGGTCTGTACTGTAGCTGAGAAAATGTTTGCTCTTCCAAATGTTTCTTTTATTATGGAAAATACTGTCATATAAATCATGTATTTGTATGTTCACACACACACAGATACACATACACACATATATTTGTGTTTTTTTTTTTTTTCAGTTTTACAAAACCCTGGTACAGTATAAGCCTGCATGGAGATTATTAAAACATATACTACAGTATTGGCCCCTTTACTTTTTTTAAATAAAATGTATAATATCTTAAGAAATAAATGGAAATATATCAATTTTATCAGTTGAATATTTTAATTGGATGTATAAACTTATTCAGCAACAAACATTTCTTTTCAACTTGCAGGAAGTGATTTTAAAGTATAAAAACAAAATATGGCATGGACAGTATTAAAGGCACCCATTTGTTGCACTCCCTTTCAGCAAAGACAGCCTCCAGATGTTTTTGGTAGCCATTTACAAGCTTCTTGCACCTGTCTGCTGGTAGTTTTTCCCACTCCTCCAATGCAAACTGTTGAAGCTCTTGGACGGTTGCAGGGTGCTTCTTCCCTGTGGCAGATTTCAGCTTTCTCCAAAGATGTTCAATGGGATTGAGATCTGGACTCACTACTGGCCAGAATAAAACAGTCAATTTCTTCCATTTTGTTGTGCTATTTGATGTGTGCTTTGGGTCTTTATCATGCTTGAGGACCTGTGATCTTTGATCCAGAAACACCTTCTTTACACCAGGTAGCACATTTCGCTCTAAAATGCCTTGGTAATCTTCCATTTCATGATTCCTTCAGTTCTGTTGAGGCCTCCAGTACCTGAGGCAGCAAAGCAGCCCCACAACATTATGGATCCACCACCATGTTTGACTGTAGGTATAGTGTTATTTTGCTTATGAGCTTCATTTTGTTGCCTATAAACAAATTGCTGGTCTGCATTACCAAAGAGCTCAATTTTTGTTTCATCTGTCCACAAAACACTTCCCCAAAAGGATTGTGGTTTGTCTAAGTAGGTTTTGGCAAAGATCAGCTGTGCCTTCTTATGTCTCTCTTTCAGCAGTGGGGTCTTCCTTAGCCTTCACGTGTAAAGCCCTTTTTGGTTTAGTGTGCGGTTTATGGTACGGGTTGACACCATCACTCCAGATCGCTCCAGGTGTGCCTTTAGCTCTTTGGATGTTACACATGGTGTTTTTTCCACAGTTCGCTCCAATCTTCGAAGAATTTTCTCATTGACTTTCCTCTTTGACCCACATCTTGGGAGGTTCTTGACAGTTCCATGAGCAGTAAACTTCTTCATAACATTGCACACTGTTGAATCAGGGATGTCAAGGACTTTGGAGATGGCCTTCTACCATTTACTATTCTTGTGTTTGGAGATAATAGCACTTCTGATGCTCTCAGATAGCTCTCTTGTCTTCACCATTGAGAAAAGGGATCAGGGAAACTAAAGTGGCCTTTTTAAGTATTAAAGCCATCATTCATTGGTTAAATCATGTCATGTGAGCCCTAATGATTTATCACAGGTGAGTCCAATCTAGTCTGATTAGAATTCCACAAAATTGTGTCATATCCATATTTCTGTTTTTAGATTTTTCCTACTGTTGCTTTTTTAAATTGATATTGTTTTGTCCTTAGCTGTTGTGTATTGAACATGAGTTTATATAGACCAAGGATGTTTCACAGCACACCTATTTTTCAGGAGATATCGTTAATGATGTATTCAAAATTCAGGGATACCAATAATGGTTCCCAGAACTGTATGAACTGCTACATACCTCTCTTATCTAATAACACTGATTTGCTTGTTGTTTCTTTAAAAAAATTTTTTTTACCCTTGTGTTAATCAGGTTAGCAATCTAACAACCAGTTCTCAGTTTACAATACAAATATGAATGTCGAAGCAAAACATAAAGATAAATTAATGCAGTTTATGTGAAAACAGATATAGATGCCAAGGTGGACGTCTGGAGGGATTTCTGTAACTCCTTCCAAACAGGGCCAGGGGTGTAGTGGAGTGATGTGTCCTGAATTAGAGTGAAGCTTTACATATAACTCCACAATCACCACTGTTAATAATTCCCCACTCACCAGTGTTATCAACTCCACACTCACCAGTGTTTATAAAACTACACTCACCAGTGTTGTGGGTTGAGGAGTTCCTCTGCTGCTCCTGTACTTCTCTTTGCACAGCCAAACTCTGCATGTCTGTGCAACAACAAATTTATACATTAACAATGTTTCAACACCTTATATACCAGATACCTATACCGTACTATGATTTACTTAACTCACACTTAGACCCAGTGTGGTTCTGTTCTAATAGTAAACTCCTCATTAACACTTACAGTAGAGACCCAGTGTGGTTCTGTTCTGATAGTAAACTCCTCATTAACACTTACAGTGGAGGCCCAGTGTGGTTCTGTTCTGATAGTAAACTCCTCCTTAACACTAACAGTAGAGGCCCAGTGTGGTTCTGTTCTGATAGGAAACTCCTCATTAACACTTACAGCAGAGGCCCAGTGTGGTTCTGTTCTGATAGTAAACTCCTCATTCACACTTACAGTCGAGGCCCAGTGTCGTTCTGTTCTGATAGTAAACTCCTCATTAACACTTACAGCAGAGGCCCAGTGTGGTTCTGTTCTGATAGTAAACTCCTCATTCACACTTACAGTCGAGGCCCAGTGTCGTTCTGTTCTGATAGTAAACTCCTCATTAACACTTACAGCAGAGGTCCAGTGTGGTTCTGTTCTGATAGTAAACTCCTCATTGACACTTACCGTTGAGCCCCAGTGTGGTTCTGTTCTGATAGTAAACTCCTCATTAAC